>MU105856.1:0-141266 GCA_012274485.2 Sinapis alba | reverse complement strand
CAAGATTTTTTTATTGTTAAAATTTTAGTTTTATTTTTTAAATTTAAAACTCTAACTTTAAAATTTTATCCCTTAATTTTAAACATTAATTCTAAATCAGTTGATACTATGAATATAATTATATACTTACTTATTTAATGAGATATTTTGGAAATTTTCTTGTTCGTTTACTATTTTGTGATAAAAAAAATTTAGAACTATTCTAAATTATTTGTCCTAAATTAATCATATCTGAAGCACTTAACGTGCTGCTGTGCATGCGCATTTATTCAATACTGTACACGTATATTTGTAAGACAATACGTACTTGATATTTAATCATGACGCAAACTTCGAAAAATAATTCAAATTTCAACACATCATAAGTGGGACCATCGGTACAAAAGCTGTAATATTGTTTCGAAAGTATTTACTTTTGCACTCATCAGTCACTGTTTTTTATTGTCATCCCAAAAATTTCGTGAAGCCCAAAGAAATAAAAGCACCTAACTATTTCCATTAGTCCAAAAACAAATCTAACGAAATCACTTACTGTATTATTATTTCTTTAGGTGCTGTTGTGAGACTACTGTGTAAGAGCAAGAAGAACATAGTCGGAGAGACGAAGACGGACAAGAACGGATACTTCTTGTTGTTGGGTCCGAAGACGGTGACAAACTACGGTTTCAGAGGATGTCGTGTGTATCTTGTGAAATCAAAGGACTACAAATGCAACAAAGTGTCAAAGCTCTTCGGTGGAGATGTCGGTGCCGTACTCAAGCCGGAGAAAAGGAAGGGCAAATCTGCGGTGGTCATTAACCAGCTCGTCTACGGTATCTTTAACGTTGGACCGTTTGCGTTCGACCCGGTCTGCCCCAAATGAAGATGATGTTGATGATGCTCTGTTACTTTCTTGATTATGTCATATGCTCAAAAAGAGTTCAAGGGAGAGAGTTATGTGTTTATGCGTTCGAATTGTAATGTTAGCTATAGTTTTAAGCTAAATGCTTGTGTTTTTATGAATGTGTCCTTAAGTGACGTCGTTTGGATTTCGTTATGAATAAAAATCGTCAGCTTCAAGAAGATCATCGATTTTATCGGAAGCTGAGAGATCATTGAAATGGTATGCTATCATTTAATGATACAGAATAATCTTTTTAAACTAATATTCTATAAATTAATATATATTAAAATATTTTATAAAATAATACTATAATTTATAATTTCAAATTAAATTTTAATTCAATTAATATATTGATAAATAAATAATTTTTATAAATTAATAAAAAATTATTGTTTTGGGATAGTCTCAACATTATTAATTTCACCGAAATGGGATGATATCATTTAATGATTAATGAACAAAATGCTCAAGTATCCATTGTGTATTTCGAAACCTGTACTAATACAAACAAAGGCACAATTTATAGTACTATAAATCTAGGTGCTAGTTAACTTTTGTAGTATTTTTAACTTGTATTTCCTATTATTTGATCAAATTAAAGATGATAGAATATAATTACGCTACAGACAAGAAAATATGATTACAAAGAAAGTGATAATGTCGATAAAGAAAGGAAATCGTCGAATAGGGTTTACAGTTTCTGCTTTCCAGTCGGTTCTTGGATTCGGAGAAAAATCAGCTGTGGAATTGTCGGCCACATGTCTGACATAGTTTCTCATCACATTTTCAAAGTTAAAAAGGACAGTTTAATTGTAAGATGTTATTCCCTCCGTTTCATATTATTTATCGTTATAGAGAAAAAAATTTCATTTCAAAATAAATATCGTTTTAAAGTTTTAATACAAAATTCATTAATAAAATTCTTCATTTTATTTTTTTATTGGTTGAAATATAGTTAGGTATATAAATAATTATGTTTTTGTTTTGAAAATATACAAAATTATATTTTTTTTTAATATGTGTATAAACTTAAAACGATAAATAATATAAAACAGAAAGAGTAAGAAACTAGTTTTAATTGGTCGATACGCGACGTTCAAAAAAAATTTGGTCGACTCGCGGAAATAAAAGTGCTAATAACAAGGAATATCCTAGATTCCTAATCAAACTGCAAATATTCAGACACAAATAAATTGATACAGTTTGTTGGAAACCGATCAGATTGTTTGAAGTAAAATTTTAATGGTGTTTTGTCGAGGAAAAAAATACCAATAGACATATTTTCTACGAGTCATTATACACAATGACATCCTTATCACGTGGACTTTACTTCTAAACGATTGAATGATTATAATACACATTCATAACCAGATCTAGAAACTAACTGAAATATCTCTTTTTAACTAAATCTATTTTGAATCAAAAAATAATAAATCCGTACATCTATGATTTATCATCTTTTTCTCTTTCTTTTTTTTGTATGCCGAACATTTCAATCTTAATTTCTTAGATATACAAAATATCAGAATCTTTAAATCGACGTTTCTCCTTCACCCTCTCTGTTTTGTTCGCCGAGTCGCGATTAAACATCTCCATCTCGATCTCTCAGACTACCACAAAGAATGAAAAGTTCATACTTGCAAATCTAATCAGTTTTAACAACCATCGATGATTTAACGATGATTTATCTCTTCTGATGTTATAACCTGCAAATCTAATCAGTTTTAAAACTCATCCTTTCTTCTTATCTTGGTATCGTTGACGAATCACAGTCAGATTACAAACTTCTGGAATGTCTCTTTGCCATTACTAGGTTCCCAAAGAGACGATTGAGCATCTACTCAAAACCCGACATCCTCTATTTTCTTAGACATGGTTACAAACCTGACGATCCTAACCCCACTAACACAAGTAGCTATGTGTGCCACTCTCATATAACTTCTCAGTGCTTCACTAACCAAACTTTTTCCCAATCACCTTTTCCGAAGCTGAGACCCACAATGATGTTGACAACATTATTAACACAATTGTCGCCTCTCTGAACCGTTTTGAAACCCCTCCCAAAATACCCTTACGCCAAACTATTCCTCCCAAAGCCACTGACCACATAGTTACCAACACCAACAACTCAAGCCTCCACAAGCTCAACAACCAGCGAACAAGCTCTGGTCACAACCATATCACCCAAGATGTAGCGTCTAACACCAACGCAGGTAACCATATCCATCAAAACACAACCCAGACGACTGGTAGATACGCCTCTACTGAGTTAATATCCCATGATCTTAAGTCCAATGACCACATTACAATACTACTCACTCCCATCCTTTACGATGCTATTTCCTCTATAGAACGTCTGACTACTGACCACTCGGTCCTCATCCATGCTGATCCCAACCAACTATTTCATACTGATCCTAACCACAACCACACGTCGACCCCTGATCACGCTTCAACTGACCATGCTTTACCTGACCACTCTACAACTGACCACGCTTCACCTGGCCATGGAACATCTTTCAACTTAACATGTTGTTGAGGTTGCAGAGAACACCCAGTCACCTAAAAATAAATCAATCAAATGGTTGCGGTTAAAGCACAAAACTCCATAAACCGAAACATGTTTGTATTAATGTTAAAAAAACTAAACTTAACCATGTTTTAAGAAAAAACATAACTAGTTTGATTTTTAACGAAATCATCGTCATCAACCAGAGACAGAGGCATTTTTGACCATAAAATACACAAAAAATATGGTTCAATCTATACCTCAAGTAAAAAGTAGATTGAAGTGTAAAGTAAGAGGTTCAAAGTATGTCTACACATTAAAGACTTTTTATCGAGAGAGTAAGCTTAGGAAAGCTTCTATCTATATCGACACGTTAAAACTAATTTTCTTAATGGATTTTAAACATAGTTTTGATATAAATAAATATCTATTTAGTTTAATGAATTTTAACTAAATAATTTTGCTAAGACTCGTTTATTAAATATAGTTTTATTAAAATTAACGGAGACCATGTTAACCCATTTAATTAAATATAGTTAACTAATTATTATTATTATTTTTAACACAATTTGTGGAAAAAGATACAATCTGTGATTTTGGCAAAATTTACTATTTACCGATTTCAACAAAAAATCCGATTTAATAGTTTTTGTGAGAAAAGTCAATTTTGTGGTTTCAGCCAAAAATACAATTTTTCCAAGAAAAATACGATTTTATTGTTTTGACGAAAAATTCAATATTATAATCTGGCCGAAATCATGTTTTTGGTTTAAGGAAAAATTTTGATTTTGCGGTGAGAAAATCCTATTTTACGGTTTTATCAATAAAATGCGTTTTCTAGTTATGCTGAAAAAACTTGATTTTATTGTTTTGTCAGAAAAACTTGATTTTGCCATTATGACAAAAAAATGTTTTTTGGTCTTGACAAAAAACTCAACAATTTTGACAGATAACTCAACTTTATTGTTTTAACGGAAAAATCTAATTTTGCAGTTTTAACGGATAAACTATATTTTACGATTTTAATAGAAAAATCTATTTTATTTGTTCTGGCGGAAAATTCAATTTCATAGTTTTGATAGAAAAATTCAACTTTGCAGTTTAAAATAAAAATAAGCCTCATTTTCTATAACTAATCTTTAATCTTTTATAATTATTTTAAAATAATCTTTATTTCAAACAGTGTTACATTAAAAATAAATTAAAAACATAAAAACCATATATCACTTCAAATGGATCTAAACGGATTCAAATGAGTTAGTGTAATATTTGCGGATTTAAATAGGTAACCTAACATACCTTAAAACTAGATGGGTCTAAACTGATTCAGAGTTTAAACGAGGCAAGTTGAATTTAAATGAGGTGGGTTTAACAATTTTAACATTCCTAGTTAGTTATTGAGTTCAACATTTTCCTCTGGGGAAATTGAATGTTCTTTGGGAAATTATATCGTTGTTAGGACTTAGTCGCTACATGTATCATTTATTACGAGATTAGACCCATAGCCAAATGATGAGTCACAACACAAGTGTAGAAAAATTGCTCTACGAAACCTAACATGAAAAAACTACAACACAAGTCCAATTTTACTCATTCCATTTTTTAAAAGTGTAAAGTCTTTAACTTTTACATTCTTTCATATAAATTACAAAATAATTTAAATACATTTATATTCTTATTAATTATATTTATTTGATTAATAATATTTCAAATAAATAAAATTATTTATAATTAATATTAAATTAAAATTAAGTATACTTTGTACTGAAATTATAAAATGACTACATAAAGAATATTAAAATTTATAATTCAAAAAAAAAAACAAAAGGAGTATAACTATAGTCATGTAATACATTTTTTTAAAAAAGAGACCAGCTAAACAGATCCAACTTTTAATGTTTAGGTGGTATTTTAATTACTGAAAACAAATTAATTAGTCACTAATGGTATATAACCAATATTAATCATTACTAAGGAAATAAACTCAATATTACTTTCTCCAACTTTTGCAAAAGTGTTTAAATACAATGAAAAAGAGATTCAACTCAATGAGCCAATAGTGTCCATCATATCTAATTCAATCTCCGAGATGCCACAACAGCACCACTGAGAGCAACAAACCACCCATAACCCCAGACCCGACACGTAACCACTAGATCCGAACCTGGAACCCGTTACCCGACAACCTTCGTCCAAGCCGATACTTGTTCCTTCAAGCAAGTCGTCCAGATGCTAACCGGATCCTCAAAGAGACCCAAACAACAATACAACCCCTCGTCTCTTAAACCCACCAACCCAACCCATCAACTCTTATTTTTAAATGGTTTAATTTTTGTCTCTTAACGAAAAATATTTTTTTGAAAATATTTTTTTAATGATGATAAATATAAATAATGGTATAACAAAGTGATAAACATGAAAATTCTCCTAAAACAAATATGTTCTGATAATTTTAGCAAAAAAATAAACATGTTCTGATGTAAAAAACAATTCTATCTAAAGGTTATTGAGAGATAAATTTGTACAGGTTTCTTGGATTTAAAGAGTTGATAAATTTTTAAAATTGTGTGGATTGTGAAAATATATATACTTTAACTTATAAATTTGATCATAACTTTTTTAAATTGATAAAAAAATTCATGAATTTGTATTACTCTTTTCTATTGTTCTTTTTGTAAAGTCAATATATGATTTATATTTTTTGAATCATATAGCATGATTATTTGTTTTTCTTTGCAAACATGTTTATTTGTTAAAAGAAAATAATAATAGTACATATAAAATTATGTTAATATGATAAGATGAATATTATATTAAAAATCCTAACCATATTATATTTGTTTAATAATTTATATGTTATTTTAGTTTTTTTTTAATGATGATGAAACAATAAATATAATTATACATTCAAAAAGGTAAGTATATGATATTTGGCAAAAATAATTATTTTGTTTTCTAATTTTTTATCACATGGATTTTAAAAATCTCATGGATACATATAATATTTTGCAAGTTGTATATTATGAGTAAAAAAATATAATTAAACTTCTATTAATATTAAGTTTAATTTAGAATTAGAGAGAATCAATAATAACCAAGTTTTTTGAATAACAAAGGACTTTAATACATTTTGAAAATTCTTAAACCAATAATAATTGTAACTATTAAAATATTTAAAATCCATGAACTAATAATAATAGAATCTCAAAAAATTTCAAGTTTTTTTTATTTATTGATAAAATCTTATACTACTAAAAGGCCTTTATTCTCTCCAATGAGCTATGACACGTATGCAGTAAAAATCACCCAATAAAAATACATCAATATGCCATGTCATTAATTTAAAACGGACTGGTGTCCAGCCCAAACAAATGACACACTGAACGGGTTTCGGGACATAAATAAAATGGGCTCTGCCTAAATAATTTTACTGCTGAATGGGCTTCGAAACACATATGGACTCTACTAATATCTCAAACCCTACATCTCCGTGTTCTCCATCGCGAGAAAGGGATCGCCGAAAAAAGATCTGTTTCACATTCGCTTCTTCATCTTCCTCTCTAACTCATCTTCATCTTCTTTCAACGATCCTTCATTCAATCTGCCTTTATGGTTTCGTTTCGCTTTCCTCTGCCCCTACTTATTTATATGACGCTACCGATTTCATTTTCGCACACCCAAAACGAAAACCTCCTCTCATCAACGCCTGACCATGACGATGAAGCCAAACGGGAAAGCCATCATCTCCTCCGCCGGCGATACGGAGCAGTCAAAACTCGGTTCTCATCAACGTCAATCCGCAAGAGCAAAACCAAACGGTAAATCATCGATTTCCTCCGACAACAATCTCGAGGTCATCTCCCTCAACGAAATTTCCTTAGGTCCACAGGAAACCGAGTTACGTTTCCGGCTGATCCATTTTTGGGAGGTTTGGAATCCATTGAAAAAGACACTCATCGGTTTCGAGATGCCTCTCATCGATGAAAAGGTTATGAACCCTACCGCTTTGGTTTATGACGTTTATAATATTAATCCTTTCCTTCTTATTATTTATGTTGTAAACGTCAGGTGCTCAGTACGCGCACAGAACTTTGTTCATGTTTGTTATGTTGTGGTGAGGTTATGAAGGGAATCTCTAGGAGTATCTGTTCGGAAGAAGAATTATGTCCCTGTAAAAGGGGGAAATTACCTGTGTTAGAGAAGGTTTTGGAGCTGATCATCAGAAGAGTTCTTCCCTTAGCAAGGTAGTTTAGTGATCATGTTTGTATCTATTTTTTACACAATTATGGTTCTCATTTAACCTATTGTTTTTTGTTTGAAAGTCAGGCCGTGCTTGCTCGCAAAAGCATAGTTATAACACCATTATTAATCCCACTGCCTGACTTGCACAGTTACAGTTTTGCTCTAGATATTTATATAGTAATAGTAGAACTATAAAAGCAGTGCTGAGACTTAAATCACACTAATTATTATTATGTTGCAGCACGTATCAGTTTTGTCTTCACCCACCAGATGCACCAGCTTTTATCTGAAAAACGGTATGTTACAAGTGGTGTGCTGATACATTTTATTTGATTTCAGTTAAACATGCATCTTTGTGAAACAGCCTGAGAGACTTTTCCAAAGGTATTAGTTATAAGTTTTAACAAAATTATTAATACTATCATAATACACAATTATAAGTGTATATAAGTAATTTATATTATTTTAGAAACTAAATTTATTTATATAATAAAGAGATAGTTGTGATGAAAATTATTTTTGGGTAAAGTTTGTAAGTTTTTAAATAACAAGCATTATTAGAATTAATAATAAATATTAATAATATAATTAAAATATTCCTTTTTGAGGGAGAGAATAAAGGAAATCATTGGTGTAAAACACAAACTTATATTGAATTTACACCACTTTGAGAAAAAAATAATGTTAACTATCAAAGATGCCCTAACTAGGTCATTTATTTTAATTTACTGTTTGAACCATCATGCAATCCATTTTGTTAATCTTATCCTTTTGCCTGGGATTTCTTTTTTTTTTTTGCAGAGATTAATGAAGGGTCAAAATAACAAGGAAAATCGTAATGGCTCACAATAATTATTTACCCCTTTTTAAGTTTAATTTTCAAAGCAAATATGTATTCATCTCTTAGAAGTACATTGTTCTTCTCTCACAAAATGATAATAGTTTATAAGAAACATAAGCTAATATTCTATGTATTTCCCTGAAATATGAACTTATAAACTGTTATTTGTCTAACACGTTAATAATATACTTCGTGAATTTGACTGAACAAAAAATGTCAAATTGTTTCTATAAAATTAACTGCTTTCTTTCATTGTTTGGGGAAAACATATGAAATATATGTTAGAGAATATTATTATGATTTTCATCATAAAAATTGCATCTGATTTGTTGCATAAAAATACAAGTATTTGACATGATTACTGACCGAAAAAAACTTTGTCGTGAGAACCTAAACATATTCTTACGATTATTATATTGTTCACCATTCGTTCAGATTTTAATTGCTATTTAATCAACACTACCTTGAGACAAGTCAAAACAAAATAATATAGTTAATGAACAATAAATAATAAAAATATAATGTTAAATAGTATAAGTAACCATTTCATTTTTAGTAAAAATAGATATTAAGTAATTGATTGATTTTTAAATAAAATAAAAACAAACTTTTTAAATTTTTTTAGCATATTCCTCATAAAAATTCAAAGAAATAAGATACACGAGTAATAAAATCATAGATTTTCAAATAACTCTTTTATCAACTTGCTCATCACCATAACATATTATTTGATATCAATTTTTCAAATTTTCATGATTTATTATATTCTATAATTGGTCTAAATGTATAAACGATATATATACTAAAAATGGTAAAAATAATATAATTTAATTAAATATATGAAAATACCTGAACATAATCCCAGACAAATTAGATTATGAATCTTTTTAGTTGTCTTATATTAAAAATATTTAAATATAGTTAATGTCCAGCCTCGGATTTCTTTTGTCTAGAAATAAAGGAAAATATTGAAAACTATAAAATCAATAAATATTTACAAAGAATATAAAATCAAACAAAACAATACAAATAATAATAAAAATAATAAGTTAACAAATTTAAAATATAGAAACCGCGCGTAGCGCGGTAAAATCTCTAGTAATTATAATGTTTCATAGGACCTACAACTCTGCGTATGCAAGTGGAAAATAAGCCGACTACCATGTGAACGGTTCCACCAATTGTGATTTTTCTATTTTGCACAATTTATATTTTCCTTTTTCAATTTAGAAAAAATCATCATCTATTGACCACCGTCAGATCAATCAAAGGGTCAAAAAACACTCATCGAACAATTTTGTAAACACGAAGCCTCATGCTTATATAAATAAACTCAAACCCTAACGAGCTCTCTCTCGCTCTCTCTCCACAACACACTACTTCCTTCACCGCCGCCTCTCAAGCTTATTCTTCGATCTGATAATGGCGGGTAAAGGAGAAGGTCCAGCTATCGGTATCGATCTCGGTACTACCTACTCTTGCGTCGGCGTATGGCAACACGACCGTGTTGAGATCATCGCTAATGATCAAGGAAACAGAACGACGCCGTCTTACGTCGCTTTCACCGACTCCGAGAGGCTGATTGGTGATGCCGCCAAGAACCAAGTCGCTATGAACCCGATTAACACTGTCTTCGGTACGTAATCGGTTTTGAGTCTTAGTTTTTTTATAGAAAGATCTTAGTGGAATTCTAAAGTTGTTATCTTTAGGGTTTATAGATAATCTAAGTTGAATACGAAAGTTGTGATTAATAGGGTTTCATACAAAGATCATATTTTTTTTATATTTCATGTACTTAATTTGATTTACCTTTGAATGATTAAGTAAGCTCTGTTTTTTTGTGTGTGTACAGATGCTAAAAGATTGATTGGTCGGAGATTCAGTGACGCTTCTGTTCAAAGCGACATGAAGCTATGGCCATTCAAGATTATTCCTGGTCCTGCCGACAAGCCCATGATTGTTGTTAGCTACAAGGGAGAGGAGAAACAGTTTGCTGCTGAGGAGATCTCTTCCATGGTTCTCATCAAGATGCGTGAGATTGCTGAAGCTTATCTTGGTGTCACGATCAAGAACGCTGTTGTGACTGTTCCAGCTTACTTCAACGACTCTCAGCGTCAAGCTACTAAGGACGCTGGTGTGATTGCTGGTTTGAATGTGATGCGTATCATCAACGAGCCGACAGCAGCAGCTATTGCTTATGGTCTTGACAAGAAGGCGACCAGTGTTGGGGAGAAGAACGTTTTGATTTTTGATCTTGGTGGTGGGACTTTTGATGTTTCTCTTTTGACTATTGAGGAAGGTATCTTTGAGGTCAAGGCTACTGCTGGAGATACTCATCTTGGTGGTGAGGACTTTGACAACAGAATGGTTAACCATTTTGTTCAGGAGTTTAAGAGGAAGAGCAAGAAGGATATTAGTGGTAACCCGAGAGCTTTGAGGAGGTTGAGGACGGCTTGTGAGAGGGCAAAAAGGACTCTTTCCTCTACTGCTCAAACCACCATCGAGATTGACTCTCTCTTTGAGGGAATTGATTTCTACTCTGCACTCACCCGTGCTAGGTTCGAGGAGCTGAACATGGATCTTTTCAGGAAGTGTATGGAGCCGGTTGAGAAGTGTCTACGTGATGCTAAGATGGATAAGAGCACTGTCCATGATGTTGTCCTTGTTGGTGGTTCTACACGTATCCCAAAAGTCCAGCAACTTCTCCAAGATTTCTTCAACGGTAAAGAGCTCTGCAAGTCTATTAACCCAGACGAGGCTGTGGCTTACGGTGCAGCGGTTCAGGGTGCTATTTTGAGCGGTGAAGGAAATGAGAAGGTGCAAGACCTTCTTCTTTTGGATGTTACTCCTCTTTCTCTCGGTCTTGAGACTGCCGGTGGAGTCATGACCACCTTGATCCAGAGGAACACAACTATTCCAACCAAGAAAGAGCAGGTCTTCTCCACTTACTCTGACAACCAGCCTGGTGTGTTGATCCAAGTCTACGAAGGTGAGAGAGCTAGGACCAAGGACAACAACCTTCTTGGAAAGTTTGAGCTCTCTGGAATCCCTCCTGCTCCACGTGGTGTCCCTCAGATCACAGTCTGTTTTGATATTGACGCAAACGGTATCCTCAACGTCTCTGCTGAGGATAAGACCACCGGACAGAAGAACAAGATCACCATCACAAACGACAAGGGTCGCTTGTCTAAAGACGAGATTGAAAAGATGGTGCAAGAGGCTGAGAAGTACAAGTCTGAGGATGAGGAGCACAAGAAGAAGGTGGAGGCCAAGAATGCTCTTGAAAACTATGCGTACAACATGAGGAACACGATTCGTGATGACAAGATCGGTGAGAAGCTTCCTGCTACAGACAAGAAGAAGATTGAGGATTCTGTTGAGGAAGCTATCGTGTGGCTTGATGGTAACCAGACTGCTGAAGCAGACGAGTTTGAGGACAAGATGAAGGAGTTGGAGAGCATTTGCAACCCCATCATTGCGAAGATGTACCAAGGAGCTGGTGGTGAGGCTGGTGGCCCCGCTGGAATGGATGACGATGAAGCTCCTCCTTCTACCGGAGGTCCTGGCCCCAAGATCGAGGAAGTCGACTAAATTGTTTCTGTTTGAATGATTTTACTGTTTGTCTGAGACCCTCTGAATTTCTGTTTCGGTTTTATGTTTTGCTCTGTTTTTGAGCGATGTTACTCTCTATCTCTATGGACCTTTGCTTTATTTCGAATTAAGTTGCAGTTTTGAACCTTTTTAAGTCTCTCCTTTTTTTGATTCCAATTGCTCGTGGTTTTACTCTTTCAAAGTCTTCTTTGTCTCTTCTCTTATTTATTACTCATTCCGTTTCATTTTAGTTGTCGTTTTAGACTTCGACACACATATTAAGAAAACAGTTAATTTTGCATATTTCTAAAATAAAAACACAACTACCAATACACCTAACCACATTTCAACCAATAGAAAAATATATTAAAATAAAAAATTAATAAATTTTGCATTAAAACTATAAAACGACACTTTTTTTAAAACGAAAATTTTACTCTACAATAACACTTAATCTGAAACGGAAAGAGTACTATAATAAATTAATGAATGACTATGGAAAAGACCATACAGTGCTGACTACAGTGCTGACCATACAGTGCTGACCATACAGTGCAGGTGGATTTTGACGCGCCTTGTGCCCATGAAACTACGCATTTCCTCAGACAAACAAACAAAAAAGGAAAGAAAAAAAGAAAATAGCTAAATGAGTCAGGACACGGGATGGGCCTAACGTTATACGTTTTCGAGGGCTCTATATCATTTATATTGGGGAAAATCGCATTAAAAAATTCATATTTCACAAATTACATTTAAAGTAAAAATAGAAACACTTGTAAATTCTTAAGAAAATATTTTGATATTTAAAATTAAGATTTTTGGATTCTTCTGTATTTTTTTAAAAAAATCTTTTATTTTGCAAAAAATGTATTTTAAAAAACTTTCAAATTTTTAAAAAATATTTTGAATTTTATTAAGTTCAAATTTTGATTTGTCTGTAATTTTTTAATATATATATATATATATTTTTTTTTTATCGTTATTTATCGTTAATTGCATTTTTAATTAAATAAAAATAAAAATACATATAGGTCACCTACTATTACAAACTACAAGATCAAACCAAGTTGAAGATTTTTGATGATGCAAAAACTAAGTTAAAGTTTAATATATTAGTTAATTAAATTCAAGATTTAATATGCTACTGAATACTGTTTTGAAGGTTTTTTATACGATTTTCCCATTTATATTATATACTCAATAGTAAATTTTAGAAAATCTGATTCAAGATATTAAACTGAAGCCCATAATCTTTATCCCAAACATGAAAGATGCGGTTTACTTTGGGCTTTTTGTCTATCCAAAACAACTTTGATATTGAGATCCTCAGAACTGAACCCCAAAATACATGCTCTCCATTCAGAAACTTAAGCCTGAGGCCCTCGTATGGTTTCTCATCAACCAAAAGTTAAGAGTATTAGTAGTGGAAGTCAGAGCGGCGAATGTAGAATTCTATTTTTATGGGGACAAATCACATATAAACTTAAAAATATAGTTAAAATATAATTTTTAGTTAGAGAAAATAATTAAAAGTTTGAATTATATTATGCAAATTTTGAAAATTTTATGGTGGCACTTGCCACTTTTTTGGCTCACTTAGATTCACCAATGGTGAAAGTCTTTATAAAAGTCTCTTACCAATTAAAAAAAAAAGAAAGATGGAAGAAAAAAAGCAGAAATGCTTAAATAATTTATTTTTGTATCCAATCGCCAAATGTCATATTTCTATTGATTAAATAATCTAAAAACTAAAGTAATAATTATATAAGTTAAATAATAATATGTTTATTTTTTGAGAGATCCATGTTAATTCTCTCTACTGCATGATGTTCTTATCTACCACATTCTGTTGATAATAAAAAATAAGGTTTCCATTTACTAGTCCGATATAATTTGATCCATAAAATAAGCGTTGGCGCATTTGTATGAAGATAAATTACAAAAGGATAAATAAAAAAAGAAGATAGGTCCTTGAGGCCTAGTTTATAAACACATGCTTAATTGTATAGATACAAAACATCATGATGTATATAATAGACAAACATAACTTAATATATGAACGAAACGAGATGAAAGAACAACAAAGGAAAGAAAATAGACGATATATCAACGAATCAAAAGCTTATATGCATCATGATGATGATTAAAAATTAAAAAAAAAAAAAAGATAAAACATACATATAACATAGGGTACGTTAAGAAGAAAATCATTAACGATCAAGAATGAAGAATAAAGATAGACATTGTTGAATCAAATCATCCTCTCTCTCTATCATTTTTTTGTTTTGTTCTCACTTAGCATACCTATAACAATGCGTGATCGCACTGCATCCACGTCTGTAAGGATTGTTCCTTCTCCTCTTCTTGCAATCGTAGTAGGAGCGGCCACGTCTATTGCAAGGCACATTGTTCTTTTTGAGAGCGTCATAGCCAATGTAACGACGTCCTCTAGCGAGTTGACGACGGTTTGTCTCTGAATCCATTAGAGATTCAAGTTCATCATCATCTCCAATGCAACCTTCTCCATTGATGCTGCAAGATTTAGTCAATGGGTAGGTCGCTTTCACGGATTTAGCTACCATTGCTAAGATCAAGAGACCAAAGATGAATAACAACTTCACTCCACCCATTCTGTATTATTATTGTATTTGTTTTTTGAGTTATATTATTGCTTAAGTTTTTTTTTTTTGGTTTCTTCTACACCCTTCCCTTGTGAAAAGAGAGGGAGAAATAGAAGTGTGGGAGATTGTGCAGAAGAACAAATGAACGATTGGTTCTGTTGAGGATAAAAAAGGGTTAGACAGATAGAGTAGTTTTTTCTTATTATTTTGTGGTCGTTAATTATGTTACTTTTAAATTAGGGTTTTTACCTCTTTTTCAGGTATAATTTTGCCCATTCTTTCCGCTCTGTGGTTAGATCTATATTTGTTATGTTTATATTTGGCTCTCCTCTTTGATCGGCTAACTAATTTATTGTGTTATATTAATCATATGCTCAAATTAGCATGTAAACGTTTATTATCAGTTTTGTAACCAATTTTGAAAGGCTTAAGACCAAGTTGCATAACGCGTTGAATCTTGGTTCCAGAAGGTGTAGGGGTAATAGGATTATTAGTTCTGTCAGATGCAATACTCCTGGTCGGTTTTGAAGCTTCTCATGCATGTAAAATTGTAAACAAGTCTTCATGAATTCATCTCTAACAACTTCATTTACTCGTATGAATCTAATTAGTCCCTTTTAGTTTTTAGATTCCTTGGTTATTGCATTGTATATTTACTTCTTTGATAAAACATTTTGGTCATTTTCTCTTTTATGTGCTATTTTTGTGACAAAAACTTTTTTAAAGTTATTGTAAGATATTTTTCTTGTATATAATGAATTGGTTTTATGTTGGTCAATCTTGTTCATTGGCTTCCATAGATTTAAACATTTTTCGTCACTGATACTTCAAAAACTTCTATTGAAACTTAATCTAAGCCGATTTTTTTTTTTTGGAACTTAATGTGAATATATATGTCTGAATATGTTCAAAAATGCGGTCTGTGCGGCCGATTCCACGCCGGTGATACGCTTGGCGGAGCTCTACCGCTGCGATTATACCATAATCGGTAAAAAAACGCGGTTCAGACCAAAAGACATGTATTTTCTGGTTATTTCGAGTCTGAATCCGTAAGTAAACCATAGATCTACCTGTATTGTGATGATAGTATGAAAAAAATTAGTTGAATCAAAGAAAATCGACCAAAAATGATGATTTATGTTCAAAAAATAATGAAAACGGCCGCAACATCTAGTTATGTAGAAAAATAGGCCGAGGAAGAAGGCGTTAGAGCAAATTACAGGTTTGCCTTTCAACAATAAAATGATAAAAAAACATCAAAAGTGTACATCTAGAGAGTTGAACTCAGGTCTAGTTGTATACCAAACTTAAACAAACCGTTGGACTGCGGTATTACCTTTGTTATAACTTGTATGTATGTACATTAAACGTATAATAGATAAAAATATCTAAATTTTTTAATTCCTTAAGAAAAATTATTCCTTGCGTACTCCCTGATTATTTCCCGCATTTTCAATAACTCGCTAGGCCCAGACCAGCCGCACGCGTAACGCCTAACAAATTTTCGAACCTTGCTTACAAGGTAATGCCATAAAAGTAGTATAACTATAATTAAAGTGACATAAAATACAAAATACACCACACTTTAACCACAGTGTAAGATGAGGCAAGGTGTTTTAAAGTAGATTTACAAGATCTAATCATGAAATGTCTCGAGGAATGTGCCTAGCTAGTAGATCTACCAATACATTGTTTTTGTTTTTCTGGTGTGATCGAATTTTGTGATTTTGCAATTTTTTTTTGGTTGCCTTCTTGAGTTTTGAATCTTTTCATGCGAGTTTTTCTTTGAAAATGATTTGGGATGAAATTCATGGTAATTCTATCACCAAAACAAGAGAATTAATAATCTTAATCATACCAAAGAAATCTGCTATAAAGTATTACAAGGCAAATCGAGTTTTCAATTCCTACAGCATACAATCTCTTGCCACTTGTCCACAGTTCCAGACTTCAAGTCTACGAACCAGATGAGATTAAGACACCTGTGTAAGGTGGACGTATCCACGTGTTTTTCCTGCTAACAAGTAATAATTATATTTAAAAACAAGATGTTTAAAAGAATTTTTATGTTTTAATATGTAAAATGTTCTCATACTTTTAGGTAATTTTAATTTTATCAAAACTGTATAACCAATCAAATTTAATAGTTCTATTTTATAATTAGTTAATTAATTTTACTTTCTATTTTTAATGATACTTTTTAGATAATAATTATTTTTTTAATATGATACTTTTTTGATAATAATTAACTTTTTTTAATATGTGTGTTTTATCTAAAACATTTTGTATTTAGGAACAAAAAAAGGAATATATGAAATGGAATGAAAAGCTAATGACATAATCTAAAATTCTTACAAAGATAAGGAAATCATGAACTTTAAAATGTCTCTTGATAGTTTTTGAAGGCTTAGAGCAGGATCAACACAATTGGTTTTGCGTCTTTTATTGGAGGGGTATCCATAAGAACATGGAAACCAAAACAGAAGCAAGTTTCAAAGTCGCCAAGAAAAAAATAGTATTTTATATCAACCGTGGGTCCCGTCGACACATGATGAACCGTAATTAGTTAAATTATTATTATTTTTTATTTATTTATTTATTTTTTTAAAAAAGTAAAAAATAAAAATAAAAATAAAAAATAAAATAAAAAATCCTGCATTGATCTTGCTCTTACTTTCTTTGTAGGATGTACGTAGACACCATCATGGGGTGCTTTTGAAAATAACTCCCAACAAAATAGCCTTTTTTCACAAAACTTAAAGTCAATAAAAAATAATGGAAATGTATCTATCTTCAAAATATCGACATCAATCATCAAAATTAATTTCTCTCTTTATTTATTTTAGTTAAAAACACGAAGAGAAGTTGTGCTGGTACATTTCCATTCAATTGCGTACACATTTTGTCTTCGTTTTTAATACGAAAGGGGTCCATCTATAACAAAAGAGACGCGTCATCTTTGAGGTTATATCTAGTGAAAATATTGTAATCTCTATCCTGTGGTTTATTAAATTTTCTAATATGAGATTTAGGTGAAGATTTCGTGGATTTTTATCCTTAATCTTTAATAGTTTAGCTTATCCATCAGTATAAAATTAAACAAAAAATATACAACTGGTCGTGGAAATCTGAACAGAAAATACATGCAATTCCCACAATGCATTAATCTATATTAACGTAATCTCGTTTCATTTCCACGATTCCTAGTGTAAGTATTAAGAAAGTTAGCACTAAAATTAAGAATCTGAAATCACGAGTACACACAATCAAAGTCCAGAGTTTCAACTTTGATACCGAACTAGAAAAAGATAAAGGAGAAAGGAGTTCGGAGTCTTAGTTATGTATTTTGAAAGGTGCAAATCAATGGTGTAAGGATAAAAGATTTATCGTAATTTTCAAAATAGGAATAATTAAGACAACTATTTTGTACAATAAAAATCATTTAATTACTTTAGTTATTAAATCAGAATAAGACAATTTATTGATTTATAGGTTGGACGTCTCTATTACACGGGATCTGTCAAAATATTTTGTTTTGTTCTTACTTTGTTTTTAGAAATATATCTGATAAACGGAATGATTTATTATCATTTATCAACAATTATTCAGGCTGGGCGGAAATTATGCCAAGATCGATCCGCAGGTGTTTCATTGCCGAAACACACTATACGTTCTCCAATAGTAAGCTATTTTTCTAAAATAGAATATAAAGTGATTATCAAAAGGTTTCGAATAAAAATGTATATAATCTTCATATTTATGAATTCAAAATCTTAAATAATATTCTTTAAAAATGCTTATAAATAAGTAACTGAACTTTTATCGTATAATATAAGATGTTTAAGATTTTCTGTGTTAATTTATAAAATGTTTTACAACTTCTATGCAAAAATAAATAAAATTTTATTTGATATTTATAATCATTTTAATTCTGCAGTAATATAAAAAATATTTAAATTGTTTTTTTTATTAAATGCCAAATAGTGTTTCCAATGTAAAAATATGATAATTAATATATTTTCTCAGGTTTTGTACTTATAGCTAAAACTTCTTATAGAATATGACAAAAAATAATAAACCGGCCAGAAACAATATTTTTAGTACGAAACAATTTTTTGGTGATCCTAATAAATTGTATAATTACTAATATTATCATAACAAAATAAAAATTGATGGTCTAAAATATTTGGTGGTCCCATTTTCTACCTTAATAGCTTATCCTCTAAATCGAGTATAATCTTAACTAAAGTCATGAAAACATATATTAAGAATATAAGAAAGTTTGGCTTTAACGTCAAGGAATCTACAAAAGTGTGTAATTTTGATTTGCTCCGTAACTCCTGTTAACCTAATCAATTGAAAATTAATTAGCATGGTTAAGAAAATTATTCTGTTTTTTTTGGAACACAAGAAAATTATTCAAAGAAAAATCTTTTTGAAAGAGAATCAAAATGTTTGGGGGGCACTATGAAGAAGAAGTGGACTAATGGATTAGATATGTATCCACCTCTGCATCTACATCATCCTCATCATCATCATCATCAATTCAGCAGCATCATCATTATCATCATCAGCTACCTTTCTACTTTGTCCGTTTCACAACTGACCTCTCTCTCTCTCTTCCATGTGATATACACTTAGCTTGGCTTCTTCTGTCTTTAGCAGTTCCTGTCTAAACGTCCGTACGTCCAAGTTTCTTCTGGTAACGTCTCCTTACCCTTTTCGCTTTCCATCTAAAGATTCAGTTTCTCCTCCGATTTTCTTCTTCTCCACTCTGCTCTGTTTTTGTGATGTTGATATCTCTTAAAGCTCCATCATCTGATGTGTGTTCTTCTCTCTTGATGCTTTTGTCACTGTAACTCTTTTGAGATTTCATCTTCTGGGTTTCTTGAAACTCTCTCAAAGCTTGTGACTTTGAGCTTACCCAGTTGATTAAAAGTGTTGTTCTCTTGCAGACCAAATACTCATGAGTTTGTTGGACAATTGCTTTGTAATCGCCACAGTTTCTGATTCTTAATCTTTGTTAGTTTTCAATGTTTCTCAGGATGCTTTTGTACTCTCTTGTCACTTGTCAAACACATCTCTGAGATCTTTGTCTGATTCCAAAGAAGATGGAAGAAGCATCCAAAAGTAATTTTCTTGTAGAGGTAAAGTAAAAACCAGCTTATTGCTTTTCTTTTGCTTGAAAGAATCTTTACTAATGATGTCTTTCTCAGGTGAACAACATTGAGAAACAGCTATGGACATTAATTCACACAAAGGGTATACTGCATCCCGATGTTTCACAACTATACACGAAAACAGGTTCGACCTACGAGCAAATCTTTAAAAGCAATCTCCAGCAAGAAGAGCTTCAAGAAGTTGAGTTCAGTCTCTGGAAGCTTCACTATAAACACATAGATGAATTTCGTAAAGGCCTCAAAGCAGATGATCCTGCCAAGTCAAACACTCATATGAAAGCATTCAAGCTGTTTCTGATCAGAGCTGCAGAGTTTTACAAGAATCTGATTTCTAAAGTTAGAGGATATTACCACAACGCACTTTCAGAAGAATCTGGAGGAAAAAGCAGATTCTTATGCCATCGTTTCTATATCTGTCTTGGAGATCTTGAAAGGTATAAAGAACAGTATCTGAAAACCCATGAACATCCTAATTGGTCAACTGCAGCTACATATTATCTTGAAGCTGCAAATTCTTGGCCTGATAGTGGCAATCCTCATAACCAGGTAACTTATTTCTTTTTCTTTTGTTTATTAGCCATTTTGTAAGTGATTGTTTTCTTGCATTTGTGTAGCTAGCTGTATTGGCCACTTATGTTGGTGATGAGTTCTTGGCTCTATACCACTGTGTGAGAAGCTTAGCTGTGAAAGAACCTTTTCCTGGTGCTTCGAACAATCTTCTTTTGTTGTTTGAGAAGGTGATTGATTCACTCATACTCTCTCTTTCTCTACTATTTGCAGTTAGATTGTGTTTGCCTCACATTACTCAAAATGCTTCTTTTTTTTAACTACTGCAGAACAGGTCGTCTCCTTTGCAGTCTCTATCTACTGATGCAGAGTTTAACTTCTTAAACCCATCGGAGAGAAACGTTACTGTGAAAGACTTTGATTTCTCAAAATCAGAAGGAAAGTTAGTGACTGGAACTGATTTGTGGCTACTGGTTGTTCGAACAGTTAGCTTCTTCTTCCTTAAATCCAGGTGAGTTTGGACTATGAGTAACGTTCTACATTCTCTGTTAACTCAAGAACTTGATGACCCTTTACTCCAAGCTGTTCTTCTCTTAGTTAAGTATGGTTTGTTTCAGTTTCGATGAGTTTGGTTGCACATTTGCATCAACTATGAGAGAATTGGATGAAGCGTTTGCAGCAGATGATAGAAACCTACAAGCCATGTTAGAGTCTTATCAAGTTATGGACTCAGCAAGAAAGGGACCTTATAGAATCCTCCAACTTGTTGCAGTTTTCGTCTTCATCTTCCACAACTTAGCAGAGTTTAATGAATCAGACAACGCAAAAGAGGAAGTAAAGCTAACAAACTTAGCATTAACAATGGTGTTCATCATCATGGGGAGAGTTGTTGAGAGATGTTTGAAGACGAGTCCCTTGGATTCTTGCCCTCTCTTACCAGCTCTGCTTGTATTTCTAGACTTCTTACCGTTTCTGCTTCACAAGGCAGAAGAAGAAGAAGAAGAAGAAGAATGCAGACTTGAGGAGAAGAGCGAGATTGCTATATCTTACTTCTTTAGCAAACTAGTTGATTTCTTGAACAGCTTAAAGGTGAAAGGACAAAACTGTTCTGCAAAAGTGATGTTAGCTCTTTGGGAGGATCATGAACTGAGGTCCTTAGCTCCTCTGGCTCCTATACATCTGCTTCTAGATTTCTCAAGTAATATGGATCTAAGAGAAGGTTTTGATAGAGGGAAAGAGCTTCGTCTTCAACGGATTGTTAATTCCGCTATTAAGATCACAAGTAGACAGAAGAAGGGTTCTCAAAGTTGGTTACTCTTTGACAAGCAAGGGACTCGTTTCTACACAACTTCAGGTGAAAGACAATGCAAAGAAGAGCTCTTTCACAGAAAACGTGTTACTATAGGAAAGGTTGAGATCATCCCTTGTGGGAATGAAAGACATATGCCTGCAGAAGAGGAAGAAGTCATTCTTCTCAAGCCGCTTGTAAGGTGTCAGTCTGCTCCAATCTCTTCTTCTGGCATTGCAACGAAGCCACTCTGCTCTGATAACACAACTTCAGGAAATCAAACAACTTCTTCATCAGATGAAAGCCTAAGACGGACCTCATCACTCATTGTGAACCATAGCCCACAGGATATTAACTCTGGAAGTTTCAGCTTCATGCAAGATCTTAGGAATACAGATTCGCATATAGAAGAAGGAACAGTCTCAGAAAGACCTCCATCGCTGAGCGCGTGGGTAGTTGACAAGACTAAAGAGAAAAGTAAACCAAATGGGTTGAGACCTATTGATGAAACAGGTCCTGTGACATCCTTTGACAGTCTCTCAATCAGTTCTGCTTCTTCATATTCACCTCCTACTCCCTCTGCTCCATTACTGCCTGAAGACGCTTCTTGGTTTCACAATGGTGTTAGTACGAACAAAGCAGTCCAGACAAGATATGTGGAACCCCCTGGTTTCATGAAGTCCTACACAAACCCGCCATTTGCTGGGGTTTCTTCTTCTGAATGGTTACGTCGATACAGAGAAAGCCGGAATCTTGGACCAGCCTTTTCCTATCAAGCTCAGGGGACAAACAATTTGAGAAACTTCTTGGCAAATGGGTCTTCCAAGTTCAGTCTCTTAGCAAGGTACGGGACACCAAATGATCAATCAATGGTCTCTTCAGAAAACTCAATGTTATATCCTCAGCTTTACATGGAAGACCATGAATCTAGAGGACAGAAGTTCTGCAACGGTCAACAAAGCACAAAAGAGGCTTATGGCTTCAGTGATGACCCTGGACCGTTTCTTCGGTACCTGAGAGAGAAAGAGCTCAATGAGAATGGTCAGAGGTTAAGAGAACCTTCTCCTGCATATATGAACAACTAGAGATGCACAAGTGAGTTCTCAAGTTGGCAAAAGTTGTAACAACTTATAGATATCCGTCTTGTTTCCTTGTATTGTTGCTCAATTTTGCAAGAGAATAAAAACACATCAAGAAAAAGTTTGGTTGTACATAAACAAACAAAGTGAACTAGGTTTTGCAAATTCATTTGCTTCTTACTTGAGGATGAATTTGAGTTAGATTACCCTTGAATCCATTGTAAACAATAATCATCTTCTTACATGGGAGGAACAAACTTAGTCTGGGAATTACAAACAAAGAAAAGGAGCAAACCAAACCCTGATCAAGATGCAAATTCTTGTGTACCCTTGCTATTGTTGCTGCATCTTCAAGCCAAAGAAAGAAAATAAAACAAGAAGAGGGGAACTAAGTAAAGAGTTTGAGGAAAGCAAAAGCTGATTGTATACTTCCAAGAGAAACTGGATTTTTCTGGTTGCACCAATCCATCCAATCCTCGTATTTGCCTTGCTATTGAATGTTTTCTGTTACTTTGTGTCTACGTCTGAGTAACTAAAACCATAGCGCGTGCTTGATCAATTGCTTTTATCAGAAGTAGGTGCCAAGTTCAACTCCTGCATCTGTGTCTCAACTGGTACTAAGCCTGTCTGAGCAAGAAACCTGCAGAACAAAGGCACTACATCTGGTAAGCAAGGTTTTTATCAGCTCTTCAAGACTCCACATCCATCTCATAAACCCTCAGAGAACATACAAAATAACACAAAAGATAATATCTTTTCAAAGTACATACAAAACTAGAGAACTGAAAATACCTTATATGACCCTCAAACTCAATTTCAACAAGACCAAAATGCACAAGTAATTAAAACCATGAAACAGAACACATCAAGTTGTCAACTTGATAAATGTTTGGAACCTTAATTAAAACAAGTCAAAGGGTTTGATAAGCTACACACAGACAAAGAAGAAAGTATTGGCAACGACATACCAGTTGAGGAGGATGAAGAGAGAAGATGCGATTACAATGAGGAAGCCAACGTGAACAAGCAACATGGATTGGCCACTGGTGAAAGCTAAGGAGAGCATGAAAGTGAGACAGAGACCAAGCAGAAGAAACGCGAATTTCAGAGTGTTCCATGTTGGAGCCTGTAAAAAAACAGATCCGATCCAACTAGGGTTTTATAACCCTAATACCAAAGAGAAGAAACAGCATCTACACAAAAAAGGGTAAGAAGGAAGAACTGACGTTGACGCCTGGAGCAAGAGCTCCGAGAAGAACAGCTTCCGTGGACGAAATCTCTGATCTCTGCTTCTTCTCCATCTTTCTTTCTTCCCACAGATTTTCCTTTGCGCGGAAAGAGACAATTACAACCCAAGATCATGTTAAACCGAAACGGTTCCTTCCGGTATAATGTTGGTTCTTTGTTGACTTTGATCTTTTTTTTTCGTTTTCAAAATTTTGCTTTGATTTAAGTTTTTCTTTTTATAAATAAAATATTTTGTTATTTCAAATATTTACTAATAAATTAATGAGTCACCTGGCTCAAAATACCAAAATAAACTGGATATTAACGGTTTATCTTTTTTTTTTTTTTACTATCCATCTAAAAACTAGATCAAGTGGAAGTCAGACAAGCCGATCCTCCGAAAAACACTTCTGTCTGTCAGAATTTGATCTATATGGAAAAGAATATGGTCTCTGGTACTTATTTCTTTTGCCAATGCATATGCTCAACCATTCTTATTCCAAGGAATATGAGACATACTCACATCCTCAAAGTCTTTTTGTAGTCTTTGGAACATCTCGATTTCTATCGCGAAAGTTGGCCAATCCATCGGGTTTGTAGTCATTTCTACTAGGTCTGAGCAATCCGTCTCGAACCGTATCGAAGTTATCTTCTTGTCTCTCATACATGAGGCTGCCCAAAATAAACCTTCCATCTCAACATGTAAAACTTAGAGGCTCCTGCTACACGCACGTAATCCGAAGTACTTAGAACCCATTTATCCTTAAAACTCCACCCTAAGAGCATCCACAATGGTGTACCCATTGTGGAGTCCTTAACTATTTGCTTTTTTTTTTTTCAGACTAAAAAAAAAAAAATCAACCAATAGCGTGCCGCCACGTGTCGCAAATAGTGCAAGGATCGATCCTTATTTAGAAATTTTAAGGATTGAATCTTTAGGTTTTGGTGGGGTCCACCGATTATTTAATTATTTTTTCCTTAAGGATTCCCCTTAGGGACTCCCCATTGGAGATGCCCTAAGCCACTAACATTGCCGTTATCGATCCATGACGCATCAATTTGACATATAGAAATTCGGGATATCCAAGGGGGCACTGTCTCAACCTTTGTAGTAAGAGGGTCGTCATGATTCTCGGTTGCTCCCTCTTTTCGTTAGCCTTTTTCCAACATTCTGTCTCAAGAGACGTGTGTTGGAGAATATCAATCGGGAATACAATTTTCTCATTAAAGAGTTTGCCATTCCTCGCCTTCCAAATGTACTAACAGATCCATGTGAAAATATCAAATTATAGTCTTAGTGGAACCATCTCTTTTTTCTCATTAACAGTTTATTTTAGCTCCAAGAACTATACCGGTTTCAAATTTCGATTAATGATATGTGTTAGACAATATCAGTACAAGATATTCTGTATATATTCTTAGATTTTATTAGATATGTTAGATTTTTAATATCTTACAAGTCATAAAATTAAACAATTTTTTTTTCCTTCTGTTATTATTATCATCTTTTTTCTCTATCTTATTCCTCTATTTTTTTGTTCAAATGAATTTAAACAAAATTAAAGAAAATATAATCAAATTAACGAAAATAAATTTTCTCGGTTCTTCATCCCTCTTAACAGACAGATCTTTCAGAGAGAAATAAATGAGTTATCTTTTTGGTCGATTACTTCTGCTAGTCGGATCTTTTTTGCTTTGGCGATATTTTATTATGTTTTTTTTTGTTTGTCTTTTCAACCAAAATCTGAACAGAATTTCATGAGTTTATATCTTCTGATTTTGGGTTGAAATTGATAAAATTTCTGATTTAAAATTAGATTATCACTATAGCTCTCTGTGGTTTCAAGCTTCATCCCAATTGTGTTCTTTAGATTTATACTTCTCGTTGGTCATCCTCTACCTTCATCTCAAAAAAATTAGTCTTTTGCTTTTCGATAGATTAGGCAAATCTTTCTTTTAAGATTGAGTTATAAGTTTTGAAAGTTTTGTCATCCCAATTTATTTCAGCTTAAGAAGAATCAGAGTTTATCTTATGCAAGTGTTTCGATGAAGGCTGATTATAAATTGTTTGAAGCTTCTTGGAGGTTCCACATCCGACGTAGAAACAGAAAATCCAGTTGAAGACATTGGTGATTCATAGAGAGTAAACCTTACAAATGGAATTAATCTTGGGGATGGATCATCTGCCTCCAGAATCGATCTGAGTTCTGAAAGTCAGTTAATGTTCCAGCGACTGATACAACCTCTTCCCTCTGCACAACACAGCACACGTAACATCCACTTGAGTCTGAACGACAACATGTGGATGTTATTTTATTATGAAGCCATGGGCCAATATTGATATATTAGATAACAAATCCGAAAGATAACACATGGACAAAAAACTCCGTTTTTTTGTTGACATGGTGATGATGATGGCGGTAGCAAAAAGAACTCCTCCCCAAGAGATTAACAAAAATTATTATAGCATTTTCTCTATCTCAATCTACTTCAGGGTTTCAGATTCCTAGGCTTTATACTCTTCGTGATTATCACCAGCAGCATGGAGGCTATCGAATATATTGTCCACCGTCGAGACATCAATTGCAATTTGATGTTCCAAAACCCTAATTGCATCTTTGAGTTTTTGGATTTCAACTCTCTGACCCTGGATCTGGTCCCGAGCCTCGAAAAGACAAATCTCCTGCCTCTTATAGGGCTTTTCCTGATTGGCCCATGTTGACACCAATTGGTTCTTCACCAGCTGCCAAAAGAAACTATCTGTGATGGGGCAGGTGGTGGTTGTGCATTTTTGTTTTTTCGATGAATTGACTGCGATTTGTAGAGTTTTTTTGTTGAAATTGTAGACTTTCCGCCAAAGAGAGATAATAGAGAAGATAGTAGAGATGAGAGAGGAAGAGATGAAGATTTTAAATATTGAAAACTTTGGTAAATAAACGTGAAATTATTTTAGTTTTGATATGACATAAAAAGATTTGAAGAAATATGATGCCAATATATAAGATGTTTGTGTTAGGCAAAAAAAAAAAATATAAGATATTTGTGAATCTAGATATAAGATTTTGTCTACTATTTGACGTTGCCCAAAATGCTCAGTGTGGAGGAATATCAGAGTCATAATCCATTTTATACAGTGTTTAAATAGTGGAAATGTGTATATGGCTAATCTATTATATAATGAGAGAGTTGTGCTCTCTCCTGAGGCTGCCACGTCAGCATATGGTGGGTCCCGCACAATATTTTTTTGTAAAAATAATTATTTGCTTGCTTTAAGAGTCGAACCATGCACCTCTCAGTGTTTATTTGATTGACATAACCAACTGAACTACAAGAGATTTTGTAAAATATACGGTCGAAGTTTTATGTATTCTTTACGAGACCGGAAACACATGCATCCATTATAGTTGGGATTGCGGGTCAATCTTGACCCGCCAACCCGCAGATCGATTCTTTTTTTTTGTTCAAAATTCTGACTCGCCTAATCCACTAATAAAAAGTCTTAAATATGCACCCGCCCCACTAAACTTACGGATAAGCCGCAAGACACGCATATAATATTAAATTTAATAAAATAATTATTTTATTATATATTAAATATTTTATATAAAAATAATTAAAGTAATATTTAAAATTAAAATAATAATTTTATATGCTTTTACAATGTATTTCACTCTTTACAGTTTTTGTGGTTTGATGGGTATATGCGACTCAATTTTTTCCGACTCGCACCCGTTCTGCTTAAAATCGATTCTACCCGCAAATGCACCTGTATATCAAAAATTTTGAATCGATCAACCCGCATCCGTTCCGTGTTGGATTAATGCGGGACCAACAAGTAATGACTCAAATTCTCAGCTTTAACTTCCATGTTTTCCCTCAGGGTCGGTATTGTTTGTAAATCCCGTATTTTTCAATGGACTTTATTTACAATTCATTTAATAGGTCCACTTGATCCATTCTACGAAAACGTACCTTGCAATGGTATATCTATGGTCTCACCAAACCTTTGAGAGAGATATAGAGGCTAATCGCTATCAATTAGAAAACAATAAAAGAAACATACAAATAACAATCACCACAAATATAACTCAATATCACATCCCAAAAAGTCACTCTAACTTACACTAACCAACACATATTGCAGTTGTAACAAGTTATTGACTTAATTAGGCAAGTGATTATGAAGAATCAGAATACTTTGCAGCAGAGGTAAATCGACTAAACCTTTAGGGGGGTCACATGACACCCTTAAAATGATCAAATAAGTTAAATTGTGTAGGTTTCGCTAAAGAATTTCTAGCAAAAATTTTTGCTCTCTTCCCATTGACACCCTAAAAAGCAGAGATCAATTCCCCTTTGACACATTTTCATTTTTTTTAAATTGTATATATATGACCTCAGTTAAATATTGGGTTGGATCCGCCACTTCAATTAGAGAGGTGATAAAAAAATATTAATTAAGTTCGAATTGTTTAACAAATCAAACTTTCTAATACCTCCATGATAGTTGATGACAAATTTATAACTTTCTATCCGTTTGAAATTATTAGTTTGGAAGGTAGATTTGTCATTTACAGAACTAATTACATTTGATTTATTAGAAAACTATCCAAGACCAACTATATTCAATTAAATCAACTTCATGTTCACCTAAATTCAGTTAAATTACTATATTTAGATTCAACCAAAAAACAAACTTAATTAAATAATTAAATACAATTTAGATCGAAACAAATTTTTACTAATCATCTTCCCTAAGTTTTTTATATATAATTAACTTTATCTATTATTTTCAGTATAAATAATTATAAAAAATAAGTACACACCATGTTGTAATCAAAACTTTCAATAATTTTCTAAACTCAAACATTAAGTTACTATTTTATCCTCAATAGTAATTTGGCATGATAAAAAAATAAACTCACTACAATTTGAATATATATATATATATGTTTTTGGTTTGAAATAATTATAAAACAAAAATAATTTATTACATTTATTTTTCAAACTAAATAACAAATATATCCGGTTTTTATCCATTTAACCCAGTTATGTTTTTAGTTCACGTTTCATTTGGTTCTCCATCTGTTCCGTATGGATTTAAAAATACATAATTTATGCGACGTTTCTAAAAAAAAAAAAAATTATATAGCGGAACATTAATATTTCGGACTCCGCGCTTGCGCGGGGGCTATGAATCCTAGTTACTCTATAATGTTTGTGTTGAAATTGCAAATACTGTAAATTAATTATGTTGAGTGTTATTCAATTCAGTTTATATATTTATATATTTCTATTAGAACCTCTTAACTTTTATGCTGAGTATTACGAGAGCATGTTCTTATTTTTCTTTTCTCATTTTTTAACCTCTCTTTCTGTTTATTTTTAGAACTTCTTTCAAAGACCATCCAATGCAGATGCCATTAACATCCAAAAGTTTTTTCATGGTAGCTATGCTTTTGGGTGCGTTCACTTGCATGGGCACATGGAATCCAACAAACGATGGGCACGCCATAGCTAGCTACAGATAGCCCCCAGCTATATGGTAGTTGTACTTGTGCTGTGCGGCTGTGCCCCTTCTGTCTCTGTAACCGTCGGCTCAATATGAAGTGGAGACAGGGGCGGATCTAGAATTGTATTTAGATGGGGGCACAAACAAATTTCTCATTGTAATTTAAGTTTTGATGGGGGCACTCCATATATTTTAAAGTAAATACCAAAGGAAAATACAAAATTAGTTGGGGGCACATGCCCCCGTACTTTAACCTTTGCGTCCACCACTGAGCGGAGACAATGTCTTAATCAACCTGTACAAGCATTGTTGGTAGTTGACTTTTGCTTGATTACATCACTATTCACTAATCCCACCGGCATGAGATCAATCAATCATATAAATCTAAAAATAATTGAGATTAAAAAATCTGGCTTCCTCCTCAGGCCAACACTCACAGAATCTCCTTATATCCCCTTTAAATCAATCCAAGGATATTGACATGGGATATGCATCCGAAGCAAGGTTCTCCAACTAATGTAAACATTTTTAAAACAAAAAAAAAGTTACTTCTTGTTTCACTTTAACTGATTTTTAGAAATATTTTTTGTTTTGTTTTAGTTTTAAGTAATATTTCAAAATTTTATGCAAAATGTAATTTGCTGTTTGTAACTGTTTGTATTATGCATTACAATATAATTTTTATTTGGTTGACCTATTTATAGCTAATGATACAGATATAACTTCCGTTCATTTAGAAAAGTAAGATTTTCTAGAGTTTTTTAGTTTCACAAAAATATAATTTATATATTTAAGATACTTTGTATAATTTAAAAAAAACATTAACTGAAAATATTTAAACTGAAATATACACTTATTGATAGTTATTAGAAAATGAATAGTAGAAATAAATAATAAATTTAATATAAATATTCATTATATTTTTAATATATGTGAATATTCTTGAAAAAAAAATTTCAGAAGGAGGGAATATCATTTCCGGCCGATATTATAATGAGAATATAAATAATTAAGACTTTTGATAAAAATAATAATAATAATTAAGACTATAGCTTTTGGCCGATAGTATCATGTATTAATGCTTAATAAATTTGAGAGCAAAACTATGTACTGGAAACCAAAAAAAAAAAGAGAACAAATTCAACGATTTTTTTTGGTAGTAGTACTCCCTCCGTTTCAATAAAATGCATAGAGAAAAAAAATTATTTCAAAAAAATATAATTTTTATATTTTCAATATAATTTTTGTCAATTAATAATGAAAACTTTTGAAGTTAAAAATATTAATTGCATTTTGTAAAATTTTATTGGTTCAAAAGTTTAGAAAATATAAAATTACAGAAAACTGCATTTATAACTAAGTTTTAATATGTTTTATTAAAAAATGTAAAAATTATAAAATATGTTCTCCCTCCGTTTTGAATTATTTGTCCTTTTAGGCTTAATTTTTTTGTCACAAATTAAGTGTCGTTTTCATTTTTTTAATGCAAAATTTATTAATAAAATTCTTCAATTTATTTTTCTATTGACTGAAATATGATTAGATGTATATGTAATTGTGTTTTTATTTTTAAAATATATAAAATTATATGTTTTTTAATATGTGTGTGTAAATCCATGACAATTAAAATGAGATGGATGAAGTATTATTTTGAAACGGATGGATGGAGTATAATTTAGTGCGACAGATGAGACTAATAATGACAGCATTCATGGATTGCTGCTGCTAGGTAGTGAGTGTTTAAATAAATATTTCAAACTTTATTTAAAAACGTAGTTGTCACAATTCTGTAATGACGCTTACATGAGTGTTTTGGACAATCGTAATAATACCCATTTTTAAAACATTTTATATTAAATGTTATTTCCATGCCCACCCAGCAGTAACATTTCTCCATTCTATAAAGATAGAAGTTCTGAGAATTTTGTTTGTTTTACAAAAATAAAAGTTTTGTGTTTTTAATATAATTTTAAGCTTGTTTACTAATTTTATCTATATTAATTAAATCAATTACTATTGAAATAAATTGATTTTTTATAGTTATAGCATTAAATAAAGATTATATTAGCAATATGAATTTATTTTTAAAGTGTGTGAAAATTTTACAATTTTTATCTTTATAGAAAACAGAGAATATAATTTTTAAATTTTACCAAAAAGTTTAAGATTCAAAATATCCGTTGTTTTTTTTTTACGGATTTTTTTAAATATTTGCTACTACCACCAAGAGAATTTTTTTGGTAACAGAAAAGATTTTATAAAAAGACATAAAGTAAAATTTAAATTTTAATAATCAAATTCTTACCTATGTATTGTAGTAAAAAATAGTCAATGTACTTCAATTTTAGGTTTAGTGTTTACCCAAATCTAACAATTACTATTTATATTCATACACATATAGTACTCTTTTCATTTTATTTTAAGTTAAGTTTTAAATTTTTTATAAGATAATTGATGTTTTAAATTTATATGTAAAGTTTTAATATTATTTTATGTTCATAACTGTTTATACTCCCTCCGTTTCATATTACTTGTCGTTCTAGGTTTATTCACAAATATTAAGAAAACATATGATTTTGTATATTTCCAAAATAAAAACACAATTACCTATAAACCTAACTAAATTTCAACCAATAGAAAAATAAAAACACAATTACCTATGAATCTTATTAATAAATTTTGCATTAAAATTCTAAAACGACACTTATTTTGAAACGAAAATTTTTCCTTACAACGACAAGTAATATGAAACGGAGGGAGTACTATGCATTATAATTTTAAGCAACATTAATTGTAATTAATCTTATATCTCTTTTATTTTTGTAAGATAAAGTTTTAAGCGATTATTATCTAAATGCATTAAATTATAAACACAATTAATTATCTTTGTCAAAACACACACAACTAATTACACAGACAAAAAAATGGATATAAAAAGAAGATTTATCAATTTGCCTTTTTATTTATTGATTTATATTTCTGTTCGTGTCTGTGTTTTTGCTCGGAAATCCCCATCCTGATATTGAAAAATTTATAAGGAATCAAAACCCTATCAACCAATCACAAACCCTTGCCGATTTTTTTGATTTATTCCTCCCAAACTCTATTGATCCGTGTCGCCTTCGCACAGTTTGATTCGAATCTGTCTGAGCTGGATTTTTTGTAGATCAGATTGCAATTTTAGAGTAAAGCTATTAAACTCTTTGATCTGAAACAGACGAAACTGAGTATTGAGAGTGGGAAGAATGAGTTAAGGAGGTGGGGAAGAAGAGATGACTGGATTGGGCGTTCGATCCAGTAGCTATGGTTCCTTGGACAAGACGAGTCTCTACGCCGTCGTTTTGCCTATCCACACCACGACCACGACGACGACGACGACTCGTACCAAACCTTCTAAGATGCACAAGGAGAGAGATGGTCTCCTACCTTGGATCTGCAAATTCGCTGGTCGTAAGAAGGTGGGCATGTTGCTCCTCTTCTTAATCTCCGCCGTCGTCTTCCTCCGCGTCCTTTACGCCGGTAAAGGTAGCACCTTTATTTGATTCTTCTGTATTGGTCTTAGACAAGAGGAGTAATGTTTGTACCAATGTGTTTTGTTTTGCCTTTAGACAAGGATACTTTAAGAGCTAGTGTTTACTTGCTTAGGTGGATTTTTGATTGTTGTAATCAGGTGAAGATGGTCAGGAAGTTCAAGTTCCTCCGAGTCTTCATTTCAATGGCACTTCTGTTGTAAATCATTCTGTCTTGTTACCCACTAATGAAGAGCTAAATATCAACAACATTCCGAATATATCTTCTCCTATACATTTTCTTGGCTATACGCTTCCTCAAGGACATCCTTGTCACACTTTCACCTTACCTCCCCCACCTGCCGACAGAAAAAAAACTGGACCACGCCGTAAGTCTTTATTTCTGGTTTCTTTGTTTGTTTGTTGTTGAATTAATATATCTGAGATTTTACGATGCTAGAGACGTTTTGTAAGCACTGTTTTGGTTTTGTTTTCAGCATGCCCGGTATGTTACCTTCCAGTAGAAGAAGCAACTGCCTTGATGCCAAATGCTCCGTCCTTTTCTCCTCTTCTTAAGAACTTAACGTATATACATGAAGAACCGTTAAACAGAGAGATGGAGTTTGGAGGGTCAGATTTTGGTGGTTATCCTACTTTGAAACATAGGAATGATTCTTTTGATATTAAAGAAACAATGAGCGTGCATTGTGGGTAAGTTATCTTTCTGGTCTTGTTTATTCCGCTTGTCTGTTTTTTCTTTTGGGGTCTCATCATCTTAGTAAATCATCGATGCTTTGTCTATCAGGTTTGTCAAAGGACCTCAACCTGGTCGAAATACAGGTTTTGACATTGATGAGGCTGATCTCCTTGAAATGAAGCAGTGCCGTGGGGTTGTTGTTGCTTCAGCTGTATTTGGTATGCTTTACATGATATTTATTTGTAATCAGTTGCTCTAGTGGTGTTGCTGATTTTTGTGTGTGTTTCTGAATTCTGATGAAGAATCTTTCTCTTTCCAGATGCTTTTGATGATGTAAAAGCCCCCAAAAATATAAGTAAATATTCGGAGGAAACGGTTTGCTTCTACATGTTTGTTGATGAAGGAACTGAAACAATTTTGAAGAGAGAACGAGGCCTTAAAGGCAACAAGAAAGTAGGGATATGGAGAGTTGTTGTTGTGCATAATCTCCCTTATTTAGATGGAAGGCGCAATGGGAAGGTAAATACACATCTCTTATCTTATTTTTTTATATTTTTCACCAAATGTAATGTATCCACACTGCTGTAACAACGGCCTTTTTGCTTAAGATCAGGCTTGAAGTTGTTTACTACTAAAGGGAGAGCAAAAAAAATTTCCTTAGACCCAAGAAAATCAGATTCCAATGGACAGTAAAGAGAGATATTATATAGGCGACTTATGTGCTGATACCTTGTTCTCTTTGTAGGTGCCGAAGCTTCTTGTCCATAGGATGTTTCCAAATGCTCGTTATTCTTTATGGATTGATGGAAAACTTGAGCTTGTCGTCGATCCATATCAAATTCTTGAAAGGTAAGGCCTATCACATTTTATCTTTTAGATCAGTCTCAGAATATCTCTAGTGGTATTCTGTATATATTGTTCCCAGTAATCTATTTAGCTGGCTATGCAGCTTCCTTCAGTTACAAACAATAGATATGCCTCTATTCATATAAGTGAGTAATCATGGTAGAAATCTGCTTGTTCCACCCTTTTTAAGATAGATTTTCCTGAGGCAGCTAGCTAGTTGTGCTTAGCATACCAGTAACTTTAACATGTTCAATTTTTTTCCAATTAAGTTTATGCTTTGATTTTAGAAGACCTTTAGGATCTCAGCAATCTGAGACTGACCTCTCTTTTCCATCAGGTTCTTATGGAGAAAAAATGCTACTTTTGCAATCTCTAGACATTATAGACGGTTTGATGTCTTCGTGGAGGCTGAAGCAAATAAAGCTGCTGGCAAATATGACAACGCCTCTATCGACTTTCAGGTGGAGTTCTACAAGAATGAAGGGTTAACCCCTTACTCTGTTGCAAAGCTCCCAATCACAAGCGGTACGTCTCTTTTGGCTCACCTTTTCTAACAATCTACTTTTCCGGCATCAAAAAGTTTAATGTATTTACACAATTCTGTGGTCGGGGGCTATACAGACGTGCCTGAGGGATGTGTCATTTTAAGAGAGCATGTCCCCATCAGCAACCTTTTCACTTGTCTTTGGTTCAACGAAGTAGACCGATTCACTTCTAGAGATCAAATCAGTTTCTCAACAGTAAGAGACAAGATTGCAGCAAAAACAAACTGGACAGTAAGCATGTTCCTTGATTGCGAGAGACGAAACTTTGTAGTTCAGGTGATTGATCTTATTCTTTTTCATGCTGACTTACCACTTAAGCAAAAGTAGTAAAGAGAATCCTGACTTTTATCAAACAAACAAAATGCAGAGATATCATCGAGCAGAACAAGAGAGAATCGCAAGGCGAAAACCTCCTATGTTGCCTAATCTTTCTCCTCCACCACCACCGCCGCCTCCACTGCCTGCTAAACCAGTTTTAATCAGCAACGACTTGCCTAGAAAAGTCTCAGGTGGAAGAGCGGCCGGCACGAGACCGCCTAGAAGGCGTGGAAGAGGCAGACGGTCTAGTCCAAAAGGTAACAGGAAAGCTTATCTGCCTATACGATGACCAGATTTAGATAAAGACTGAAAGAAAACAAAAGCCTCTCATCACCAAAACTACACATTCAAATTTTACCACACAGTAATGTTCCTTTTTGTTTCTCTATTTTGATATTAAGGATTCAAAATCAATTTTTAATGTATATAATATTTACACGGACATTTTGTACTTGGATAGTAAATCCTATAGTTTCCAATTTTTGAAGAAAGTTAAAATTTGTCTCTGAGAGACAATACGAGTTTAGTTTTCAGTGTTATAGAAATCTTTGTTTTGTCATACTTAGTGTGTGTAGATCAAAACGTGTTGAACACGTCTCGTTTTTTATCACGATTGAAGGAACATGCATATAACGTTTTGAAGGCGCAAACTGCTGCTATGTAACAATGCTTTACATGTTATGTCTCTTTGACCTTTACTTTTGAGACAAGAAAAGTTAGCAAGAAGATGAAGAACGGTCTGCTTGTCTTAATCTGCATGATCTTGGCTATTGGAACATGTGGAGGTCCTTTGTTAACTCGTCTCTACTACAACAATGGCGGAGAACGAATATGGTTCATGAGCTTCCTCTCAACCGCAGGTTTCCCAGTCATCCTCATCCCTCTTGTTATCTCCTTCCTCAGCCGCAGAAACCGCAACAACTCTGAAAACATAGAAAAAACAGAGATTGTCCTCATGGAAACTCCAATGTTCATGGCATCTACCGTCATAGGGTTGCTCATAGGACTTGACAACTACTGTTTCGCATATGGGTTAGCTTATCTGCCAGTTTCCACAACATCACTCATTGTCGGAACTCAGTTAGGGTTCAATGCTATCTTCTCTTTCTTCATAGTCAAGCAAAAGTTCACTCCTTTTTCTGTAAACGCCGTCGTTTTGTTAACGGCCGGCACGGGAATCCTAGCCTTACGCGGCGACGGAGACAGGCCTGCTGACGTGAGCCACAAGGAGTATGTGGTTGGGTTCTTGGTGACTCTCACTGCAGCTGTTCTTTACGCTTTTATATTACCGGTCGTTGAGCTTACTTACAAGAAAGTTCGACAAGAAATCACTTTCACACTTGTGTTAGAAATGCAGTTGGTCATGTGCATCGCTGCTTCTTGCTTCTGTCTCGTTGGGATGCTTGTAGAAGGCGACTTCAAGGTAAACATACAATCTTATTTTTAAGGTATATTCAAATTATTATGGGACACATTTAGATAAAACATTGTCTATTTTATTTTTTAACAACGATAAAACATATAGAATGTATTGGCTGAATTGAGTTTATTAGATAGTATAATACATTATATATACTGTGCAATAGGTATTCTAGGGACTTTATGTAATCACTAGAATACCTATTGTACACAGTATATATAAATACTCTACAAAACATTCGTACTAGGCCATGTTTATTGGGGTTTTTAGGGTGAAGTTTTTAACGTAATTTAAGGATATATTAGACATAAATCGAATGACTGTGTTAAATTGTCTAATTTTTTCTTGTTAAGATTAACATAAAAATGTTCATCCCTATAAATCTCATATCTGGCCCCTGCAAATAAGCCATTGTGTAACACATTTATATATATATATATATATATATATATATGTTCCGTAGGTTATACCAATAGAAGCAAAAGAGTTCAAGATAGAAGGAGGATCTGCGTTTTACTACACGTTAATTGTGATGACAGCGATAGTATATCAAGGGTTGTTCTTAGGAGCTATAGGAGTTGTGTTCCGCGCGTCTTCTCTAGCTTCTGGTGTTCTCATCAGTGCTCTCCTTCCGGTGACGGAAGTTTTGGCCGTCGTGTGTTTCCGTGAGAAGTTTCAGGCGGAGAAAGGTGTTGCTATCCTTCTCTCCCTGTGGGGATTTGTCTCTTACTTCTACGGCGAGTTTAAATCCGGTAAGAGAATTATCGATAAGACTCAATTGCAGGAGACAGAACTGCCTCCACTTCCAGTTAGTGTCTCCGTTGTTGCTTGAAGGTCGTTTACGTTTTTATTATGTATGATTAAACCAATAGTTGTACAAGTAAGTGTAAATGTAAAAAAAAAAAAATTGATATGTAAAATCAATACATAAAGCTTCTTTTTTAAATAAAATATAATGTTAAATTTATTCAAAAAAAATGCTTTTGTACATCATGTGTAACATGTTACATACATAAAGCTTCATTACTCACATAAACCAGAACCATCCATTTTGTTTCGAAGAATCAAGAAGACAAGAATGGCTAGGATTTTGTGATCATACTTCAAAAATGGTGGCAACATGATTTGGTTCTCTTTCCAGTTATGTCTCTTCCTCTCTTCTTCTCTTTACCTTAACCGGCACATAAGTAACAATGGAAGCGAGAATACACATTTCTTTCGCATGAGACCGCGTTGTTGATTACACAGTTAGTCAGCAAGAAATAACGTATTTAGTGTCTAAATGGTTTGCAGATTTTCGTTTTGATAATCAAGTATACAAAGTAACTCTCGATTACAAGAACTAAATATGTCATCTAAAGTAACTCTCTACACAATGTGTAGCACCATTTTGAATTCATTGTCATCTTCATTTGAAGACTTATCTTGTTTAACTTATCTATCTATTGAAGTTTATTGAAGTTTATGTTTATTGTCAAAGAGAATGGATAATTCTCTCTTGTTATTGTATCGAAGAAGACTAAATATGAATGAGAGTAAGTTTCTGTTCAAAGAAAAACAAGGTCTCTTTATCAGGATTTGAGGTCTTCTAGAAGGTCTATGGCGGTGATGATTTATGGTGAAGATCGTATTGAACCAAGAGTTTTGGAAGACTGTGAGATTTTGCCTTAAGAGGCGGTAGTACCCTAACGCAAAAGAAGAGTAATAAATAGCTTGAGAGCAAATCTAAGTAAGTGCACGGGCATGAACTGAGTGAATCACAAAGAACAAAGTAACACTGAGGTACACATGGAACACAATTAAAAAAAAGTTAAAAAATATTAGAGAATCACATAATTTAATAGGAAAAAAAAAACTAAACTGTCATCGAAAGGGGAAACAAAGAACAAAGAAACGCTGAAGAGCATTGGGATACGAAGATGGTGCCTGTACAAAGGCAAAGAGCCTCTCGTTTTGTATTATATATATACCTTAAGCAATTCAGAAAACACACTTTATGGCGCGTCTATAAGCTCACCAGCTAGCATCAGTCCCCCATCCCCTCTTACAAAGGTATATGAAGAAAGCGCCCAAATCAACATCTTTCAAAATATAGAGATCAACATCATCAAAGGGACACCTAGTAGCCTTCCCTCATGAAACAATTATTGTATGAGAAACAAAATTAGTTAAATTATCTGGAAACTTTATCGGACTATTGAGCTTTTCAGATTTGATAACAAAGCTGACGATAATACAATGATCATCACAAAGAACACGAGCTTCATCAGACAGAATTTCCCCTAGCTTCAGTAAGGGCAATGCCCAAGGCTATCTTTGGTTATTACTCTCCATGATTCTTAAAGATTTACAAATAAACTTGTGATGTTGAAAAACAGAACACTTATTTTCAAAACTAAGAGTTTGGTTATTTTTAGTAGAGCACATTAGTGGGAATGAAAGATGATGAAACGAAAATCATAAAAACACATAAGCTAACCATATAGTTTTCATTAAAAATAAAATAATTGTCAGTGAAAGGGAACCAAAGGAAATATATAAAGAGCATTGAGGGAGTGAATGTACTGCTTTTACAAAGACAAGAGACTCTCAATGTGATTTGGGAAAACAACCCTATCGTAGTAGTAGATATAAGATCCAAGACGACGTCTAATCTCACCCTTAACTCCTTGAAAGAAAGCTTCTCTAATACTATTTTTCGTGGGATCAAAATATATAATATAATACGGCTCTGGCAACGTATTTGGTGCAAAAACAAGTTCACCATCATCAGTAATACCCTTGAAATATACAGGTTTCATCCTTAATTTGCTTTTACCAATTACGTTAGAAAAGCGTTGATGCGTCCACTCATGTCCATCAGCATCCTTCAAAATGTAGAGATCAACAACATTTGAGAAAAAACAAAATGTAACCATGGCTAGCCTTCCTTGTATTATATCAAACACCAAACGAGAAGGACCCTCCGGATATTTTATAGGACTGAAACTTTCAGATTTGACATCAAAGCTCATTATTATATTTTTATCATCACCAAGAAGACGAGCTTTATAATATAGAATTCCATTGAAACATCTCCCACGTCCTCCAGTTGGGGAATGCATAGGGCAACGTTCTTTGGTTATTACTCTCCATGATTCTTTACATCCCAATGTAATAACTTGTAGCTCCTCGGAATATTCTTTATCTACTATGCAGAGAACTTTGTGTTTACACTCCAACGGATCATATCCTAAATAACACTTACTTGGATGTTCATTGGGATGTGGTAAGGCTGAAAACTGCCTCAAGGTTGGGTTCCAAATTCTGAATCCGGGTAGTAAAATCAATCCCTCAACGCTCTTGGAACGAGGAGCATAGCTCATATCATTAGGGTTTTTAATTTGAAAAGTGTAGAACGGATCATGATAAGACCCGTCAGGACTCTGGTGTTGAGGAAACGATATAACATATTGCTTACCACCTGATGAGAAGTTGACAAGAAGACGTGGACGCCGTGAAGGTGAACGAGACGCGAACGAGTTGATAAAACTCGGAAGTCTGGTTAAAGAAGACCATTGCTTCGAGACACATCGGAATCTCAGGATTGATTTCGCAGGAAGTCTTGAGAGTATCTCAAAGGTTAGATCAATAGGAATATGTTTTGTTTGTGATCTGATGTCATGTCTGGATGATCTCTCTCGTCTTCTCTTGTTTCTCCATGGCTGTTTGCTGCTCAACAATATTCATTTTTCGAAAACCCTCATTTTTTTTTTCCAATTTTATTCTCCTTTGACTTCACGTTTCTACGGTTCATTGTATATTTAATCTATTAATTTATTAATTTAAAGTTCTATTTTTTTTTATCTACGTCTAAGAAGTTATAATTTAAGTTTTAAAACCATTTCAAAAGTATATTAATACTAAACAGAAGTTATGTTTATATATTATTTTTCTAACTAATTACGAAGTATATCGTTTATAAGTGTAGATTACAAAATATTCGCTATTCTTTTAGGAATCCTTAAGCTAACAATAATCCTAAACATAATGAGTATATATAGATATTACACATGATCACAACAACATCAAAATCCTTCACGTAATAAAACATTTGAAAGGCTATATTTTACAACTTTAATACAAAATATATTAATTAAATAATTTATTGGATGTAGAACCTCTTCATTTTAAAAATATATATTTACGAAACAACTTTTATCATATCCACAATTTTGGAAAGGTATATTTAATTGAAAATGATATAAAACACTAATGTGTTTATAGTTAAAGAATTATTTTTACAACATTAAAATATCTATATGTTATTTGTCTAACTAATCTATTTTTATTCTAAAAGTTTGATTGGGAAAGACTTTCATTTTAGGAGGTTGTTTTTAAATCGTTAGTTGTAAAGCTTTTAAATAATAATATAAATATTTTTAAAAAACTGTTTATTATCTAATATATAAAAATTATTTATTAAAATAAGAAAATTACCTAAAATCGTGAAAATCTCTTTTTATATAATATTAAATAAAATAATATTAAATATTTATGTGCATGAAATATTGTAATTATTATGTTTCAAATTAAAATATATAAATATTATTAAAAGTATATAAATATTGTTAAAAGTATTTATGATTTTTTTGACTAAGCTTAAAATCATAGAAAATATGATAAATCAGCAAATTCACTTCTTAAATAATACTTTTTCTTCCGTTCCATTAAGATGGATGTTTTGATGTTTTGACACATATTAAGAAAACACATTAATCATATATCGTTTTTAGAAATTATTAAATTCCAATGCATTTTAACCAATAATCTTTTAATAAATTCAATTAATTTTATTGAAATTTGCAATTTTTGTATATAAAACATAAAAATACATCTTTGTGAAACAATTTATTTTTTTAAAACATTTATCTTAGTGGAATGGAGGAAATAGTATAGATTGTTGGAAAGTTTTTGTATGCGTGTTTCACTGACGCGTGACAATCATCATGATCCTTTATTTTTTATTTTATTTTTAAAATCAGAAAGGAAAAAAAAATCCTATAGGGTTTCACCGTTAATCATGGGATCAAATATTTACCGAAGTTACGTACGAGGGCTTTTATGTAATTTATTAATAATATCCAGAGCCTCCGAGACTAGGGCTTCTATAAAGTCCGCCGCTTCAGAAGCAGAGCCTCATCAACATCAACCACATGGTTGCGTTTTCTCAGAGATTAGGCATCTCCAGATTCGATCCATATTCTTGTTTCAAAATTTATGTTTTTGGTTTTCAATTTCGGCGCTAAAGTTCCCAATGATCGAATAACCTTTATATTTAGTTTCAGCCTTGTCTGAATACATCAATGTAGAAGAAAATATCATTTTTCTGAGGGAACTAGATTCGTTCTTTTTATTTTTTTATGGTTTCTTAGAATCTTACTAGTTACACAGTTTTGGGGGGTACCCAATGATGATTCGAGAAAATCTCTATATCAAGTTTCAGCCTTGTCTGAAATATTTAATGTTGATAAGTTCTTCGATTCTGAGGGATTACTCATTTGATCAATATATGATTTATGTCCTTGATCTTGCACAGACAAGAAACTTCGATTTATGCAAGTGTTTCGAACTGATTAGTGTTTCAGTTGTTATGCTTATGTTCTTGCGATGGGTACGTCTACTTGTGTCTCGTGAGGCAGCTCTGTGACGTCTCTCGCTAAACAGAGAATGTGGGCTTATTTGTATGGCTAATGTTCTAAATATATGTTTAGGTGGCAAAGTGGTCATAAACATAAACGATAATCTTTAGGCGTTACTCTTTTGTAAAATGCCAATTGCAGAAGCATTTCTTGAACATTTGTCATGATCAGTAGACGTTGCTATCTGATCAAAAAGCTCTTTTATAGGCTTTAGATTGACGGTGTACGGCGATGTTTAAATTTAAATTATTTATTTATATCTGGTGTTTACAATATGATTGATACCATAAAACGCAATACTGCTACCTCAAGCTAAAATCAGAATATCTTATATTTTATTTTGTAACACCAATTTTTTTAGTTCTACAAGATATAACCTAGTAAGTATACACCATAAGTAACAAATGTAATTCTCTCTCGACTCCCTTTGTTGGGCTTTAGACTCTCTTTTGTCTTATTAGAGCTGCTGCCTAGGATAACCTTATCCTCTAAACAGATCTAAAGTTTTTTAGGTCTTTTTATCCTTATCTTTTCAGAAATCCTTTTGTCGTTTTAGGGTTTGTCCCACCTGTTCTTCATAATCATCAACAAAATAGAAGATTTCTGGCTACGGTTTCATCCGGCCATGTCTTCTACCTTAGATAAAGCTATGCTAGCTATGACTATCGATGAAGATGACGAACCGTTCATGCTCCCTGATCTCCCTGAGTACTGTTCCTGCCAAGCCAATTCATTGAGTTTGATTGGAAGAATTCTTAATCCCGACTGTCAAAAGATATCCAATCTAATTCGTGATATGCCCCGTAAATGGCAGAAGTATGATCGAGTTCGTGGAATAGCACTTTCATCTGAACGTTTTCAATTCTTCTTCAAGTATAATCATGATATGGAAGAGATACTAGATAAAGGTATTCACTCCTTCAATGATTGGGCGCTGGCCATTGAGAGATGGGTTGAAAAACCACCACCATATTATCTTCAATTTGTTCATATCTGGGTTCGCCTCCGACATGTTCCGGTAAATTATTACACTTTAGCTTCGCGCTCGGAGACCTTGCTGGACAGGTTGTTGAAGTGGCGTTTGATCCTAATAAACCACAGAGTAATGACTTTGTTCGTGTTAAAATCCGGTTTGATGTTTCGAGACCTCTTCGAAGATCAAAAGTTGTCATCCTACCTAATGGCGATCAGACTACGATTCAATATGAGTATGAAAGAATTCACAAAAGGTGTTTCTTCTGTCAGAGACTCACACACGAACAGACTCACTGTCCTTTCAAACTCAAAGCCAAGCAACAAGCAGAGATTCAGAATAAGCCAAAAGCGAGTGACAACTTGTTAGTTCAAAAGGTCATACTAAAAGTTTCTGATCCTCTATTTGGTGTTCTAGATGAAAGTCAGTTTGGAATCAACCCAGCTACAGGAAGGTAAAGAATCGCTAAAGAAGTTCTAGATGAGATGAGACAGTACATTATCTCTGCCCCAGATTCTGAAAAAATCATTAGAGAGCAGAGAGTTAAATCTTCTATTGCTGATATTGGGAATGATTTGATGGCACAAAAAACTTTTCTAAGCTTGGAACCTATTCCAAAGATTACAAATGAGATGAACAAAGGAAAAGGGCCAGTTTTTGAATTTGGAGATGAAGTCAGTAACAAGATCAGTTATGAGTCTACTGGATACCACACTAAGCTACTGGCTTCTGCGATTCAAGCTGCAAAAATTCCATCATCCTCTGCTCCAGAGTTCTGCTGTTCTGAAGGATCCGCTAATAATTGCTATGATGAATCTATGGCCCATTTGGAATTCTCATCAGTCAATAGTGCAGTAAATGGTGAAGCAGGATCTTCGGGCACAGCAAATGCTTACAATATAAGCAAACCAAGAAGACGTCCTCCTCGAAGTAAAAGACAGAATCATGGTTTGGTCTCTGCTCCTATCCGCAACATCTCTAATACGAAGACCAATACTCCTCAAAGTTTATCAAATAAAAGGAAGACTTCAAATGATACTGGAGAAGATAACTCATCACCACGCAAAGCTTTAAAGGTGGTCCCGACTGAGGGACCGCCGAAAGGGTTATGAAGATAATGAGCTGGAATTGCCAAGGCTTGGGACGGTCTCAAGACTTGGTAATTCCTCGTCTCAGGGAAATGCGTAGCAACCACTTTCCTGAGATTCTTTTTCTTATGGAAACTATGCACAGTAGAGATGTTCTTGTAGATATTCAAGTGTGGTTAGGATATCAAAGGGTTTATACAGTTGAGCCTGTTGGTAAGAGTGGAGGTTTGGCTTTGTTCTGTAAAAAAGGTGTGGCTGTAGAGTTAAAATATGTGGATAAAAATATGTTTGACGTCTGGGTACAGTTTCAGTCGTTAAGTTTTTTTATCACATGTATATATGGAGATCCGGTTACTGCTAAGCGACATCATCTTTGGGAAAGGATTACAAGATTAGGAATTATGCGTAAGGACTGTTGGTGTATGTTAGGGGATTTCAATGATATTTTGCATAATGGAGAAAAGAGCGGAGGTCCGCTGAGAACAGAATCATCGTTTATCCCATTTGCTAACATGATTAGTGCTTCTGAGATGACTGAATTATCTAGCTCCGGAAATGCCTTTACTTGGGGAGGTATGCGGAATCGAATGTGGATACAATGTCAACTTGACAGATGTTTTGGAAACAAGGCTTGGAATATGATGTTCCCAGCTTCAAATCAAGCCTTTTTAGAAAAGCGAGGGTCTGATCATCGCCCTGTTTTAGTCAACCTCTTTGCATCTCAGGAGACTTACAGAGGGCAGTTTAAATTTGATAAAAGATTCTTGTATCAGCCAAGAGTTAGACAAACAATAAAGAACGCTTGGAACTCTCCTCACCCCTTATGTGGCGCCTCAGTATCTCATAGATTGCGTATCTGTCGTAAGGCCTTGAGCATGCTTAAGCGTCACACTGATCTTAATGCTAGAGATCGTATTTTTCGGCTTCAAGCTCAGTTGGAAGCGGAGCAATCATCTGCTTATCCAAACTTACTGCATCTTCATAGGCTCAAATCTGACTTAATGCGTGCTTATAAAGATGAGGAATCTTTCTGGAGTCAGAAAAGTAAAGAACGATGGGCGAATGCTGGTGACAGTAACACTAAATTTTTTCATGCCGCTGTCAAAACAAATAGAGCCAGAAATTCTATTGACAAGCTGTTGGATATTCATGGTAAAGAGCAAAGATCAGATGGTTCAATGGGAGTAGTTGCGACTGACTACTTCTCTGCTATATTCACTTCTACTAATCCTTCTGACTTTCAAGACTTATTCAACGGTTTCTCGCCTAGAGTTACTCATGCAATGAACCTGGAACTCACTCGAGAGATTTCAAATGCTGAAGTTAAAAATGCAGTTTTCTCGATTAATCCCACTCATGCTCCTGGTGCTGATGGTATGACAGGTCTGTTCTATCAACATTATTGGGATCTTATTGGAAGTCATATTATTGCAGAAGTTCGTAGCTTCTTCACCACTGGCTCTTTCCCATCCGAGTGGAATTATACACAGTTATGCCTTCTTCCCAAAAAGGTTAACTCATCCCTTATGACGGATTTGAGGCCCATAAGCTTGTGCACGGTGTTATACAAGATAATTGCAAAGATTCTAGCACAACGTCTCAAGCCTCTCCTCCCCATGATCATATCTCCCTCTCAAACTGCCTTCGTTTCAGAGAGACTGATCTCTGATAACATTATAATAGCGCATGAGCTTGTTCATAGCTTATCTACTCACCCTACCATCTCTTCTCAATACATAGCGGTCAAGTCAGACATGTCCAAAGCTTTTGATAGAGTCGAATGGAAATATCTTAGAGCTTTATTGATTGCATTGGGGTTTCATCAGCAATGGGTTGATTGGATTATGGTATGTGTCTCTACAGTCACTTACTCGGTATTGATCAACAACAAGCCTCATGGTTTCATTGTTCCACATAGAGGATTAAGGCAGGGAGATCCACTATCTCCTTTTCTTTTTGTCTTATGCTCTGAAGGACTTATTCATTTACTGAAAAGAGCAGAGAATCATCATATGATATCTGGGATTCGTTACTCTGCTTCTGGTCCTTCAGTCAATCACTTGTTATTTGCAGACGACAGCCTCTTTATATGTCAAGCTTCTCATCAACAATGTTCTGAACTGAAGTCAATCCTTCGGGTTTATGGAGAGGCTACTGGGCAGCAAGTCAACCCGAGTAAGTCTTCTATAACCGTAGGATCTTTAGTTAGTGATCAAACAAAAGCAGAGTTAAAAACCATTCTAAGCATTGACAACGAAGGTGGCTCTGGATCTTACTTAGGACTGCCGGAATGTTTTACTGGCTCTAAAGTGGAGATGCTGGCCTTTATTCATTCTTCCCTTAAGAACAGGCTGTCAGGATGGTTTTCACATTTACTTTCCCAAGGTGGTAAAGAAGTTCTTCTAAAAACAGTTGCTATGGCGATGCCCATTCATGCTATGTCATGTTTTAAACTTCCAAAATCATCATGTGAATCACTAACAAGTGCAATGGCTGATTTTTGGTGGAGTTCTCTGGAGAACAAGCGGAAAATTCACTGGGTCAGCTGGGAAAGAATGTGTCTCTCTAGACAGGATGGTGGTCTGGGTTTCAGAGACATTGAGGTTTTTAACCAAGCTCTTCTCGCTAAGCAGGCTTGGAAGCTTCTTCAAGATCCTGACTCTCTGTTCTCTCAACTTTTAAAGAGTAAATACTATGATCAAGAAGAATTTTTATCTGCTCCCTTGACATCAAGACCTTCATTTGCTTGGAGAAGCTTGCTTCATGGTCGTGAACTCTTAGTCAAAGGGCTCCAGAAAAGGATAGGTAATGGTCTGCAAACATTTGTTTGGACAGATCTTTGGATCAAGGATGGAGAAATGAGAAGGCCTCTGATAAAAAACACTCTCATTAACATCGATTTGAGAGTGAATGATTTAATAGATTTCCAAAACAGAGACTGGAACTTGCATAAGCTTGAAGATCTTTTCTTTACAGATGACATTAAGCGTATAAGGCTGACAAAACCTGTGGTAACAAAGGAAGATTTTTGGACCTGGGACTTAAATAGAAGTGGAGAATACAGTGTTAAATCTGGTTACTGGTTACAAAATCAGATGAAGAATGTGAATCTTAGACATGAAGCTTCTGCTCTTCCTTCGATTAAATGTCTGAAATCTGAAGTTTGGAATCTGCAAACATCTCCAAAAATCAAAAACTTTATTTGGAAAGCTCTTTCGGGTGCGCTTCCAGTTGTGGATCAGATCAAGTCCAGAGGCATGAAGATGGATTCAAGATGTCAGGTGTGTGGGCGTGAGGGAGAATCCATTCTCCACGTTCTCTTTTTATGCGATGCAGCTCGTCTTGTTTGGGCTCTCTCAGATTTCCCTCTACCTTCATCAGTCTTCTCTACTGGTTCCTTATTCTCAAATTTTCACAAGTTATACATATCAGGTAAATCATCAACAATCCCTCCTGAGATAAAGCGCTTGTTTCCCTGGATTCTATGGCATATCTGGAAAAGTAGAAACTCATTAGTTTTTGAAGGGAAACGAATCTATGCTCTGGATCTTATTGCTAGAATTAAGGAAGATGCTGAGCTTTGGTTTATGGCTCAAGGACATGGCAATGAGATGATTAACTTGGACAGAGTAAAACAGAGTAATAGATTAAAAGTATGGCAACCACCACCAAAGCAGTGGCTCAAATGCAATTTTGCTTACTCCAGGAACAAGCAAAATAATTTAGTGGGTCTATCATGAGTTATCAGAAATCATGAGGGACACGTACTTCTACACAGTCGCCATTCCGTTGCTGGAATCAAAGACAATGCTGATTCTAAACTCCAGTGCTTTATATGGACTGTTAATAGTATGCTGGGTTTAAAGTTGAACAGGATTATCTTTGCTTCCGAGGCAACTGATTTGTTTGGTGCTGTAAACAGGCCAAAAGCTTGGCCTTCTTTTGCGTATCAGGTTTCAGAGTTAAATCTTGTTCTTCACAAGATGAAAGATTGGAAACTGGAATCTGAAACTGCTTGCACAAATATAGGAGCTAATCTGATCGCTCAAAGTGCGTCTTTTGGTAACCGTTGTCACTCGTACGTAGCTCGTGGTTACCCCTTTTGGCTAACAGACATCTTTGACAAGGACAAAGCCTCAGCTCATTCAGGGATCACTTGATGAGCATTTTGGCTCTGCTCAGGCATTTTTTGATTTGCAATGTTTGTTCATCTTAAAGAACTTGTCTTTGTATTATCTTGTTCTTAAACCTTGCCCTTTGTAATAAATTACCAGTTGAAAAAAAAAAGTATACACCATAAGTTGACAAAAAAAAAGTATACAACATAATATATTTTAGTTTAACAATTGAATAAAGGAAGATAATACAGTTATAGCACCGTCAGGCGCTCTGGCAAATAGGGTAAAATGGCTTATTTTTGCATGAACTTTAATCATCGTCAAAATATTTTTTCTTCCTGAATTTAATAATAATACATATTTCATACTGAATTAAATAAAAATTTCATAATATTACATAAACTTTCAGAATCATACATATATATGTTTGATTTAATTACAAAAGTGTTAGTCCGTTAATTTATCAAAACGTAATTTTGAATATTATTAATAAAATAATAATTTAAATCAATAACTTTTTTTTGAAAATTTAACTTTATTTAAAATTTTAAAGTTCAATATATATATAGACATGTCTATATAATAAACATCACAAGGTTCTAAATTTTACAATATATTTTAATTTTTAGTAATACTATAAAGTAAATATTTAAATTATAAAACAATAATTTTTAAAGTTAAAATTAAAAACATAAATAATTATAAATTTCTTTGATAAAATTGAAAAAATTAAAATTAGATAACATTTATTTTATTAAACTAAAAATTTTATATAAATTAATATTTATATAATTATATAAGAAATTACTTTGATCTAGCGGTTAATATAGTTTTACTTGTCTATCATTGTAAGAGTTTAAACTTTCCAATTTTTTTTTTTTAATTTATAAAATTTATTCAAAATAACATTGTTTTGATAAATTAATGGATGACTAATATTTTGATAGTCAAGCTATATAAACAAAATTTGAAAATTTATGTAATATATTTAAATTTTAATTTTCTCGAGTTCATCTAAAATGACAATATTTTGATAAATTAACTAAATACTTTTGGCAATCAATATATATAAATACATTTCTTAGAGTTTATGTAGTATTTTAAATTTTTTTGTTTAGTTTAAAATAGAATATGCACCACAATTAAGTTCTAAAAAATACATTACACGTAAAGTTTATATATTACGTTTTTGAATTTTTTTGTTTAATTTAATATATAATATTATATAATATATATTATTATAAAATTTAGAAAGGAATATACACGACAAGTAAAAATCACTTGAATAGATCATTTCCCCTGGCAAATAGCATCGAGATATTCGCGTTGATGAGCCAAACAGATTGACTTTGTTTTTAGCTGGATCTGGTCGATCTTTGCTATTGGGCCAAAATCATTTGGCATCGTCTTGTTAGTGATAATCGCCCCAGTATTATATGTGCTTTTATGGTTCCCCAAGAAATACAAACCTAACATGAATTGTTTATGGATATTTTGATGAAACAGTTAAAGAGTTTCATTTAAATCTTTCATCATAGAAGGTCAATGTATTGAAAATGTAATGAAACATGTCGTTTGGTACGCGATTTGGAGCATAGTGATATTGAGTTCATGGAAACAAATCTAAATGGTGGGGTTGTGCAATCACCTTAATGGTTTGTTAACTTGTGTTAGGTGTATCCAATACATCTTAAAGATCCTATATTAAATTGTAGTACATTCTTATGAAGCGACCAACTTTTTAGAAGTTAGCAAATGGTCATTAAAATTTAAACTTACTCAAAGCCATAGCTACTTGTCTTATTCTTTGGTCACCAACAATCTACGTACGTCGTTTGGATTTCTTATTAAAGTTTTTAGCATATAAACTATGACTAATCCATACCAAAACTTTAAGATTTAGCATTTGGACTGTTCTTGCAATTAAATGAACATAGTCAGTCTTGTAGTATTTGATGGACTATATCCATCTCCATCTAATTTCTGTTCAAAGTGTTTTATATCAAATATCCAAAATACACAATTTAAGATACCATTGTCTTAAATTATTGAATGCATACCTACTATATCATGTCATGTCTAAATAGTAAACACCCAAAAGAATATTTCAGTATCAGTTCCAAATAATTGATCCATAACACAAACTATTCTTAGAATTCTATCTATAAAATCACATTCAGTGTAATATTATTATTACCCATTTTTGGACACCATATGAGTTTTAGAAATGTTACTTAATCTTTCGAAAAACGGTATTTTAATCAAAGTAATTTCTTCAAACATTGTTTGTTTTTTAAAAAGTGGTTATAATATGTTTGCCATTTGGACTAGATGGATTTTTAGTACATGTAAAAACTTGAGCAATCCACCAAGTTTATAACACTGATTTATTTATCACAAACTATGAAAACTATTACAATAACACTCTATACTTTATAAAGATTCATGCTCTAACGGTTTTATTTGCACTATATTAAGCAAGTTCACGCAATCACCCTGCTCTGAATCTGCTTGTAAATTCAAAGAACTCTGATCGCTTGCCTTCAAGAAGGATCCCTTTCTTATTAGATATATGTGAATCCATCAAAGAGTCGAGTGGGCATATACAATTCTCCAAATGAGTTTCAAGCTCGGTTAACTTCCAACATAGATTTTAAACCCAAACCTCCTTTATCTTTGGGTTTACAAACCTTTGACCAAACTATCTTTACTTTATGATTATACATCACATGACCGAACCAGAGGAATGATGAGCAAATTTTGTCAATCTCCTTTATATATTGGTTCACTAGTCAAAAAGCTGACATCCAAAAGTGCCAAACTATGGATTATCGAACCAATAAGTTGTAATATACCAGCAAAAGAGAGATATCGAGCTGCCTAAGAAATGATGTGAGATCTGTTTGTAAATAGTCAATTAGGAAACTATAATGGCTAAAAGGAAGAAAAGTGAAAATGACCAAATATGTAAAAGTTAGAGAAATTATTAAAAATACCATAAGTTAAGTACCATTTTTTTAAAAATACTCTTAATCAAAAAATTAATAGTATTTGGGTTTAAGCTTTAGTGATTATTGTTTAAGATTTGGTATTAAAAAGGTGAGTTGAGTTTATAATTGTTTTATAAATATTTAGAAAATTAGCTTAATATGTTTTTATTACAAATTTATAGTATTTATGAAAATAGACATTCATTAATGATAAATTTGAAAATTGATATCAAACTTGTGGTATAATTGAAATATCCCTAATAGTTACTGTAAATAAATAATCTCCGGTTTCTACGTTCAATTAACGCTAACATAAGTAATCAGTATTACTATCATAAAAGTTTATCAAGAATTTCGAAATAAAAGGCAAAATGAGGAAAGCATGCAAAACAAAAAGAGGGCGAAAAGGATAGAAAAGGAAGGGAAGGCGGGAGTGACAATTCAAAACTAAAGAAAGGAAGCAAGAAGCGAGTCAAAGTAAGGCTACGTGGTTACGTGTACCCATTGGTGGGTCAAAGTTGAGAGGTGGCTACTTCACTTACGAGTTGCAACTTATACGAGTTTTCCAACATGTTTAAGAGAGAGACAGAGAGAGATACCATGTTGTGTATCTGTATATTTTGCTGATAAATTTATCATATTTACTCGCACGATCAATCATTTATATCAATCTATTACAGTATATATTACTTTGTATCTTGAATAGTTTCATATGTTTTCTAAGACTGATACTTAAAATCGATCAATGATCATTTCTCAACTAAGTATCCAAGTAGGGACTGGGTCCAGAACCGGTAACAAAAGAAGCTAAGAAGTTAATTAAACGTTTTCCGAAATGTGTGGCTATAATATACTTATAAGAAGATATAACATAATGTCATAATCCATTGAAGTTGAACTATCTTAATACAAAAATTGGAAATGTCTAAAAAGAACAGTTTATACTTGTTTTTCCACCGGTCTAAGTCTTCTTTCTCTCCCAATTCTTTTTACAATATTTGTATATTTGTATGATAATGCCGTCACGCACGTTCAACATGGTCACAGACTCATTTTAATTACACTTAAACTATTCGCTTCTTAATCACATTTAACACTACAAGTTGGACCAAACCTAAGACATTCTTACATCTAATTATTACAACTTGGATTTCTTTTAACAAAGAAGGAAACATAATGGTACGTACGTATGCACATGTCCAATTATTTAACATATTGGTACAGCTATATATTATATTCTTATTCTAATTATTTTCTTTGTAAGAAAATTTCCGAAATAAGAAACGTTTTTAGTAAACGTTTAAAGTGAACTAAAAATATCTGAAATTTTAATATTACCACAAGTTTTATCAAAAAGATAAATAACGTTATACGTATTAAACTAAATAAAATAAAAAGAATTTATATAGTATTTGATATATTATTTATAGTATTAGAATTAAACCCCTTTGTATGTATAGAATCTCTGTATAAGCGTAAGTCTCACAATGTAAAAATAGTGTATAAATATACAAAGCAAAACTTCGTCTCATTTGTTCACACTGAAACTACAAAGATTATCTCTCTCTCCTCAGCAGCAACGTTCTTCACGTAACAGAGAAGGGAAGAGTTCTTGTTTTCTTGTTCACAAAAAAAAAAAAAAAACTAATAACGAAATGGGTCATGATAATATCGCGAAGCTCGCGAGTCTACTCGTAAAGCTACACAGAGCTCCATCAGGCTGGCTCTGTCTCCATCCCCGACCGGGACGAGCCGTCAGCGACCGCGGCGAAGGAGGGAACCAACGAAAGATCAAGCTCGTAAGATTCGACGGTTCTTTACAAGTCTACGACCGTCCAGTGGTGGTCTCAGAGCTCACAAGAGACTTCCCAAAGCACAAAATCTGCAGATCGGACTCGCTATACATCGGACAAAGGACCCCTGTTCTGTCTGAAACCGACACGCTCACGCTCGGACTCAACTATTTTCTCCTTCCGTCTGATTTCTTTATGAACAGTCTCTCGTTCCTCACCATCGCCGCCTTGAAGTCTTCTCAAAACGGAGTCGGGTTGGTCAGAAAATCCGCCGGGACTCAGCAGCAGCAGCAGCCGTTTCTTATACAAAAGGGAGGAACAGGAGAGAAGCTGAGGATTCGTGTGTCTGAAGAGTTCATGTCGGAGTTGATGATGGAAGGTAGAAAAAACAGAGAAGGAGAAAAGGAAGAGGAAGAGGAAGGAGAAGGGAGAGTTTGTACGACGGTGAAACTGAAGAAAGATTATATTCAGTTGGTTAGTCTGAGAAAATGGAAGCCAAAGCTAGAGACGATAACAGAGGCGAAGGCGATGAAAGCGACGACGGTGGAGAAGAAGAAGAGGAGAAGGAAGTTTCCTGTTATGAAGAAGAGATCATGTATAGATTCTTCTCAAAATGATTATACATGTGCGAAGCGTAAGCTTCCATCTAAATTCAAGTCTAAAGCTAAGAAATCTATTCTGAGAAAATTAGCTTAATTTTGTTTTATTTTGTTTAATTAGAGAAATTAGCAGATTGTGTTGATACATAGAAAAAATTTGTTTGAGATTATGTAAAGAGTCTGAAAAAGATATTAACCAAAGGATATTAATTGTTTCCAAAATTGTTGAATAGTGCAGTTTTCTTGTGATAATTGAATCAATTAATCAATATCTAAACAATGTTTGCCAAATATTTTAAGAAGTTTTTTTTAGTTTTTTTTTGCATTACTTCTATTCCAAATATTTTTAAGAGTTTTTTTTGCATTACTTCTATGCCAAATAAATAATCAAGTTTGAATGTCCAATGGATAAACTTTCTGAATTCTGTTTTGTCAGACAGTAAAAGAAGGAGTTTTCTATTTCTTTCTATTTTGGCAACTTGGTTTATTTAATTTTTTTTTTTTTTGAAGAAGCATAAATTTTTGTTGTTTTGCAAATATTTACAGAAGATACTTTTTTACTAAGTTTGCATTTTGTTATGTAAAATAATTGTTTTTATATGATTATTTTTTTGGGGAAAAAATCCTTTAAAATAAAAGAATCACTATTTGTATTTGGAATTTGGTGGCTTTTGGCATACATAATTTGATTAGGTTAAAAGTCTTAATGTGTAAAGTATTTTTCTTCTCAGATTATATAGAAGAAAGTTTTAGAAAGATTTGGAACCGAATTAGACCTTAGAATATACAGAATGTCACGGAAGTTGCTCCCAATAATGGAAAACTGAAATAGTTTATATCTTACGTAATCCATAAGATCAAAATCTATACATTACGAAGAGAAATGGAGAAAGTTAAAAGAAAAAAAAAGCGTGGTCATAGTTACTATTTGTGATCAACCTTTGAATGAGAAATATATGGGGAAAAGGGTGAGATGTATAGAGAAGCACGAGGAGTTTTGTGTCAGTCTCGTTCTCTGATTTCGTGAAGAAAAAGTGTGAAAAAGAGACAAAAGAGGAGTCAAAGAAAGTCACCCAAAGCTCTCTTTTCTCTTAGCTAATAATAGTATAATAGTGAGATGTTATATAGCCTTCAAGTTTGCAACGATGACATCCCTAACATGTTCAAATAGTATTATTATTCATTAGGTTTACTGTATTAAAAAAAGGAATAGGATATACCACCGATTATACTCTAGAATGTGTGAAGAAGAAGAGATGGGGGAGGATTGAGATGCATTGACTCCATGATTCTGCCCTATCTTCATGGAGACTTTTCTTCTTTCTCTTTGAAATTCTAAAAATTATGATCTCCATTATTTTTGTTTGTTTCTAAAAAAACTCATTTATATAACACTCATTACTTACGTAATATTTCGTTCGGTAATGATATGCTTTTATTCATTGCAAATCATAAAGTTTGTTGTAAAGCGATACTGAAACGCTACTGAGGAACTTTTCTCTACCTAATAATAGCGAGAAACTTTCTTTATTCCAAGTAAACTTTAGCAAAAACTTACAATTTTTACAGTTTGTTTGTTAACTATTTTATAAATTACAAAAGTGTTACTAGCCTCATGATAATGCAAAATAGTTGGTTTTTATATCTAATATTCAAATTAATCTGGTACGAAATATTATTTTTAGATCATATTTTATTTTATTTAAATTCAAATTCTATTGAAAATTAAGAACCCAAAAATAAATCTGCATTTCAAAAATAATTTCATAAATTCAAATATGAAGTTCATATACTATAAAAATAATTTTAAAATAAAATTATATTTAAAGTTTTACGATTAAAACTTCATATTTAAAATTTATATTTTAAGTTATTTCAGTTACATATATTTGAAAATAATATTATTAACTCGTAGTTATCCATCTAGTCCTTATAATCTTGTATCTTATACAAAATATATTTATAACACTGAAGAAAATAATTATACAAAAGAACATTTTACAGTGAATAATTCTGTATTTTATTTAAAATTTATCACTTTGCAATGCATTAGTTGATATTATATGGAAATGTTATGGAAATATTGTAATGAATAACTATGTAATTTTATATTACAATGTAATGTTTTATTAATAAATATTTTTTATAATATTTCTATTTTTTCTATTTTTCTATTTTTAGTGTTTATTAAATTTTATAATAACAAAGATTATATTTAATAATAATAAGGACTCTAGTGTAAAATGTTAACTTTTAAATTTTAAATTCTTCTTTTTAGAAAAAACATAATTCAAATTAAAATTGAGGAAAAAAATTTGCACTTGGAAATGCTCTTATAATATTAACAAAAAAAAAACTATCTTCGAATATGATTTGTCTATTATGCCTTGATATATGTATTCACAGCAAAGACAATTATTGATCATTGACATAAATTATGAAAACCAGCATGTCAATCTCTCTATCTACGTAGGTGACTACAGCCAATTGACAGGATAAAAACTTCTTTTTTTTTTTTTTGTCAACAACTTTCATTACATAAGCCCAATTAATGGGCATATTACAAAGAGGATATTACATTTAGCCCAATTCTCATTATTATGATCCGACACAAAAATTGAATACAATATTATCAGGCCCAATTTATTGGCCCAATAACACCCTTCGGATGCTACATAGGTTTTACGCGTCTCTTCTAGGAGGATCCATGACACGCGTCACTCTCTGCCTTTGCATGAAGCGCCGATCGGTCTGAGAGGATACGCGTCTGTACGCGCCACCGCGCAGCGTGAGAATCGTAGAAGCAACACGGCCAAAAACCACTTATGCTCGAGCTTCATCCCTTGGGCACTAATGAACTCCTCTTCCACCAACTTTTCGCTCAATCCGTCGCTTTTGCATAGCCTCCATCTTCGTCGAATAATAATTCAGGGAGTATTTTGTTGATCTGATTGAAGATCTTTACCGGACCACCTTCGTATAGAGAAGATGCCGATTCATCTGAATCTCCATCAGAATCATCTGAAATTAATCCAAAATCACATCTTCCTTTCTATCAAGGAAACTCTACTCTGTAGCCAATTTTTTAGGCTCCATACGTATGAGATAGAGATTGACTCCTTTGAGAAAAGAGTAAGTGCAATCCGAGAGAAAGAGAAGACTCCACATAAGCAAACGGGATTTAAAATTAGCAGCGAAAAGAAGGATTTAATATTTACATCGATCTCTATCGAAGACTAACTGATATATTTTTGAAGCTTTGCTTCGAGTGAGATCGAATACACAGCAAAATCGCCACTGCGAAAGACAAATCCGCTAACCGGAAAACTAGATCGATCTAAAGATTAAGTTATATTACAAAGATAACAAACAAAAAGCAAAAAAAGGGGTGGCGACTGGCGGCTTTAGAAAGCACACCGGCCACCGTATCGGATCTCACTTTTGAGAACTAGAGAGAAGTTAACGCGAAAAAGAAATTATGACAGGATAAAAACTAAAATTGTGTATAACACAGGTTGCAAAATCTCAGTATAATATACACATGATAAATAATTTTCTCATTTTCTTGCTTGATTATGTTCAGTTGTTTACTAAATGTTTTGTCTGCACCTATGAACATAACCATTTTACAAATATTTATTAATACATAAAATTTAAAATATTAGAATATGCTGTTCTTTATGTTTTAATTCATTTTTTATTTTTCTGATTTTCTTTTCTTTTTTCATCTGATTTTCGTATTCTTAAACATCAACATAATCTATAATACTATGAAAATATAATTACATATTAAACATTCCACCTAAGAAAGTAAAGTAATAAGGGGAATTTTCATCTTTTTAAACCATTTTTACTACTAAAAACAACCAAAATTCATGAAAATATCAAAAACGAATTGAAAACACAAAATCAAATGTTTGAACATTAGTATTATTAAGAATAGTAATGACGAAAAAACAATAACTAAACATTAATACTCCATCAAACATGATAATAATTTATTTATTTTTAACACTGGGATTTTATTAGATTTGAAATGATAACTCACTTGCAAATTACAACAAAAAGAGAAGACAATTTAAAAACATGTTGGATCACACTGATCTTACCTATCCCAAACAAGGATTGATTCGTGAGATACAATGGTGAATGTCCTGTCCAAAATTAATTTTACTTCACAGCTGGATGCCCTGCTATTATTCACACTAGCAGTTTGAGTAGAGCGCAACTTGATCGTGAAGGAAACTCGTCACCAGAAACATGTCTTAAATTCGGTGAAGATAGTGTTTTCTTTCCCTTGTAACTCATTTTTGTCAAATTCGGATGGTGAAGAAACCAAAACACTTGCCCAGCTGGCTACAGGAGATAGGAAGGAAGGGTGATTCACTGAAACTCGACCCATCGTCACTGACGAAATATTTTCTAATTTTTCCATGATTTCAATTTCTTTTTATCAGATATATAACTTGAAAAAAAAAAAAAACTATTCTTTTTATTCATTGATTTTTTGAGTTTTCAATAGAAAACTGGTTATAGTCGCATAACTCTGCTAAAAAATCAAACCAATAAAACCTATGTTATCTTGACTTTTAACAAACTGAGAACACGATATGCCCCTAATGGGAATATGATAAAACTTTCTTTTGTGCACATTTTTCATTTTATTTTGTTTAACCGATTCTTATTATAATTATTTTAGTTAAATATATAATAAATATATATATAATTTTTATTATAAGTAACAACGATATTAACCCTTTTGATTTTTAATCTGAAACCTTAAGCATAAAGAAAGTACTTTGCAAATAACAATATAGATTAAAATAATTTGATTTCTTACTATATAAAAATATATGGGTTTTAGTAAGTTTTAGTATGGGTTAAGATAATGGGCCTAGTGATTTGGGCCTCTTCTATCAATACTTCAGTTGACTTTCCATATTTGAAGATCAAATTGATTAAGAAAATGGATCCCCCACGTGATCGTTAGGGTATTCACAGTAAAGAATTTTCCCTAAAACACCGTCAAGAAGAAATCACGAATCATCTACATTGCCACGGATGAGTGAAGATGATCAAAAGGAACGTCATTGCGCTCTAAAATTTGGTTCCTACACGAAAGCTTTCACTACAGATTGAAGACGCTTTTTAAGGTGACATCTCTTGTAGGTTACTGATTAGTGGAACAAGCTTTCCATCTATAGCTAGCTAACCAATATATAGAGTAAAAAATGTTTTCATGTGAAAATTAAGACTTATAGTAGGGGCATTTTTTAATGAAAACTGAGGTAATTCATCATATGTATGAACTAAATCTGTAAAAATGAGAACAATATCGATATTTACTGAAAAAGGTGTGTCATCAAGTGAAATAGCAATCGCATACCAAACGACCAAGTATAACTAGAAGTGTGTTTTCAGATAAAATTAGGTGATATCGATAACTTATGAAAATAAACCACTGATTCCATGAAGCGTAGCTCTAAATCGCAAAACCATTAATTCATTAAAGGTGTGATGTGATCATTAAAGTTGAAAGTTAAGGCTAGTTAGTGCATGTTCTCCACAAAATATTTCTCAAAGGTTGCAAGTTCGAAATATGTATGATATTCCCTCCGTTTCTTAATATATATTAAGTCGTTTTAGATTTATGCACGTAGATTAAAAATATAATTAATTTCTTATATTTTTTAGACAAAAATATCATTAATTATTTATCTAACTACAATTCAATCAATAATAAAATAGGAGATATATTACCATTGATTATATAAGATTAATTGTTAATAAATTTTACATAAAAAACTAAGAACGTCATATAATTTGGAACAATTTTTTTTCTTTAAAGCGACTTATATTAAAATACAGAGGGAAAATATAAATTGGAACTACGCTCTTTACTCTTTACTATCACCGCCACAGTTAAATAAAGTTATAGACCAAAATAGAAAAAGACTTTGAATCAATAATGCCATTTTCCTCGCAGTCACAAACTTACAAGAATTAACAAGCGATCAAGAAAATCTTGCATTTGATAAGCCACAATAACAAAAAAAAAAAATATATATGTCGCTGAATTTTCAGAGAAACATAAAACGCTAACAGAGAGAGAGATTAAGACTTGATATCTTTCAGTCCAGTCCATAATAGTTGCAAAATAGATTGTAAAAAAAACAAAAGGGGATTAAATATCAACGAAGAAATTAAGGCACAAACTTGGACATCTTGCTATTCTTGGTAGAAGTATGTGGAGGATGATGAAGAATCAAACCCTTCAGTTCCACTCTCAACAAGAATGTTTTGATCCACAAAGGCATCAAGTTCAAAAGAATAATCCATGCTAGCATTCTCCACATTCCAATAGCTATCAGTCTCTGGAATAGTAAGTTCAGCTCCAAAACAATTACTCGGGGGAAGAGGTGGAAGCTCATGATCACAATGCTCATCATTAGTGTTTATAGATTGATGATAATCACATTCAGACTCCTGTGGCCACCCATTGCATGAGAACTCATTAGAGTTTTGGTATTGGTTGTTAGGAGCTAGCTGATGACATGGAGGGTTGAATAACTCGGAAATGAAACGTTGGGATTCATCAGGAGAGATGAATGAAGTTACTGAGGAGCCACGAGGCATATCGGAATAGACAAAGTTGGTCCGAGCAGTTAAGCCTCTTATGGACCGTGCAGCTCTATCATAGGCCAATGCAGCCTCCTCAGCCGTATCAAAAGTACCAAGCCAATACCTCTCTTTTGTAGTTGGGTTTCTTATTTCAGCTGCATATCTTCCCCACGGCCTCCTCCTCACTCCTACATACTTGATTTCTTCAATATGTTGATGTGTTTGCGGCTGTGGATGTTGCTGCTTTTGCCTATTACTCTTTTTTGATCTAGAGGAAGAACCGGCATTTGAATTACCATTGAGATCCATATTTAAGTAGTATATTTTTTTGCCTACACTCAAAATGTGAGACTAGGAGATAATTTAAAGTGGTGAATTTGGTTATGTGGAAACGATGGGAATGTGTGTGTTTAAATAGATGATATCACTTTCACTATGTGGACTCTCTCGTTTATTCTAAAGCTAAAGGTCTCTTTGGGGGAATTTTTAAGATACAAAAAGTGGGTCACATGAAAATGTGCAAAATCAGATGATCATCACCATCTAATCATATGATTGAAAGTGAAATGAGTGTGCGGCTTTTAGGATTGGCCCAAGTAAATGATGTAAGATTATTAGCCAATCTGCAATGGCGATCTCTTTTCTGTTTTTTTAGTCATTTTTTCTTTCTTTTCTTTTTGCCTTTACGCATGCTATTAATTCTAGGAACGTGATATTGTTTGTGCCTCCTTATGATCGTAGTTGTACCATGTTTTAGTTTATGAACTTTGATAATAAACTCTTTTCCAAACAACTTTCAGACTACCAACACCGAGTTGGCTCAATAGTAAATAGAATTCTAGTAATCTTTTACTGTTCGGATGCAGAACGGAGCCTGAAAATATGGTTTTAAACATTTGAAAGGGGAGCCCATGATATACAAAAAATATTGAGAAATTCTCTTAGGTAGCCCATTTTAGTTTGTTCTTCGAAGAAAATGACCAAAATAGTTTTTTTTAGAAGTTAATTTTTTTTATTAATATGCACTTATATCCTTAGGGTTAACTAATTTAGATTTTAGGGTTTAGAGTAAAAGGGTGGGTTTGGGGATAAGATTTCAAAAATCTGTTTTGTGGTTGTTATATAATTATTTGAATGAATATATAATTTACAACCTCTTAGACTATGTGCGATGGAGTGGTTGAATAAGTTATTCAATGGTTGAATGTCTACATTAGAGATGTTGAAAACAAGGATATGGATTCATTTGTGTTGAATTAATTCAACTAGTTGAATAACAAAAAAATGAGATCTATATTGAGTAAGTGATTTTTTTTATTCATCCAAATTATTCAAATGAATAATATTATAGCAAATGTATATTTTTGTAAAACTATTTATATATAAAAATTCTTCATTTTAATGATGTAAAATTAAGATTTAGTTTATTTGATTTGGACATATATATTTTTTACTGTAATATTGATATTATTCAACAATGCTTTTATTATATTAATAATATTTTGTGTGGAAAAGATCAACTTTTATAATTTATAATTAAAATATGTAAAAGTAATTAAGTTTATTTATTTATATTATAGTTAGTAATTATTATTGACTATATTTAATAAAACAAAAACTGAAAAACTGAAAAAGTAGAATTGAGTGTTGAATTTTGTAAAAACAAAACCATTATAAGATAAGTGTTGAATGAATGTTGAATGATTATGTAGAAGAGAGATAATGTGATGTGGAATGTAATTTTTTTTTAAAAGGGATGTTGAATAATTTAACCATTCTATATAGTCTTATACAAAGTGATATTTCTTTTACTCTACAAAAACTTTTTTATACTAAAATATGTTTTTCTAATCATAAAGGATATTTCGTCTGGCCTAACAAATATGTTTTTTTTATAGGTGCACTGAGATTCAAGTCATTTCTAAAATCAACACCTTTCGATTACTATTTTTATAATTTATCATCTGTTTTTGCCATTCACCACAAATTGACTCTAAAACTAATATGCAAACTTCTCCTTGCTTCTTCATTTCAATAACATAACTAAATGTGAACCTTTTTGATTAAAAACTTAATGTGAACTTCCGTAACTATTTTTGATTCGTTTGTTTTTTTTGGGTGTAAATGTTAAATTGATTCGTTTGTTTTCCAAGTATTATATCGAGTTGCCTTATGAACGTATGTACCACTTGATCTAATGATGGGTTAATCACATGCTTTATAATCCTCATGATTGCAAGCCCTGCAATCTCTTGGATCCAAATGGTCATTTTCATATATTTTCATTTTCTATATATTTTTTCATTATGATTTATCTATAGTTAATTATTTACATGATTACGCGAGGACTAAAAAGGAAGCAATTATATAAGTATTATAGGAACTTTGCTATAGAAAACTATTTGTTTTCGTTTTTTTTAATTTTATTTTGTGGTTTTTCATATGGCTATCCCAATGCTTTTATGATTAGTAGCATGAACTTGAACATGCTCTTTATCCACGAGAGAGTAATAAAACTACATATGCAAAGTATTGACACTATCGTGCATTATTATTTCGCTTATACGAACGATCAATTATACCACATATATATATAGAAGAGTTGTTAAGTGTTACTGAACGTGAACAGTAACAAGCTTAATTAGTTCTTTGGAATAAGTACTTCTCTTTCGACCAGAACTTGGTTTAATCATCTGGACAGTTGAAAAAAACGACATATATATATATATATATATATATGCATAGGTTTATGCATAAAATCAAGTTTGGTTTTGGTTTACAACTGGACCAAAATCAAACCAAACTCACTATTTCAATTTAGTTACGTTTAGGTTTGGTTATGGTTCAGTTGATCTTAAAATCTAATGTCATTAATTATTGTTGTAACTTGACAGTGCTCTTTTTAAAGTTAATATCTGATTATCTTGTAAAAATGAGAAAGATCTTTTAAAAATTTGGCTAAGTCCTCGCATGATTAAAATATAATTCTCTGTATATTTTTGAACTAAACGGGTATATAATTAGCATAGATTCAATCATGAACGTATTATTATTCTCTTGAGGCTTTATTCTTTTTTCATTTTTAATATTTATCGATGTATATTTTCTTAAAAATATCCGAAAAGACGTTTAACTAATGAATTTTTTGTTCTTTAAAAAACTAATGATTTTTTAAAATAAATCCCAGAAAAACAACTAATGAAAAATGAATAATAGATGTCCATATTTTTGGTTACTTTTTTTAACTGTGAGCTGCAAACTTTCTGTCATAATCTCCCCTAGTATTTGACATCAGTTTTAGATATTCCAATTTAATAAAATATTTATATACTAAAATAAATTTCAATTTAGAGCACAGATGAACCAACCCCTTTTATAATCCTTAAACCATCACACCTTTAGCTTCTTTGGTTACTTTCTTAAACTAGCAAGAATAGCGTCGTTGGAGTATTAACCTTGCAAGTCACGAGAATAAACAATTCTACTCAAAATAGCAAACGGTCAAAAAGGTATTGGACATTGAAGGTTCCATTTTATACGGGAGTGTGTTGAGAAGGAACAAGTTGAAGTGGAATATGTATCGGGCATCGAACAAAGAGCTGATATACTAACAAAGTCGTTGGGAAGAACTAAGTTTATCGAAATGAGAAACTTGATTGGAGTCAAGAATGTTGATGAAGATGAATTCAAACTTATGGAGAAAAATGTTGGATAAGCTTAGATTACAAGATTCATTTTCCTTGTTATGATATGATTACTGAAAGGATTAAGAAATATGATTTATGATAATACTATTAGAATTAGGAGAAAGTCTAGCTCTATATATGGAGATACATATTGTGTTGCATAACATATAATCTGATTTTGTGATCTTGAGCTTTTGATTAAGTGAATAAGAGAAGGATTTCTTATTGATTGTGATTCTATAGGTACTACATAAGAGGAAGTAGTTGATGCAGATGGAATGACCTCAAATGAAGAAGAATAGATAGAGACTGAATGAGGCTTTGCCTTACTCATTCCTTACCGTGATTGTGATTTTGGTTACTGTATTTACTATGTCCAAAGAGAATTGTAGCATCTTGCCTTCTCTATGTATGTAACCAAGTCGAGCCCCGAAAATTTAAGGGATGAAAGCAAAAAAAGAAAAATATATTTTAGGTTTATTATTTAGTAATCAAAAATAATTAAAAAGAAAAGATAAAAAAATGTAGGTAAGAAGATTCAGACTTAACACCTATAATACTCTAAATTTGCGTCTAAACCAACTTGTCTATTGGAGATTTGAAAATTAAAAGATGAAATGATTCATATTTTAAAAATGGTCGGAAGCACATACTTCTATGGATTGTATTTATAATCGATATTATACACCCTCTACCCTCTATTTCAAAAAGATATATGTTCTAGGAATTTTTTTTGTTTCTAAAAGATCCAATTTTTATATTTTCTATGCATATTTTGTCAACTAAAATGAATAATTGTAAATTTTAAAAAAACTGATTGCATTTACTAAGTTTTAATTAGTTTAAAGTTATGGGAAATAGACAACTACAAAATATTATACATTGATAATTGAAATTTATTATATTTTATTAATATGTGTAAATTTTTTAGAATATGTATTATTTTGAAACGGAAGGAGTATAACATTGTTTTGTAAAAACCATTTAAAATATTTATCTAAGTTTTGTATAAACAGTTGGAATACTATTCAAATTTTTAAATGCTTGAATTTCTTTGGATATCCATTAAGATCTGGACGGGAAAAAGAAATAATCCAAATTAGATCTAAGATTCAGTAACAAATGTTGAAACTTGAAACCTAGTTATCTTGTTCTGTCAAGTTTTGTCAATAACGATTATTAACCACAGATATTTCTGCCTAGAACAAATGAACCACGTCAAGAAACGACACCGTTTCGAGACATCTGATGAATCCACATACTAACTTGGACAGAAGTGATCTCTGTCTGTCTGTTAAATTTTTTAATCAGTTCGCTGAGACTAACTAATGGCCTCGCGTTTGTTATCGACGACGACGACACTCATCACACCGCCGGCTAATCTCAACAAATTCTCGGCGAGAGTTAAACTGAGAAACGGAAGGCTTAGTATCATCAGGGCAGTGAGCAACAGCTCTCAAGGAGGTTCCGTCGTTTACAAAGGCGTTTACGGTCCCTGGACCGTCGAGCAGTCCGATGTCAAAGAGGTAAGATTTTGGAATGATTGCAAAACATGCAAGTTGAATCCTTTAAGACCAATCTGTTCATGTAAATCAAGAAAGATGGATTCTTGACTCTGTTTCTCTTTCAGGTTATTTTGTACAGATCAGGACTTGTAACTGCTGCTGCTTCCTTTGTAGCCGCTTCTTCTGCAGCTTTTCTACCGGAGAACTCATGGTTGAGTGAGACAATCAAGCAAAACCAGGACTTGTTCTACCTTTTTGGTGCTGCTGGTTTGGGGCTTTCTTTGTTTCTTATTCATATATATGTAACGGAGATCAAGAGGACTCTTCAGGCTTTATGGGCACTTGGTGTTGTTGGTTCCTTTGCCACTTACGCTGCCCTTGCTAGACCAGCTAGTGATAGCTTGGTTCATTATGTCGTTGATCACCCAAACGCTGTTTGGTTTGTTGGTCCTCTTTTCGCTTCCCTCACAGGCCTCGTTTTCAAAGAAGGTAGTTAGTTGAGGATAATGTTGATTTCATATTTGTAGTCAGTCATACTAATGATTTTGATTATTTTTATCTGTAGGACTCTGTTATGGTAAGCTAGAAGCTGGTCTTCTTACGTTCATCATACCCTCAGTACTTCTCGGGCATTTGGTAAAATATCTTCCTGTTGTATCATATCCTTCAATCTTGGTTAGGCGATGTTTTGAGACTAAGTGATGAATTTGCAGAGTGGGCTGATGAATGATGAGGCAAAACTGGTGTTGCTAGGAACATGGATGGCACTCTTTGTGGTATTTGCTGGAAGAAAATTCACTCAGCCTATAAAGGTACAACTGTTGTTCACACTAAATTCGAATATACAAGCTTCAAAAATGCTATAACACTAATCATGCGTGGTCTGGTCTGGTTTTTGTTGGTTGTTGAAGGATGATATTGGGGATAAATCTGTTTTCATGTTCATGGCTCTTCCAGAAGATGAGAAGAAAGCTGTAGTTGCAAAACTCGAGCAAGATAAGACTCTGAATGATTAGAGAATGTTATAAGTAATATTCAAGAATAGGTAAATATCATGTACCCGTACCTATGAAGAGAGACGCTACCATAAACAGTTTGTTACATCTTATGAAGGAGCATTGATAGATTTCTTGTTTGGGAGTAGTAATGGGCCGGCCCAACCCAGTCTAACTCTGACTAAGCCTTGATTTCGAGGATGTAATATGGTCCTGTTCTTGGTCGCCCGGACACTGATCGGCCCGTGGCTTTCTCGAAAATTACAAAGAAAGAAAAATGATCCTGATTTTACAAAACATAATAATACGGTCTAGCCTGGCCATCCAGTCCAGAACCGCGTCAGGCTCTCTCCATGAGCTTTCAACCGCAACATCTGTACTTGTGACTTTGTGTGAGATGTCAATCTAAGTCCCACATCGGAAATTAGACAAAAGAGAGTAATATATAAAGAGATGTCCAACTCTAATTCGTACGAGGCCTTTTGGGAAGAAGCCCAAAAATAAATTCTTGCGGACTAGCCCTTAGATCCAAAATAGACAATATCGTACTATTCGAACAAATATAGATTAGTAGTCAGTCCAGACAAATGCATTAATGCGCTTTGATGATGGCCTACAATGATTGCCATTTTTTGGAAGGTTTTCGGATTAAAGAAATGAAAATGCGAAACAAAGAGATGTTTAAGTTTTGGCTAATACAAACAGCGTGAAATTAGGAAAGGGGAACAAAGGTTTTGTCGTTGAAATTGATTCGAGACAAGCAATTGAAAGACAGGACACACGAGTGGGGTGTTAAAAGCGGTGTACAGAGAATATGGTCCACTCTTAAGACTACGTTAATGTTTTGTCACAATCTTCTAAGGCGTTTTTGCATTTATTCGTAATAATGACATACAAATTATCCCAAAATGCATCATGTCTAAGTTGGACCAAACTGTGTACATTCCTAAGTTTGACAAAAAAAAATGTGAGTATAATACAGCTATATATGTACAACACACATACGACCTTTTCGACTTTCACTAACAAACTTACCAAAGTGACATAAACAACGACCAGTAATGAATGATCTAATGGTAGATGACCTTTATATAATCTCTTATCAATTATGGATTTGTTTTCTTTAGAAATGGAAATAGCTGGATAAGAGGAAGAGAGAGAGAGAGAGAGAGAGATGAAGCGAATCCGACCAAAACTGAGGGAGAGAGGAAGGTGTTTAAAAGATATAGAGCCCACCACAAAAGAAAAATATGAGGACGATCCCCAAATTGCGTGCGGACGAGAAAAAAGGTGTCGTGTCAAATGCTGCATCTCTCTAATCGTGTGTCTTTCTTTTTGTGGGTCTCTTTCTCTTTTGTCTCTTCTCTTCATTTTCTTTTCTTACTCTCCCCCCTAACGTTTTAATTTCTGATTTCTCTTTGTTTCCTCTTGCACACTCGTGGCCTTCCTCTCACCTCTATTTACAATGATCACATAAATCAAGAATTAGTTGATATTAGCACGCATTTGTTTTATTAAAAATTATTTCTTCCGTTTTAATTTAATTGTCGTTGTAGGAAAAAAATTCTTTTCAAAATAATTGTCGTTTTAGAGTTTCAATGCAAAATTTATTAATAAGATTTTCCATTTAAATTTTCTATTGGTTGAAATATGGTTATGTGTATAGGTAATTGTATTTTTATTTTGAAAATATACAAAATTTTGAAAATTATGTGCATAAACCTAGAACGACAAGTAAAATAAAACGGAAAGAGTATTTGAATAATCTATTACTCCCTCTGTATTAAAATAAGTGAGATTTAAGGATTTTGCTGATTAAGGAATTACAAATTTTTATTCAATTTTTCTCATTTACCTACAAATAATAATAATTACAGTTATTTCAACTAATAAAAAATCATACTGCAGAATACAAATAGTCAAAAACTTTAAATCATATTATTTTATATAGAAAACATCACCTAAAAAAAATATTTTAAAAAAAAAAAACTAATACAGATGGAGTACAAGATTTTTAATCAGTTTTACAAGTTTGTTACTTTTTTTTACATTTGCACTACAAGATTCACACTATCAAAACTTCTTGGCCACTTGATTCGCCTGCCTCTAACTCAGTCCGATTTCAACAACACTGACCAAAAACTTCTCTATGAAATCAATTTTAAGTGTCTTCTCGAATTCATCGACTCTTAACTATTTTCTAGTTTTCTCATGTTCCTATAATCTTACGTATACAATCTTTAAAAGAATTCATAAATATGAACAACTTTCATATTAACAAATAGAATTTCATATTCTGAATTATATTCATTTTTTTCAAATCATAAACAACTGTTTAAATTTATCTTCTTTACTTTTCTTCAAAATATAAACTAACTTCTCAAATTATCTTTATCCAACTTAGCTACTGTGTCCACATGTCTCCTCCACTCTGAATATTTCATGAAACAATATTATCTGACGCAATTAACATCAGCAACTTTGTCAATGCATAAACTTATTCTTCAAATTTAATTTTTTCCACTTCAACGTCTTTTTACCATAACACCTCTAATCACATGCTTTCAAAAATAGTCGCTGATGCATTTACATAAGCGACTTCATCACTAACTTCGTCAAAACAGACTATTATCATCTACAAACCTCGACTTACATTTTCAACACACCACTTACACACACTCACGTTTCTTTTTTCTTCAAGCAATTAAATCACTTTTTTTTTATCATTAATCGGTGTTGTCTCAACAATATAAGCATGTTTTGATTTGTATGAGTAACTTAATACAAATTAATATTTGTATTTTCCTTTGCAAGTGTGTAAAAAGGTCGCCATTAACCATTTATCACACACCCCAAAGGATGTTTATCATCTTCTCTAACTAAATTTTGTAAGATCTTATAGTCGCTCAAATGAAATCTAGTGGAGTTTTATCCATATAATCTAGCAAACCTTGCTTTGCAGTGTAACTTAGAGCATGATTAACCATAAGAGTCCCAAAGGGACTCTTAACTTTCTTTTTTTTTCTTTTTTATCAGTTTCTTTAAAAAAAAAAATTTATCTAATCATGGACCGCCATATGTCAGTAGGACCTGTGCATAGTACAAGAATTGAGTTTTTAGAAAAGAGTTTTAAGGTGTGTTTTTTTAAGAAAGTAGACCCCACCACTTAAGAATCCACTTAAAAGACACCATTAATGATGGTCTTATACCCAATTGATTGTCTAGTAAGAAATAGGTTTCCATAATGTTGGTTACCTTGTAGATGTTTGTTTTTATTTCTATAAACGACTTACGAATGTGGAACGTAAACATTATGAACTAATTCGAAATAGACAACTGTAGAAGCGCAACGTCTAGGTATGGTAAGGAGACTAGGAGTGTAAGCTGAGTAAGGTTGGTGTCTCACATACTATTTCACTTTTTTCAGCTTTCTTCGTGTCTAATCAAAACTATTGTGGATAGATTCTCTTATCTATGTAAGTTGACAATACATGTATATACTTTCCCGACTTACATGAAAAATAAAAACAGTTAACTTAATCAAATATCATAAACAAACATGATTAGATGGGGTTGGAAGGGTCTGTGTTGGTAGCTAGACGAAAACGACAGTATCTTTTTCTGGAAGGCGATACGATGCGGAAAGCAACATGACAGGACAGTTGAGAGGAAACTCATCGTGTTCTCTTAAGTGAACAGTAAAGTGTGTTCCCTTTTTCTTCTTTTGCTTTAATACTTTGGGTCATTGATCTGTCTCTTTTACCCATTTACTCGAATACCAGAACACATATCCATTACACACAAGCCATGTCGGTTACTCACATCCTACATTAACCATGCATTAAATATATTCATCATTTCCAGTTCTTATGATGAATCTTGGAATGAGAGGTTGTCATCTAAGCCATATTATTTACCTGGTCTCAACTCGATATGGATGATGGATCCAATGTTTTTCTTTTTGGGGGGATTCAAAAATTTGTGTATGTATACGGATAGTTACAAACAAAAATTGACTATGGATAAGAGATCAACATGTTTATTTTCTTAGTTAGTGTAACCGATCCGGTTCAAATATATTTATTATAACTAGATTAAATTTGTGTATCAATTCTTTTTTGTATACCATTGTCAAGAATATTCACTTAAGTTATATTTTGATTTAAAGTATATATTAGATGAATAACTAGTGATGTGGTGTTTAATTATGTGTTAGTTTTGGTGATATATTCGCTATCTCAACGATGAAATGGGTACATGCAGAAGAACTTTTAAGTTTTTTTCCTTTTTTAAAAAGTTTGTTTGACATACATATTCGATTAAAAAAAAAGACTCGCTTTAGAGAAGCAATCTGTTCAAGGCTCTACGCCAATAGCAACTAGTGAGATTTGATTGTTGGAAATTGGAATAGTCTCAAGCCACATAATCTTACAAAAGTATGTCATTGTATAGGCACAAAGTTATTAGTAAAATTGTTAGAGCACCCTCAACCCTAGTATCCTTAAGGGGTACTTAAATTTTTTTTTTTTTCGTTTTGATTTAAAAAAAAAATTAAAAAACGAATCAATTATGGGCCGGCACGTGTCAGTGAGACCTGCAAACAGTGCAAACACCAGCTCTTAATCAAGCTTCATAAGCAAGGATGCTTATTTTTTTGATGGATCTCACCTACTATTTAATTAATTTCTCCCTAAGCACCCCTCTAAACACATGTTCTTAGTGTTAAACTCAAAATGTTGTGGAGGGACGAGGCTGAAAGGCCCAGAAACAATCCTCTTTAGTATCATATTTGGTAAACGTGTACTCGGCCGTAACCGAGCATTACACCGCATCGTGAAAAGAAGAATACTGGTTTACAAACACCTTTTTTTGTACCTATACGGCGACGTGTAGAGTTTGGTAAGATTTATGAAAGTTAGTGTTGAGACTATTTCTACTCCTTGTGTGACTTGACAGTTGACACGATTCTTATTCCTTGGATCTCGTCTCACTCATTCCCCTCAACATACTAAAATTAACAGATCGACTGTTTGTATTTTAAACTCAGTTTTTGGCAAATCTTTTGCACCCAAATTTAAGTTTCAAATGTAAATTTGAAATATTCTGACTTGTCAGCTTCTTTCAGAATAAAACTAAAACATATAAAAGAAAAAAATTAAAATAATATAAAAAGTTAAAATAAATAAATTATGTATTTAGTTTGAGTTTAATGATTAACGTTTCGAATTTATTATTTAGGAGGTAAAATGGAATGAGTTTTTAGGATTAAGAATAATTTTGCCTTTTAATTATTGTTATTTTGAGGTTTTCATTATATGATATTTTGTCATAAACTTTTGTATTTTCTAAAAGATTTCTTTAGAGCTTAAGCTATCATATGGTATTTTCTAATTTCTAATGCTATGAATAAATATGTTCGGTAGCAACAATCAATCAGCCATTTGACGTAATAGATTAAAATAGTAGTCCTACCAAGTAGTCAGATAGTTTGCATATTTAATTATTTCTAAAATATTAAGATTTGAGAATAACAATTTAATGATTGTGAATTGTTTGAATAAAGAATTTTATAAGACCATACATCTTTTATTGTTTTATTGTTGTTAGAATAATATTCTTCTGAAGTTTACATTGAAGCACATGGTTTACTAATAACGTTTAACCTACTTTGTGCTAAAAACATATCCAAGTATTTTTAATGTCAACATGAAAGAAATTTGGTCCGAAAGTCTTACATATAAACAGGGCCGGCTTAACTCAATCAAGGGTCTTAGAGAGAAATTTTTACCTCTTAAAATTTATATTTATTTAATATTTTAAAAATAAATTAATAATATTTTATATATTTTGTGATGCAAATAGAACTTTTATATATTTGGACCCCTTTCAGTTCTATTAATTATTTTTTTTTTGTTTTTTTTCTATGTAAAATTATGTATTTATAAAAAAAATTGGGCCCCTTAACTTATTATCTGTACAACCAACGATGCTTTATATAATTTTTTTTTTTTGAAACTGCTTCATATAACTTGTTTTCAAGATTTAGAAAGGGGGAAAGAAGGTGAAACCGTTGACGAGAGAGTTGAGATTGGGAACAAAAATTATATGATGTAAGAAAGAAATGTGGATCTCAATGATGTGGCTGTGTGTTGGCTGGCAAATTAAGCCATCACTATCTTCATGTGCATCCATACGTCACCTCTCTATCCAATTATTTCGATCTTTCCTCATTTTAGTTTCATCTTTATCTATACAAAAGTAAAATGTTGTTAAGAGAGAATTACGAAAAATTATCTTTTAAAATGCTATTTCATTATTAGATTTTGTTCGTTTGACAAAAAAAAGAAGAAGAGAATTTGTTCATTTATGTTCAGTGTAATTTGAATTCCTATGATAACTATTGTCAATTTCTTTTATATTGTTGAGATTTTTTCATTTTTATTTGTTATCTTTGTAATTTAAACAAAGTATCTTGTATTTACCATCAAACATTTTTATAGCACCAACTACACCAACCACATTTGTTTTTTTTTTTGTACTGTCTCTAATGTCTATGTTGTCGACTTGTAATCATAAATTTATGTAAGGTTGATGAAGAAAAAAGATGAGACTTCTCCCCCTCCCCCTTCGCCCCCCTTTCCCCCAAAGATTAGAGTTTATGTAAAAGGTTTGGAACGAAGTTAGTACTGTAAAGTATATTCTTACATATCAATATCCATATTTTTATTTTAAAACATCATTAAAAAAAAGAAACTAAAGAGAGTGGACATCATAAATTATTAGAAAAGAGATACACCATTCACAAAATGAGAGGACTTTGCTGAAAGTTTGTTACAAAAGAGACAAAAAGCAACAACATTTAATTAAAAAACACCAATTAGCAACTTAATGAATGAGATCTTACTTAAAATCTTAAAATCAAGACTTTAGTTGTATATTAAAAAGAAAAAAGAAAAAGAAGTAAAGTTGAAAAAAAGCTAAGAATCTAAACCAAGTGGTTCCCACTGAGGAACTCTTTGACTGAAGAACCTCCCAATAACTCTGGAATCAAGAATCTCAAGAGCTCCTCCAGATTTAACACATCTTGGAGTCTTGTACTGATTCACTGAAGATCCTTGCGAGACACAAAAATCCATCAACAAATCAAAAGTCCCCAAACTCACAACCCTTATCTCCAATGGCCCAATAGATTTATCTTTGTTCCTGCATCTCCTGTACACGTAATCCAAACAATTCTCAACCTCAGAGCAACATAACTCCATTGTCTTGTCCTCTAGCTCTGGTGGCTCGTTGTTGTGACGTGGCTTTAGCTCCCAGAAGAGCACGTAATGCCCTGGTATTGATGACGTGTCCGCATAGCTAGTGTACTCCGTGAGCAAGAGGCTTGAAGGTTGTTGGAGATGGTTGAGTTTAGCTTGTGTAACCGCGTTTAGTAGATCTTCCTCGCTAGTTTTGTCGGTATCGATGCTTAATACAACATTTCTTCGCTGCACGAAACGGAACTGAGGCGCTTTGTTGTGGAAACCAGTCACTTTAAGAATATCTCCTACTCTGTATCTGTATAAACCTATCAAGAAAACAGATCCATTAGGTTACTTGTGTAACAAGTTTTCTAAGATTAACCTAAAAATATTATTATTCTTCTAAATTTCAGATTCGGAGAATAAGACCATCATTAATCCCGGTCTCTTAACTAAGAAAAAGTAAAAATCGTCTCTTAAACAAGAGATATAAAAACCGTTTTTTAGCCGAAAAATGTAAAAAAAAAAAATCATCAAATTTAAAAACCCGGTTAAGAGACCGGGGTTAATCATGCCCTAATATACTGAGATTGATGTGTAGAGAAACTACCTGTGAATGTAGTAATGACAATTTCGTAGTAACGGCCAACTTCAACATTAACAAGATCGACAATAAGATCTTCCTTGAGGGGATCATCATCGTCGGTGTTAGAATGTAATGCAAAGTGAATCTCTTCGTGAGATTTGTCATCAACGGGCAAGAACTCGAAGTAAGCCATGTTAGGAAGAAGCGTATACGAAACATCAGAAGGATTACACAAGGGGTTAAGGTTGATACCAAAGTAACACTCAGAGGAAGCATACATTGTTGAAACCAACGGTAAACCACCACTATAAAACTCGAGTGTGGGAATGTATTGAGCCATTGAACCCGTCACAATCACCTCAACATACTTAGCCTTTGGCCATAGCCTCCTCAAGATTCCTTCCCACGACTTCTCAGCACACTCTGACTCAATTTCATCAGCCAGTTCTTGATTAGGTCCTTGAAGAACCGACAAAACCGAGTCTCTGCATGCTGGTTCAGTGATCCAGCTAGTTACTGTACCGGTTCTAATGTCGGCGCAAAGCTCCTTGTAATGATCTTCCAAGAACTTGACTGCTCGAAGAAAGGCAGAGGCAAAGACAGCTCCAACTCTTAGGACATGAGATCGTTGAACCAAACCGCAGAGAAGCTGACAGTACATGCTCTGTTTGCTGTCTTGACAAAGAATTGTCTGGTCAGGGCTAGTGTAGACGTTGTACTTGTTGAATGGTCTGTTTCTGAAATGTTGACTTTTGTAGTAACTAGTCAGCACAGGACGAGCCATAAGACCTGAAGGAGTCTTGATCTCTGGTTTTATGAATAGAAGATACATTCCTTTACCTTCATCTAGGCCATTTACATATCTGCAATATTATATGTAATACAATACATTAACTAAGTATTTCTCTTTACTGTTTCATTAGCTTGACTAAAGAAGACAAATTTGATGAAAGAAAAAGGACTAAAGAAGACAATTTTTTTATATAAATTATTCTTTTTCTTCGGATTATTGAAAAGGTTGATTATTACTATATATAAGCCAGATTAAAATAATGTTAAGAAAACAAAAATATACGATATCATAAAAGTTTTCTAATTTTGTATGATGTATTTTTTTAAAAAAAAATTATGTAAATTAACATATAATTACTCAGTTCTTGCTTTTGACGTCAAAAAGATAAAATAATAGTAACTTCATTTATTACTTGTTCATGACAGGCACAAGCATGCTATAGAAAAATGTCTTCCTTTCAAGTTCCTCAGCTGTGGAAGGCATCAACTTCGGCTTTCCTGCAGAAGTCCCCGAGCTGCATCCAATAGATAGCCCAAAATATACTAAAATGTAACGAAAATCTTTTTTTGTAATATATATTCGAATTTTAGTTAACTATATACATGTATTATTTATATACACATATTAAGTTATTAACAATATTTACCTAGTGAGGAGCTCTGTGATGGGTTGAGAGGAGACGATATCAGAGGATTCTCCATCTGCGATTCGTTGAATGAAAGGCTTTATGTCGTCGTAATTTACCACAGGGACTTTGTTCTTGAAACTTTGTTGATCCTTGTCGGATTCTCCTTCAAGAAATGCTTGGAGATATTGAGTTCCAGAGTTTTGAGAGAGTATTTGGTGGAGAACTTGTTCTTGAATTGCTTCTGCATTTGTGGTTATATCCTCTAGAAGCTTGAGACCAGCTTCTGTATCATTTGGGTCGTAACTTGGTATCATTCTTTCTTTCTTTCTTTTTGTGTGAAAGCAGACACAAACAAAGCTTATGTTTGTGTTGCAATGAGGAGTTCAAAAAGAAAAAAAATGAAGAGAGACTTTTTTTTTTTGTTGTTGTTGATGGAAATCGCTTCTCTGTTCCTGGAGGTTTGTTTAGTGGTATGAGAAGGAAGAGGAAATGGTTATATAATAAATTAGGACAAGATGAAAATTTTATTGGAAAATATATTTGGGCGGTCCTACAACACACATGGGCTTGTCTAGTTAGAATGAAGCTATTGTTGGTCAATATTACCTGTGTAGACTTTCCTATTATTTTATATGCTATTTTACTATTATCACATTTCTTTATATGTTGTTTAATCCTCCAATCAAGCTCTTTCTTTTTGATCCGTTGAATAATTATTAATCCAACGATATTCACAAGATTTGCATATGTCTGCCAAAAGATATACTCTCACTTGGTCTTCACTAAACTCAACTAATGCTATTATTGTCTCTTAGATTTTATTTAGGAACTTGTTGATCCCTTTATAAACTCACATGCATATATATATATATATATATATAATAGCTTCAGTAAACAGATTATTCATAACTCATAAGTATGGCTATGGAATTTTGTTTAACAATTTGTTTAATTCCATTAATTCATCTACAAGTTATTTTAAACATGTAGGAGCAATAGCAATGCTATGAATTACACAACTCTTTCTTTAAATTCCATATTCATATATATGCTCATAAATTAATTAGTAGACCTCTTTATGTGCGATAATAGGACTCCACATTGTAATTAAACTAATCTCAAGTTTGACTTACTGCAATCAAGATTAAGAGAGAGAAGGATGTTAAATCTCTTGGATATACTATATGATAAAGTCATCGTCCTGGTGATGCAGATCCAAGTGCATATGAGAGATCGTTACGTTTATAGACATAAATTATACATTGATAAACTGACTAGTTAACAATTTATGATGAAAATTACAGCATAAAAGAACATGCATCAACTTAATTCAATTAAGAAAAATATAAATAACATGGAAGCTATGGATTAGGTTAATGAATATGGTGACGAGGAAACAGATGTGAACAGAAAGAAGATGCGTGGGAAATGTTGGAGAAGATGGTAATTTTCTCTTGAATAAATTTCATTCAAATACGCTATGTCATACATTTGGGCATGTTCCGTCTGATTAAGGCTTTCTTTTATATTGCTTTCTTTATTAAATCTACAACATATAGCATATACTCTCTATCAGTTTTCATTTAATTTTATGAATCGATGTTAACTACTGGCAACGGTTTTTATAATGTGTATCAACCATTAACAGCCAATATGCTTTCTTTATTAACTTATATGTTTTCAAAGGTTTCATTATCATAATCTTTTTATTTTTCTCTGAAAAGCATATATTGTGGATCTTTAATTCACAGCATGGTCCTTACGATATACTATAGCGTACACATTTATTCGAGGGGTGAGTTAAGAAATTATATAAAAAAAAAAATTGATGAATGTTGAGTAATATATCTACGTATATATATATATGTGAGACGAGGTGATTTATTCATTTTCAATTGATTTTATTAAGTTAGAAATTCATGGAATTTAATTAAAATAATCATGTTGGTTGCGTTCATCTTTACAAAAAAACATTACAGTTTTTTTGTAAAGTTTTCCTTAAAATACTTTGATCTATAGAGCTGTACACATATGAAAGAGCGACACTAGTTAAAGTTGGCATATTTCTTTCCACAAATATATAGATCGTCCACAAAGTTTTGGAGAGATGCAGAGAATGCCCAAGATATAAGAGCGAGCCATCAGCTATTAAATATTTGTTAACCTTTTTTCTTCTTTTGTTATGTCAATTTAGGGGAACTCATACGATATGGATCGCTACTTTGAAAGTAGTAGTTTTTTTTTGTTCTTTTTAGTTTATATGAAAAGTGGTAGTTTCACAAACCTTTTGAATAATATATCGCCGTCCAGTTACTTTTAAAACTTTCATATAAAATATTCTTTTCATATAAAATACTTTATATATACATTTTTGGATTTGTTGTTCCAGCAAAAGGAATTTGTAAATGTATTTATTCGGATATAGGTCAACAGAATTCTAAGAGCAAACACAATAGGCAACTCATATTATGATTCTTAGCTATATAAATAATTGTATTTTAGTATTTTTTTATTTAACAATTAAATTTGTTTTCTTTTTAAAAGTAAAAACCTTTTGGAACTTGACATATGTGCACAAAAGTTTTATAAAGTATCTGAAAGTATCTGTTTTTAGGACTTATATTTCTGCATCTCTCTTATTTTTTTAATTTTATTTTTTTCTTTAGTCTAAGAACATGATTATCCTAAACTCCAAATGGGGTTTTTATTTTTTTGTCTGTTTTTTTTTAAAAAAACTAATCGCGGATTGACATGTGTCAGTGAGACCCGTGAACAGTGCAAGAGACGGTTCTTATTTAAGAGTTTTTGGAACCGTTTCTTGTACTGTTCACACCCTTTATACGTTAATGGGATCTGCGAACAGTGCAAGAGACTCTCCCTTAAGAGAACCCCTTAATCATGCTCTAAGATACTCTTTCATTGGAAACGGTAGAAGTTGATCAAACGTTGGCTGTAGCGAAAGTCATCTATACACACGCACAAAGTATATCATCAGTTCGAAAGTCAACAATGAGCTAAAATCTGTAGTTAAAATAAGACTTGGGTTTCAATACGTAGTTCTAAATATATAGTACGTTTGGTGGAAATATTTTACTTAGTACGTACGGTTATGACACAAACCTCCTTGCAAACTAAAGTTAACGTTTATATTCTCCAGACTGGTTGACCAAAAAAACCTACAGAATGTAAAATTCAAAAAAAAAAAAAAGAACCTAAAGTGTGGAAAAAATGTTATAGTTTATAGTTTAAGAAAGTTGTACGTAGTTGCTGTTTTTTGGTCAATTTTCGTAGAATAACTGTAAATGCCAAGGATACCAAGGTCCTGGATGTTGCAGAATATATTTTATCCAATGATCTTGACACTGCAGGTTAGATCTATCAAATGCTAATTATTCAGTTATTTTGTAAGTAAGAGTTAATATTTAATAACATCTTTAAGACAAAATTATGATATATTTATGTAGATTAGAAAGTAAAAATAAACGCAGACACTATTAGAAAATGCTTTAAAACCAAAAAAAATAATATTTGCTTTAAATATACTCGTACATTTTGAAATTTATATTTTTGTCGAAAACTTGTACAAGTCTAGTTTTTTTGTCAACAAGTCTAGTTCATATACTGGAAAGTGAGAGAAAAATAATAATGTATTTAATAATTTAAACATGGCAAAAAACAATCAAACACAGTAATAGAACAAAATAGGTCAAAGTTACGAGCATTGCAATTATTGCTCTTTGGGTGGACTACTTCAAACCAATTCGCACAACACATTACTTCAAACCAATTCGCACAACACATTACTTCTCATGGACTGGGATAACGTATTTAAATTGATCTCAAATCGTGCATGGCGACGTGAATTAATTACTCCCAGGTACACGACAAAATCTGAAGAGAAATGAGTTAAATAAATTTCCAGACTAATGGCAATAACTAAGAAAATGAAAATAAGATTGATATTTTCTTTTACAAATATACTTAGAAGTAGAAGTTTAATGATTCCAATTTAAGTATGAAATCCAGTTATAAGAATATTACGGACTTTTTTGGTATTCTAACAGTTGTGACTTGAGAAGTAATTGTGTTTATTGATTTTGAGTTACCCCGATCGAGTTCAAAAATAGTCTTGGGTCTTACTTGGGTCTAAACAAAATTACTCGTTAGAATTTATTCAAGGAGAAATTGAAGACATACATTTTTTTTTTTTTTTGAAGTAAAGTAAAACACCATCTAATATTTATCATGCTCTGAACTATGCTGAGAATGGTTTTGTTCAGATCTTGAGTTATGCCTAGATAAAAATTAAATTAAGTTAAACAAAAATACATGTTTTTGTCCAAAAATAGTATTTCAATTGCCATCTTATGTATGTTATGTAAATGAAAAGAAAAAAAAAAGTAAGAAAATTAATATTATAGGAGCAAATTAAGGATTATGTGTCCCAATTCGTCTCTGAAATCTCTATTAAACATGTATAATCAACCAAATAGGAAAGTTGACATTATATGAGAAATCAATCACTGTGATCTTGAAACATGTACAAAGTCTATAACTAATTGTTTACACGTTTTAAATTAATTGCCATGTTGAGTTACTAAACTCAACACCATCGACAATCTTCTGATGATACTAGTTTAAATCTACGCCTATGTTTTGTTATATAAAAATAAAATAAAAAAATCTACGTCTATATATGTTTCATTTGCATGATAATCTTTCATGTGGGTTAAAGTCTAAATTATCACTTGCAGAAAGGACCAACTTCAGTCCCATTAACAAACTTGAAATCAAAGTGAAACCTTGATTTCATTTTACCTGATTCATGAATTCAGTTCACTTGAGTTTAGTCAAGATATAATTTATAACCGCTAACGTTGATTTAAAAAGACCAAAATTCCAAAAAGAGAATAGCGAACCACAGCTGAAGTATATCACCAACATCTTTCGTAAGCTAATGTGTATTCTTTCTAAGACTTTTGAACACAAACCATATGGATTAGCTTGTAACAATACTAACAGATGTCGCCAAGACGTACTTAAGATTAGACATTGTATTTACTAAAGCACTTGTATACCACTCTAGCAAAAAAAAAAAAAAACTTACATACCAATTACGAGAGTTGGTGAGTTTATAGTCTTTTTAAGTTTTTGTCAGCCTTAGAAAAATAAAATGATCAAAACAATATTTTTTTTTTTTTGAAATTTGAAATTTTATCCACAAACTCATCCTTTAACTCTAAACTCTAAAGTCTAAATTAGTTAACCTTAAAGGTATAAATGCATATAAATAAAAAATTTAGTTTCTAAAAAAATTTATTTTAATTATTTTTTTGTTTTAAAAACTATTTTTTGAAAAACAAACTAGACTATCTAAGAGAATTTATGTTTATGAAATGACGAGAGCTTCGTTTCTGACAAGTAAGATATTCGTACTAGTGTCGCAATTGTGTAAGTAATCCAACATCTTTTGTGTGAGTTGTGATTAGACAAGAAATTAAAAATAATGAAAGAGGGTTAGTGTAAAAATGACGAAAGATGGATTGATAGAAAACACTAGAACAGTGAAGATGTAACGTTGCTTTTTCTTGCAAATTTTAGTTTAATATTTTTAGTGGCGATATGGATATAAAATATTATAATATAAATTTTGATAAGAAAATAGATTTTCTAAATCTTTACACTATACTTTGTTTCCCTTCAAGAAACAAATATATACATAGAAATTCACACAAGAAAAAAGAGTTGTATGTTGAATCCTTGTCTTCCAAAAAGTACCCTTCCACTTTCCTTCGACATCAATCAACAAATGGACGTGTAATACCCAAAAAGGGGAAATGATAAAAAAGACTAATAATAGCTAAATGTTGCTAGAATCACTTTTATCGATTTACACCAAGGGGGCCGAAAAAAGGTGCCCGATAGTCCGTACACGTCTCCCTCCCCAAGCGAAACAGTACGGAGCTTCGTACGGCTCACTCCCTGCTTCGCCACTCTCCTGCCGGTTACAGATCCGAGCTCCCCTTGCTCTCCTGGCTCTCCTCAACCATGCACCTCCCTGAGCTTGGCTGAAGTTAAGCTTGTTTTTGCAGAAATCTGATTCCAAAACCCTACTTCTCTCCCTGAGTAAAATGGTTTTTGTGTTTCAGATCCCTCATACCCTCCCTCTGGGGTCCTTACTGTCGTGTACAGTTGCGTCACTCCGTTTCTAAGCTACCTTACCTCTGTCTGAGGTCTCTTGCTGTGTTTTGGTGTGGCTGTCTTACTTGTTCTAGTTCAAAGAGTGTTGCTACGGAAACTCTTCAACTCTACAACAACAGCGCTCCACTCAAAGCCATGGCTACTGCCAGATACTCAAGATCTGAAAAAGGAAAGTGGACTTCAGGACCTCCGCGCCCCACTAAAAAGCCTCCTGTCCAAATCCCCGCCTCAAACAATGCTGCGCTTATCGAGGAGAACCGACTCACTCTCATAGGCCGAGTCACAAATCCTTCGATTCAAAAGACCAGGGCTTTAGTCGACTTCTTCCTCCAGCACTGGCATGTTGTGGGTACCATCACTGGCCGCGACTTGGGCCCGAATATGTTTCAGTTCAAGTTCAATACAGAGCACGATCTGCTCTCTGTTCTCGACAAAGCTCCATTTCACTTCAAAAGGTGGATGCTTATTCTACAACGATGGGAACCTGTGGTCTCCGATAATTTCCCATCCCTCATTCCTTTTTGGATCAAAATTCATGGCATACCTCTCCATTACTGGACAGATGAAGCAATTAGCGCCATTGGTTCTTCTCTTGGTCCGGTAGTTGGGAAAGAAGTGGAGAAAGGAAGAATCAGAGTCCAAATTAATGGGTTAGAAAAACTCGAAATGCAGATGGAAATCAGCTTGCCGTCGGGTGATGTCAAACAAGTGGAACTCGAGTATGAGAAACTCGAGAAGCACTGCTTCTTATGCTACTCGCTGTCACATGAGCAGGATGACTGCCCATCTAATCAGACCTCGCGTGGCCACGCTCCCCCTCGGACAGGCATCTCCCAGTCCAGAACTATTGAAAGAATCGAGGAGGGTAGAAGAAGACATGATGATCGTAAACAGGCCAGGTACATGCCTTATTCTGATAACAGAAGACCAGCGCCTCGACGCGACTTCAAGAGCTCATCTCGCCAGAGCAGTGAAGACAGAGGAAGGGAGAGGCTTTCTCAAACTCCTAGTGATCATTCTCGCAGATATGAGGAACCTCCCCACTACTACGAGCGTGATGAAACTCGCCAAATTCGCCCTCGCAGCCCCCCTAGGCACTCTGCCTCGCTTCATACGCCAATGGGCGCTATCAGGTCACATGACTCAAGGGTTCACAGCGACTCGCAAAGAAGCATTTGGAGACAAGTTCAGAACCCCCTCCCTAGAGGAAATGCAGACCTCTCTGCTCAATCGCAGATCTCGCATACGCCTTCACCTAGACCTCCACGTGAAGCGATTCTCCCGATCGAGACTCGAACAGCTGAAGGCAGTGAAAAGGGAGAGAGGCGCTCAGCGCTAGAGAGAATCTCCTCTCCAACAGAAAGAGTGCCGTTACTTGTCAACGGAATTGCTAATTCTGATTCTGGACGATTACAGGAAGTAAACATTCAATATTTTGAAGATACTATGTCACCTCATCTTATACAGAGCATCTCTCGCCCCTCAAGCTCAAAAAACCCTCCTGCGGTTCAGTCAGCCCCGAGATCAGTGGCCCAGAATGTCTCACCTATAAGATCTCTTAGCGAGGACAGGCGCCATGTTTCTCTTCGACTTGGTCCCTGCCTTACCCCTTCATCCCCGCTGGACAGTCTCCACCTTGTGGACACTGAGATCTTAGCAGCCCCCACCACCTCAAAGGCAGCCGGAAAGAGAAAAACTACAAAACCCTCCGTTGCTAAGAAGAAGCCCCCTCGGAGCCCGGTTCAAGGAGTGAGCTTGCGGAAACGCAGAATAACAAAAGGCTCCCCGAAGAGGAAACTAAACTCTGAACCACCTGCTGGAGACTCTACTGGTCTAAACCAGAATGACGACTTCCAGCCTCCTACAACCATCATACCAGCGATTGCAAGGAAAGGTCCGGGTTTTCGGACCGCTCAACGCTCTCTTCCTTAGCAAGTATGAGCTGGAACTGTCAAGGGATTGGAAACGACTTGACAGTTCGTCGTCTGAAGGAAATTATCTCTAAAACTTCCCCGGATATTCTGTTTCTAATGGAGACCAAGAACCAAGAAGAGAATGTGCTGAAACACTACCGCAACTCTGACTTCTCAAATCATTTTCTTGTTCCACCGGTTGGTCTTAGTGGTGGGCTTGCTTTGTCATGGAAAGATTCAGTTAATCTCGAGATTCTTAGTTCCTCGGCAAATTGTATTGACACCATCGTCGAATTTCATAATAAATCTTTCTTCGTTTCCTATGTTTATGGAGCCCCTCAGCGGGAGGGTCGAGCCCAGTTTTGGGAGAACCTGACCACTCTGGGCCTGTCCCGGCTTGACAAAGCTTGGCTCATTACCGGAGACTTTAATGACCTCCTGGATAATTCTGAGAAAATAGGGGGACCACTTCGCTGGGAGGGATCCTTCCTCTCATTCCGAAGCTTCATATCGCAAAATGGTATCTGGGATCTCCAACACTCTGGAAATTCCCTCTCTTGGAGAGGCACCCGATATAATCACTTCATCCAGTCCCGGTTAGATCGAGCCATGTCAAATATCCCCTGGTCTGAAATGTTTCCAGCAGGAAGATGTGAATATCTCCGGTTTGAAGGTTCCGACCATAGACCGGTTATCACGTACTTTGATGCAAACCTGCGCAAGAAGAAGGGGATGTTCAGGTATGATCGTAGGCTGCGGGATAAACCTGAGATCAGATCAATTGTCGATGAATCATGGAGTGCGGCTATACCTGAATCTGTGATTACCAAACTCAGTAGGGTTCGCACTAGGCTGGTGGAATGGTCAAAAGAGCAAAATAAACTGAGCCAATCACTTATCCAGAACACGCAAGCCCAGCTGGAACTCGAGCTCTCAGCCCCTCTTCCTAACACGGAGTTGATTTGCTCACTGCAACAGACTTTGGCTTCAGCTTACCGCAATGAAGAACATTTTTGGCGCCAACGAAGTCGTATCCAGTGGCTAAATGCGGGCGACCGTAACACCGGATACTTCCATGCCATAACTAGGGGACGTAGAGCTCTTAATAAATTTTCGGTTATTGAAGACTCCCTTGGTACTGCGGTCTTTACGGAGCCACAAATTGTCGCAACTATCACAGGTTTTTACCGGGATCTCTTCACATCGGAGTCAACGGGAGACCTCTCGATTGTGGAGGAAGTACTCTCAGCTAGAGTCACTGCGGAAATGAATGCTTGTCTGATTGCCATTCCGGATTACAAAGAAATCAAAGAGGCAGCCTTTGCGATTCATGCGGATAAGGCCCCAGGGCCGGATGGCTTCTCAGCAAGTTTCTACCAATCGTTTTGGGACATCATAGGGAACGATGTGTCAATGGACATCCGCAGCTTTTTCGAAACAGGCTCCCTGCACCAGCGACAAAACGAGACCCATGTCCGGCTTATACCTAAAGTCAAGGGGCCAAAGCAAGTTTCAGATTATAGGCCAATCGCCTTATGCAACACTCATTACAAGATCATCGCGAAAATAATCACTAAGCGGCTCCAAGCCATCCTACCGGATCTTATCTCATGTCACCAATCGGCCTTTGTACCGGGCAGAGCCATTGGGGACAATGTTCTTATCACTCACGAGATTCTCCATTTCCTCCGGACCTCGGGAGCCAAACAGCGATGCTCTATGGCTATCAAAACCGATATGAGCAAGGCCTATTATAGGATCGAATGGGACTTTCTTCGAGAGGTTTTGAGTAGGCTCGGTTTCCATGAAACTTGGATTGGATGGGTTATGGAGTGTGTGTCATCAGTCTCTTACTCCTTCCTGGTGAACGGAGCACCGCAGGGACATGTTTACCCATCTAGAGGGCTGAGACAAGGGGACCCCCTATCTCCGTATCTCTTTATCCTCTGCACGGAGGTGCTATCGGGGTTGTGCTCCCAAGCTCAGCGAAATGGCTCTCTCCCGGGAGTAAAAGTCGGACGCCACTGTCCCCCGATCAACCACCTCCTCTTCGCGGACGACACTATGTTCTTCTGCAGATCCAACCCTACTAGCTGCAATTCTCTCATGGATATTCTGGACAAATACGAAAAAGCGTCGGGTCAGTGCATCAACCGAGCTAAATCGGCGGTCACCTTCTCGTCAAAGACCTCTCAAGACACTAAAGCCAAAGTTAAGCTCAGCCTCCGGATCTCAAATGAAGGCGGAATTGGAAAATATCTTGGCCTGCCGGAGCACTTTGGTAGAAAGAAAAGAGATATTTTTGCGGGAATTGTTGATAAGATCCGTCAAAAAGCCCATGGCTGGACTTCAAGATATCTATCCGGTGCTGGAAAATTAATTCTCCTTAAAGCCGTATTGTCAGCCATGCCATCTTACGCCATGACGTGCTTCAAGCTTCCCCAATCTTTGTGTAAACAGATTCAGTCTGTTTTAACAAGATTTTGGTGGGACGCTAAACCGGGGCTCAAGAAGATGTGTTGGGTTGCTTGGGACAAGCTCACGTTACCAAAATCTGAGGGCGGCCTAGGCTTCCGAGAAATTCAACACTTCAATGATGCCCTCCTCGCGAAAGTGGCATGGAGGCTCGTAAAAGACCCTTCCTCCCTGCTAAGTCGTACGCTCTTGAACAAATACTGCAAGCGATCTGATTTTCTCCATTGTGAAGCACCAAGCAGTATGTCCCATGGTTGGCGAGGGATACTAGCAGGTCGCGAAGTTCTTCAGCTTGGACTTGGATGGATTGTTGGAAATGGAAACAACATCAATATCTGGACAGACAACTGGCTATCCACCTCTAAACCGCAGCGTCCTATGGGCCCTCCTCCTTTCGGTTGCAGAGATTCGAAGGTTGCAGACCTCCTCGATCATGACTCGTCTGAATGGAATATCACTGCAATTCGACAACTCCTACCTCAGTATGAGGACATAATCCAAAAGATTATGCTGAGCTCCTATAAAATGCCTGACACCCTGGTATGGCTCCCCGAAAAAAGTGGTTCCTACACTACTAGATCAGGGTATGCTCTTGCCAAGACTAACTGCGCCTCTACAGCCCCGGATCGCTTCAACTGGTACCTTCATATTTGGAACATTAAAACGCTACCAAAGCTAAAGCTCTTTCTTTGGAAAGCTATGAGTAATGCCCTCCCAGTCGGCACAGCATTGTCTAGTCGGGGCTTGAGTGATCATCTCGTTTGCAAAGGATGTGGAGAAACTGAATCTACCCTCCATGTCCTTCTCCATTGTCGCTTGGCTCAGAGGGTGTGGGATCTCGTCCCTGCTATGAACATCCCCGAGGCCTCTTCTATAACTTCGATTTCCCAGCTTATCCAAGAGGGCCAACGCTTGATCGCTCTTCCCCCAACTGGCCTCTCTGTCCCTATCTTCCCATGGCTCTTATGGAATTTGTGGACCTCTAGAAATAAATTGTTGTTTGAGGATAAATCTTTTTCAGGTAAAGAGGTGGTGGATAAGGCTATTATTGAGGCAAGGGCATGGCAAAATGCTCAACTCCAAGCTACCATAACTTTCAGGCCTCAAGCTCCTCCACGTTCAACTTACCCCTCCTCCTCGACTGTTAAGTGCTATACTGACGCATCTTGGCTTGTTTCTTCCGGAAGATGTGGGCTTGGTTGGGTTTTCATCGATGCCAATGGCACTCCCTTTGATCACGGTTCATCTCACCGCAGCCTCGTGGGCTCTGCTCTAGTAGCGGAGGCTCTTGCGGTTAAAGCATGCTTGTTAGCTGCTACTTCTTCAGGACACAGGAAGCTGGAATGCTTCTCGGATTCAAAATCCCTTATCTCTATCTTGGCTAAGAAAGAATGGGCTGTGGAGATTCATCCTATCCTCCACGACATTTTCTTCCTCTGCCTCTCTTTCGACTGTATCTCTTTTTCTTTTGTCCCTCGCTTGTTAAATGTTATTGCTGATGGACTTGCGAAGTCAGCCTGCTTTCAACTTCATGTAACACCTTCTGGTGCATAACACTGTTAGCTTTTCTATTTAATCAAGGTTTGATCAAAAAAAAAAAATAGCTAAATGTTGCTATATTGTAGTATTGATTACTGGCTGCTAGTGGTCACACGAATTTAGAACCATATCCGTAGTCCATAACTTATTTTCTCTACTTTATTGTGATTTCAGTTTGAGATGGTTCATCGTTACCATCAAATCAAATATAAACACAAAGAAAACTATTTAAATAGGCTATTCTGAAGATTGTTATTTCATCCGTTTAATCAAAATAAAAATAAAAATATATACTATTATTATTTTTATTTTTAATATGTTAGGGAATTTTGTTTTGTTTAGTTAGTTAATAAACTAAAATCATAAAGATGAAAATAAAATATTACTTTTTTTTTTTTTGAACACAAATAAAATATTACTTAAAAGATCTATTTAAAACATAAAACAAACCAAAAAGTAATGGTGTAATGGTAATGCAAGAGACTTTTTTTTGTCTCTCAGATGGAGAAACTATGGATTAAAGACCCAAATTTTGCATGGTTTTCTTAAATTGTGTTCTTTTTTCAAAACATAAAAGATTTAAAACAAAAAGTAAATTGTAAACCAACTTTTATTTGATAAATTGTTTGAAATACTATAAGTTAGCTGCCACTTTTCAAAAATAACATCAATCAAAAATACATAACAATGGGTTTAAGATTTATTGATTATTGTTTAGGATTTAGTATTTAAAGAGTGGAGTTGGGTTTATAAAGTTTATAAATTGTTATTAAACTTTTATAAATGATTTAAAAGGGCTAGTTAGTCTTTTTAATCATAAATTCAGGGTATTTATGAAAAATTTCATCTTTAAAGATAAATTTAAAAGTTAAGTTTGTGGTAAAATTAGAATATTCCCCATTTATTTTAAATTTGGAGAATAGTACATACTTTTTTTTGAACTGTACATACTAGTTCTATTTCATAATAAATACTCCATCCGTTTCATATTACTTGTCGTTCTAGGTTTATTCACACATATTAAGAAAATATATGATTTTGTATATTTCCGAAATAAAAACACAATTACCTATACATCTAACCATATTTCAACCAATAGAAAAATAAAAACACAATTACCTATGAATCTTATTAATGAATTTTGCATTGAAACTCTAAAACGACACTTATTTTGAAACGAATTTTTTTCCCTACAACGACAAGTAATATGAAACGGAGGGAGTATTGTTTAACATTTACATTTTGTTCCACACAAATGCATATCGTATTTGCAATATAAATTTCTGAGGAGTTTAAAATTTTAATCCTATTGTTTAACATACTACTCCCTCCGTTTCATATTAGTTGTCGTTCTAGGTTTATGCACACAGATTAAGGAAACATTTAATTTTACATATTTTCAAAATAAAAACACTATTACCAATACACCTAACCATATATCAATCAATAGAAAAATATAATAAAGAATATTACCAATAAATTTTGCATTGAAAACCGAAAACGACACTTATTTTGAAACAAAAATTCTACTACAGAACGACATCTAATTTGAAACGGAGGGAGTATTATTTAAAGAAATAAACTATTTATATATTCATTGAAAGCCTGTTCAATAAAAAAATTATATATTCATAAGGGTAATAGTAGAAATTTCATATATTAATCCTTTTAATGTATGAAAAATCAGGGAACGACACTCATAATTAAACGTTTGCATTAAGAACTATTCTCGAGTTATACTAATTTATTAGATGTTTACTTTATTCGTTTTCTAATGCTCAAATAAAACCTAAATTAGTATTTTTATTGTTTTTTGCTAAGTATCATTTTGACATTTTTCACGAAAATTAAGAAAATTGTATAATAAATTAATATATTTTTATTTAATGTATAATTAATTAAATAATAATGATTTAAATAAAATTTTAGTTATTATTCAAAAGAGTAAAAAATAACTTTAATGTACAAAATTATATTGTAATTGTGAAATGATATTTTTTGAAATAAAATAAATAGCTAAATTAAAGTACCACTTGTTATAAAACAAAGGGAATAATTATTTAGGACCCGTGATGAAACAAAAGGCGAATTTAACTAACAAGACAAAGAAGTTCACATGCTTCATAGTGTTCAACTATATTTGGCAATGCTAATGACTTGTCAAATTGAATACGTCCCCGGAATTCTTAGACCATGATTAACCCTAGAACCCCATTTGGAGTTCTAGATTTTCTTTTTTTTCTTAAGTTGATTTTTTAAAAAAAATCAAAATAAAAAAACGAACTAATTGCGGGTCGCAATGTGTTAGGGGGACCCGCAAACAGTGCAAGAAACTCTTAAGAACCGGTTCTTATTTAAGAGTTTTAGGAACCGGTTCTTACACTATTCATAAGACACATCCCCCTAAGAATCCCTCTAAGAACCCCCTTTAATCATGCTCTTAAAATCTTATCAGTCCTTATATAATTGACTCAACACAAGTTTGTTATACTCAACGAAGCCGTAAATGGAATTAGCAGCTTGAACTGAATAATTTTGTTTAGTTTGTTTGTACTTTTATAGGTTTAATTACTGTAAGCATGTACTTATGGAAATAAATGCCTTGGATCTTGAGGTCCCACCTTATTGTTCTAATTAATATGTATGTCGTGTATCTGTAAGAGCTCAACCATTAATTGGTTGTTGAATAAAAGCCTAAGAGAAACTTTTATAATCCCTCTGTTTTATATTACTTGTCGTTTTAGATTATGCATAAATATTAATAAAACATATCATTTTGTATATTTTTAAAATAAAAACATAATTATCTATACACCTAATCATATTTCAACCAATAAAACAATAAATTGGAGAATTTTATTAATGAATTTTGCATTGAAACTCTAAAACGACATTTATTTTGAAACGAAAATTTTTTCCTATAACGACAAATAATATGAAACAGAGGGAGTATTGAGTAGGCAACTTGAATTAATGGTGTACGTACCACATTAACAAAGTGGTATACGTTGCTTACAATTAAAGACATTATGTTAAAAAAATGAATAGGAATAGCTCGACATAGTAATAAGCACATCACCAATCCCAAAGTGAATAAGATTAGTTTTGTGTAAAGAATTGTTTGGTTTTTGGTAAACACATTGGGAGTGAACAGAAACTAGATACTATTAATTAAATCATTGATTAGGTCATTTGTTCAGGGATTTGCTTGGATTTGGTCTTTAGAGAGGTCTTTTATCGCTCAGATTAACATAAAGTAAAATGCAAAAGCAAGTGTCTCTATGAGGGTACATGTACTCGTGAAATGAGGACCGCGAAAGGGAATAGTCAAGTGTTATATTCTTCAACTCATTTTTTTTTTTGCTAGGAATGTTAAGATTTCATATATGAAAGTGGAGAAGGTTACAAATTTGCATCCTATACAAATGATTTTTTGGCAAAAAAAAGTAAAACAAGAAAGCATTAAGATAAGCAGTTAAGCTAGCAGCAAAAGTAGCCAATTTAGATCAACCAGTGTTGCATAATGTTCTGAAACCGACGCTATCTTTTCCTGGCGTGAATCGTATTGATAATCAGTCTGTTTATTTCCTTGAAGACAGCAATAGGGAGCATGGAAATGTTATTGTGAAGCAAGTTGTTACGTTGCTTCCAAATGCAATAAACCACAGCCTGTTATTCTTCAACTCATTTTATAATCATAGTGATTAGCACAAGATTTTGTATGTTGAAAAGACGCGCCATGCTTAACTACGCCCAATGTCAAACAAACACAAACTACAGATGATTCGATATATCAACATACATTGTCGAGGTCACGATCGATTCAGACTAATTAAAACTATGATTTTTTAGTGACGTGTTATGCCCTAAATATACAATACAAATCCACGTTAAGAGATAGTTACAGTCAATAATAATATATCGTTCTAGACATGAAGATATACAGGTAATTAGTTATATACATCATACGGTCATACCAATCTTAAGGCTGCGGTTAGCACAACGTGTGAATAGAAATATTGAGTTTCAAACTGATTTTTCAATATATATTAGTACGATTGCGTAGTTTTCTGAACCATGATCTAGAAACTGAATATAGCTATATCTTAAAATACAATCCCCATAAAGATAGTACTCCTATTATGTATTTTGTTAAGAAAATATGACTAATTTAATTAAATGCTAGAAAATTATATTAGAACTAACCTAATTGGCTGAATCCAGTTGTGTGTAACTACCCGCACAACCACATCCAGATAAAATCCACATTTTCAATTTTTATTTGTTTTCCAGATTTTTATAATTTTTATCTTACTTAAATATTCGAACTCAATTATTTAATAGTAAAACATTTAATTTATATATATATATATATATATATATATATATATATCAAAGTTCATAATTTTATTATCTATAAATAAAGACTAATTTCATTTAAATTGGATATAGAGAAACATCAGTTTGTTATGTTTTCTATTAGCTTTTTATCAATTATTTTGGGTTTTTTTTTGTTAAATGAATCCTAGTAATTAGCTTTTTTAAAATTTAAATACAAAAAAAAATAAAGAAAGAAAGCTACTTCTCGGCCGGAAAATACATTTCAAAGAGAAGAGAGCAAAACAAAGTTGTTTCGGTGAAAAGTGAGAGAGGTCTATTATGCCTAGCAAAAGTAAGCGGGGCAAGATTTGAAGCCTACCTCCTCTTTCTTATGTGAAAGAAATGCTTACTTTTATCATTTAAGTATTTAATTTAATTATAGTAAAATATTATTAATATTTAACTGTTAAATTATGAATGATAAATGATAGAGATATAAATTAAAAATAGTGAGAAAGGTATTAATTTTACTAAAAATATTTAAAAAAATTAAAAATAAAATGAGTATTGAATAATTAGGTGGAAGAGAAGATAGTGTAAAATATTAAAAATAAAAAGGTGTTAAATTATGTAATCAAATGCTTTTAAAATCCAAAAGGTTGCACAAACACTACTCTTCCTATGGCCCATTTGAGAGAGTCTAGCCGAATAAGGAAGTCCAGGGTCCAATTTAGTTATTTATTTCAGTAGAATCCACAAAAGGGCCCATTAAACTTCAACATTTTGTCATTTCATTACTAGCGAAGTCACTGTCCAGAAACGCCAGTGTGTTTTTGTTTTTGTTTCTGTTATTTTTCTTTTTGTTTTGTCTATCTAACGTTTTTTCCTTTTCTGCACCTTCCAATCATATTTCTCTGCTTGTGTGATGTCTTTGTGACTTCATTTCTATAAATGTTTGATTTATGTGGAATATCTTATTGAAAGATCAAATCATTTTCCTGTGTTTATTAACTAAGAAGAAAGACTATGCTTTTTTGGTTCATTCATGTGCTAGGAACCTCTCTCTCTCTCTAGCTGAAGTTGTTGTTTATATTCTCAATGTTTAGGAGCATGTTTTGGAGTCACAGCATCGTGCTGAAGTCGACGATCGTATCAAAGTCAATGTTGAGAAATGTAGAAAGACTTTGCAGAACTTAGGCTATACAGATTTTACATTTGAGGACTTCTTTGCGGTAAATTCGCCGCCTTGTTTTGTTTTATGTCTGCCATATAAGAAATGATGAATTTCATTATTCTTATTGATACAGTTGTTCCTTGAGCAACTAGATTACATTCTCCAAGGAAGTGATGAGTCTATAAGGTACAGGACTGTTTATCTAGAATGCTATGTATTTGCATCTGAGTTTAGATAAGTTCTGAAGTCTCTTATCTTGTTGTATGACCCCTTGCGTGAATAGCTACGAAGAGTTGGTTAACAGAAGTAGAGATCAGTCTGTCTCTGATTATAACAAGACACTTTTAATGACACATATCCAAGTATACAACATAACGTAGTTTTGACAAATATTGGTGTCTCAGTTATAATAGGATTGTTCCTGTGGGAACTAATAAAAAAGAGGAAGCTTCTGCCTCTTTTATTACCTTGATGTATCGTCCCCTTCCAGGCCATTATGATATCCTCTACCTCAAGCCATCTTCTAAGGTATAAACACTTAACCGCCATATAACCTCTCTTTCTTTAGATTCACCTGGTGTTGGGTTAATGACTGTGTTGTTACAGGTATTAGACAATGTGGAAAAATGATCATTTGACATATCAGAAAACCCATTAAGAGATGTTTACAAAAAAAGTAGTAGTAATATGGATTCATATGGATGAAACTATACAAGCAACAAACAATTACATAATTTCTTTGCTCCTTGATTATGTTCAAAAACCCATTTGCAACATCAGAGGAATGGACTTTTTACAATATTCATGAGCATCCCCTTTTGTATTGTGCCAAATTGAACCAAAGAGTTTGCCATGTTATCAATGGCAGAGGTCTTTGTTTAAATGGTCTGGTTAATGTCTCTTAATTGAATAAAAAAATATATTCATCAATCATCATCAAGAAAAGACAAACCATTTGTACTATTATTGGTCTTGTTGATATATAGATATTAATCTCCCCCCTCTCCCAAAATGTTGCAGAAGAGACCAAAATGTTGAAGAAGAGACCAAAAAAAAGTGTTAGTGTCACTCCCTTGTCACTAGTAATTATGCTCTGTTCAGGCCATGAGTACTATTTTCTTTGGTCCACAACCCTGCTCCTAAGTCTATACTGTTAAGAGTCAGTATATATAGTGTCTAGTTATACGTCCTCTATTGTTTGTCACTTTCTTCTTTGGAAGCTTGCCCCAAAACAAAGACAATCCATATATACACATCCTAAATGAAATCAAGATCAAACCTAAGTCCATAGTTCTTGTAACTGAACTCAAAGTAACACAAATTGGATCAGTGATATTAATGGTGAATGAAGTGTGTTTCCGACTCCCACCACCAAAAATATTCACTTAGGTAAGGTCATAGACATTCTACATTTCAGATTAGATATGCAGGAAGATCGAACGAATGTATAAACGAAATTTAAATCGAACCTCTATATTATTCTCTCTTTTTTGACCAAGTGATTTGCAGATATGTTTTTCTTCTTTTGATGCATTTTTTCGCTGAACGACAAAGTTTATAAGGGCATTTTAACCTAAATACCCACTTTTGGGCTTCTTAATTTTTTTTTTAAATCTGAAATTAAAAAAACAAAAAAACGAACCAATCGTGGGTTACCACGTGTCAGTAGGGTTTGCGAACAATGCAAGAAACGGTTCTTATTTAAGAGTTTTTGGAACCGTTTCTTGCACTGTTCACGAGCCCCACATGTCAGCGGGGCCCGCGAATTGTATAAAAAAAACTATTTAAAAACTCTGGTTAATGATGCTCTAAGTTAGTTTTAATCAATGTATGAAAACCGAACTAGACATTAACTTATTATAGTAACCGATTAATGATTGGACTTGTCAAACAAGTTTAACCATATTTAAAATTTTAAATATAATTTTAAATAAAATAAAAATATATAACTACATAATTAATTTTTATATAAATTATGTTATTTTGTTAGAAAATGATATAAAAATATAATGAAAACTCTTAAAATAATACAAAAATATAATGAAAACTACTTTATGCAAAAAAGTCAAGAAATATTTTATTGAAACAACTGGGAAATATGGTTTATTTTGAAATTAAAGAATTACATGAAATATAATTTGTAGAAGATTATAGAAAATAATAATAGTTACTAAGGTGAAGACAAAAGGTGAGAAATTTCGATGAGAGGAAAAAGGAAGAGCTAGGTATAGGCATGTTCTCACTTTCGTTTAACAATTCCTACCACCACAAATAATTTAGTTTTGCGTTCAATGCCCAAACCTTACAAAGAAAAGAAGAAGACAAGCACATACACACACACACTTGTTACTGTTGATAATACTACATTTAAAACTTACAGCATTTCTTTTTTGACCTACCCCTTTACCTTTCTTTCCTCTTACTTTAGGCTCTATATCTAACTTCTTCATTACCATTAGGATATACATACATATACATATGCACATACACCAATACGTAAAGGTAAAAAACAAACCAGCCGTTTCTGTAATATAAATGGTGTATGTGATATCTTGGTTCTTGATAATATGTCATGTGTAAACGAGGGTTTGAAAAAATCAATCTAATACGTGTTCCAGAAATTGTGTATAAACTCAAATATCTTTTTTTGATAGATATCCTTTTAGGGCAGAAATAGTCACATTTAATAAAATTTTATAATAAATATATTGACATGCTAGGGAGATACACATTATAAAGTTAGCCGATAAAAAGGTTACACACAAATTAACATACATAAAATTTTATATAATTTTTTAGTCTATAAAATGGTTACCAAGAATCTATTAAGTCTCCAAATTGGTTGATATAAATTCAAATATCATTGTTAATGTTCATTTTTATTAAATTGGATATTTGAACTTTGTGTAATTTTCTTTCAAAACTTTTATGGAGCATACACAATATTGGAACACTGGATATCCAACTAATATAGGAGATATATATGAAAGGTTGTCCAAAGTGTAAATACCACAAAAGAATTAGTATATGAATATCCTCTATACTCACTCCTAGTGTAAAACCATCTGGTGCATACACAAAAACAAAAGAAGTTAAACTTTTTGGAGGGCTTTTCTTTAGTAATCATATAAAAATGGTTCATAACTCATGCTATTGTTTGACTTGGGGCATATGTTTGACATACAGATTGCGATGAAGGCTCAAATGTTTGAATGAAGTTTAAGTGAAATAAAGTGATCCAAGGCAAAAAGACATGAAAAGAAGAAGACACAAAGAAAAGCTTGGGGTTTAGTTGGTGTTTCCCTATGTAAATATGATGGAAAACCAACAAATTAAGACTATCATTATCCTCAATCTCTTAACTGAAGTTCTTAGCTTTGGATAAGAGATATAAGAATTGTTTCTTAGCTGAAAAGTGTAAAAAACAAATATCAAATCATGAATTAAAAATTTTATTTAGTAGACCGAGGATAATGATGTTCTAAGAAGGCAATGAGAAAACAAGGATATAAGAGACAAGACGTGAGAGGGTGGGGATGGGCCATTCCCACTCCTTTAGCCAACCCATAAAGATAAAAGTTGGTTTTCAGGTTCAGACCAAATGGAGTCTGTCTACTTTGCTTTATTTCTTTTCTTTTTATATTTTCAATTCCCAACAAAATGACCTTATTTTATGAGTTATATATATAACATTCCCACAACCCAAAGTTTGATCATTTGCGATCAAATTCCGCTTCCTTTTCATCTTAAGAATTTATATGTTTTCTAAAAAAAGGCTTGCTAAAATTTATATATATTTACTATTGAATATTTACCAAGTTTTTTTGACAAAATATTTACCACTGTCGTGTTTAGAATTGGGAACAATCGTATTTAAGTACTAGCCACGAGTTATTGTGTTTACCTCGCTTGTGTTCTGGTGCTATTACTTACTACTATTTGGAGCAAAAGCAATTGTAATAAAGAGATGTATAATAACAGAATTATCCACGGAAGTCTAATCATGATAATAATATTTATGTTTAATTGTTGATTAAGTTAGTTACTAAGGTGACATTTTCATATTGTTTTCAATAAATGACTTTAGAAAATAGTAACACAAAATTTATTTAAAACGGATGCATATTTTCTCAGAAAGAAGCATATACCTTTTGTCTGTCATAAATGATTACGTTAAAGACCAGAGACGCATGCAACAGTTGTCACTCAAATTCTACCATAATATGATACCGAATTTTTTAAAACATTCTATAATGATTTTTTCAGACCATAGTTTGCAGAAATGCTGTTTTCGCAATAACATTTGCAATGCAAACAAAGAATGGACGTGATTAGGAAGTTATCTTAGGGGTCACTCTCGTTGGTCTTCCGGAGATGGTAACGTTGCTTCAGCTTGAGCAGATGCTTGGTCACCTCTCCTCCGCCTTTGCATTCGCAGCCACCCACTCTAGGGATCTCTAGTTGTCCAACTTCTTTGAGCAGATGCGAATCCAAAAATAATTTCAATGGGGGCACAAATGCTAATATATATATAAACTTACATATATATAAGGTGCAGACATCAAATTTGTTAAGAAATATACTAAATTTTAAAATGATTATGGGGGCATGTGCACCCATTGTTCTCTACCTAGGTTTGCCACTGTCTTTGAGGCTCCTTAGCAGATTCCGGCTTATAAATTTCTGTTTCGGTCTACTTAAACTCCATAAGTTTAATGTTTAGTATCACATTTATTGTGTTAGCATTAAATCTACTTCAATAGATTAGTTCCATGCTTTTAACAAAAAAAGATTAGTTCTATTATGTTTTTTCAAGTTTTTCTTTTTAAATTTTTTTTTTGGGCTTGTCCAAGCAATTTAACTTTTTGAATCCTCTTAGTTTTCAAGTTTCATCACTTGTAATCTTTTGTTCATTACAGGTTAATGATATTAACATTCCTAGCAAAGAAAGAAGATTCGTTATCAAATTTGAAAATGGAATGTGGACTAGATAAGAGGAATGGTCGGAGTAATTCACGGCGACATTTTCAAGTGGGGGGACATTGTTACCTTGGCCCCATTATCATCGTCATTATCAACAATGTAAGCTCTCTCTATCACTCTCCGTGATGGCTACGTTCAGATAAATAAGTCTTACGTGTGTCAATTAGCAGTTATATCTCGTTTGACTATCATCCTATAAAGCATTGAACATTCTTCAAAAATATATTTGACATTGTATCCAATTCAAACACGAGAGTGGTATGATCCCTGTTAAATCATTTCTTTCTATAAAAGTTATATATATATATATATATATATATAACTTTTATATTTTTGGAATTGTTGTTTGAATGCATACAAAAGAATACATATATATAACTCAAAGAATATTGTATTTTTATTAATATTTTCTTATTTTTATCAGAAAGGTATTTAGCTTTTCTTCGAATATAACTGGGTAAAAAAATACATCAAAAAGCTTTTACGAAGAATAAGAAAAAAGGTTAAAAGGACTTGGCTTGCACTTAAAGCTCCTAAAAGCTCTTTCTAAAAAAAAAAAAAAAGCTCCTAAAAGCATAATACATCATTATATACACATTCCCGAAAAAAACAAAAATAGAATTATTAAAATTTACTAAAGTACTTTTTAAGTTTTAAGGTAATATTTTAAAACAAAAAGGTAATATTGTAAAACACGTCGGGAGGAAGATAAGAGCATGTTTATCCCTAAAATCCCTTAGGGGTTTCTTAATTTTTTTTTTTTTTTTTAGTCTAATTAAAAAAAAAAAATTAAAAAGTGCATCAATCGCGAGCTGTCACGTGTCAGCGGAGCCCGTAAACAGTGCAAGAAACCCTCCAAAATCGGTTCTTATTTCATAGTTTCTGGAACTGTTTCTTGCACTGTTCACGGGTCTCACATGTTTGTGGGACCTGCGAACAATACAAGAAACCCTTCTAAGAAACCCGGATAAACATGGTCTAAATCTCTTTCGATTTAAAACGGTCATAATATAGAAAAGAATGAACAAGAGAATGGTGCGTGGTGGAATGACGAGAAATTAATTTAACAAAAAGAGAAATTATTTGGTCTCGGAAAAATTAAGGTGAGCGTTTCGATATACGTTCATGTTTGATTTAAACTAGGTGTTTTGAGCGCACGTGCGGGCTTAATCGTTTTATAAATATCTATTAGTTTATAATATATATATAAGAATTATTTTATTTAATAAAATTTTAATATTATTAATTAAAATTAGTTTTTAATTATATATAAAATTTATTAACATTAATTTCAACCACTTAATTATTATGAATTATCTTTTTAAATTTTAAAATTGAAAGATATGTTTTAAGATAACAACACAATATATAAGAGTTATCTTATAAAAAATAATATTATTAATAAAAATTTGTTTTTGATTATATAATTAATTATATATAAAATTCATTAAGGATAATATTTATTTTCAATTATGTGAAATTAAGAATTTTATTTGAATAATATTTAGTTTTGTATTTTTTGATTTTGAATTTGTAGATTTTAATTAACATATTTTCAGATAATAACACAATATACATAAGAATTATTGTTTAATTTTAAAATATATTTTTAGATTTTGGATAATTCTTGTTATTGTCAATTTTAATCAATTATTTAATCAATTAAATTTAAAATTCGTTTTTTATTTTTAGGTATTTTTTTATAAAAATTCATTAAGGGTATAAACGATATTAACCACTCCAACTTTCAATGTGAGAGCTCCGTTGCGAAAAATCACTTCGCAAATAATTGTATAGATCTATTTGGATTACGGATTTTTGAAGTTAAAAATTTAAGTATTATTTAACTATTTATAAATTTCTCTTTAAATTCGGTTTAAATCTTGCCGGGTTAGGATTCAGATAACATGTTTACATTATTATAAAAAAAAAAATTCTTATATATTTAAAAGAGAAATAATCTAAAAAGTTTATTTGTCACAAAATAATACACAAAAAAGAAAATGATCAAAATATTTAATTAAAGCAATAAATATACACTTATATCCATAGGATTAACTAATCTAAACTTAGAGTTTAGAGTTAAGAGGTGGAGTTTTGAGGTTAGAGTTTCAAATTTTTAAAAATAAAAACAAAATATTAAATTTTTCAAAATAAAGTTATTTATGTCATTTTTTCTTGAGAGCTATTTTTGTGATAAAAACTTAAAACAATGCTTTTTAAGAAAATTACCCAATTTAAAATCTCTTAAAATCTATAAATATATATATATATATAACATATCAATTTGAATAATGTATGCCAAAATATTTAAATATTACATAAATTAGTTTATCTTTAATATTTGGATGGAGAATCAATAGATATTTTAAATACTTTTGGTGTTTTGGTATTGTTTAACTATTTAAAATATTTAATTTTGACTATTTTGTATGTTTTTAAGTATTTTAAAAAAATTCAAAATATTTTATATATTTTAAATATTTTGAATATTAAATCTGGAATAATTGATATATTTCAGTATATAAATTAGATTGAGTTCAATTCTATTTTTTAATATTAAAATTCTGATTTTGTTTAGATCTTTAATCAGTTTTGATTCGGATTTAGTATTGCTTTGTCGAATTAGTTTGGTTTTTCAGATTTAGATTTTTTGTTCAACCCTAACAGAGATAGAGAAAAGATCGGCGTGAAGCATCAAATTGGGTCTTATCAAAGCCCTTTTGTTCGTTTCTATTTAGAGATTATCGCTAGTCTTGATTATGTAATAGCATACTTTTTCATCTAAGATTAGCAGCAATCATGTAACCAATTGAACGTATGCAATATATACAAGAAATATACAATGACAGGATGACTAAAGAAATAAAAACTTTATCATAGAAAATTACGAATCTCTCTTATTAGCCATCCCAATATGAGTACTACCGACCACGCATTCAGAGTAGCAATGAGTAGATCCGCTTGATTAATGTATTTTTGTTAGAAAATAAATTTATGTGATTTTAAGATAGTTACATGGATAAATTTATGTTATTTTAGATTAATTCTATTTTATATGATGATAAAGATGAATAACTCGACGAATAATAATTTATGATAGAACTTTTCTTAAAATATCTAAATAGACAAACGATTATGCATGTATGATATTTTTGATGTATGATATTTTTGATAGACATGATTTCTCCGCAAAAAACTATAATGAACGGCTATGCTTGTAATATTTTAGAATTTCAGATAAACTTTGTAAATCATAAAGGTGTGGTTGGGTGGTTGAGGTGGCTCGTAAAGATTCTAAGGTCGTGGGTTCGAAATCCCCTTCCTAGATTACCCATCCTTGTAACTAGGCAATAGAGATATCTAATTCCTCTTTGCGAGCAACCGGGTCTGGCTGACGCCAGTAATCAAACCACTAGAAGATTAGTCAGCTGGGTCTCGGCTCGCTGGATACCCTGGTCTATAAAAAAAAAGAAAACTTTGTATTATGTAATCTTGTAAGAAATTGTGTTATTTAGAATTCAAACCCTAAATGTCGATGTAAATTTTTTTAAAAATCTTAACCATTATGCCACAATATTTCCACATGTTTTAAGATATTATATTCCATTTTTTAGAAAGTCGACTACTATGCTACTATTGCGAAGAACATCATCTGCACACTCATTTCAGAGTAATGTACTTATAGGAGCCAAAATAAAAATCGAAGCCACAAAAATAATATAATTCAAAAATGATCTATGCTGCAAAAGTAACCCTAAAAGCCTAAAAGTAATAAAATTTCTGAAAGGCATAATTGCATGCAGTGGTTTCTGCAAATGCCATTGTTAAAAGTTTATTTACACGCATACATACCATACCACTCTTGTCGTTGTAATTCTCGAATTTTGGCCTTATTATTTTCTTCTCTACCATGCCGAGCTAAAATATAAATTATAGCTGGACCAGACTCATGTTCTTCTCAATCTTTTATAGTGATGCTGTCACCTTCTTAAGTGCATTGGTCGACACTGATATTTGTAATTGATAATATTGAGATTATAATATTTTATTAATTTATAGAAAGAAAAAATTTAGATTTTTATATTTTGATGTATTTTTAATGTAAAAATAAGAATAATACTTGATTTTACGGTATATGTATTTATTAAATTATTTAGATACAATTTTTATATCATTATTATTTGATTATTTGGTGTACAAAAAATAATTATAATAAACATAGATGCATTCAGGTGTAAAACGCTAATATAACATCAAAATATTTTAAAATATATATAAAAATTAAGGATAAATTTCACTATGAATAAGAAAAACAAACTATACAATATATTTATATAAATTTTATATACATTAGTTATTAATTTATGTTTACTTTGAGATTATATATTTACATTAAAAAATCAAAAATTATTTTTATTATTTTATCGAATTATGTCATATTTTATACTGATCCAATTTGAGACTGGTAAATTTTATTATTTTATTATGTTTATTAATTTATCGATTATTAATTTATAGGGTTTATGTGTGTTGACTTTGGAGTTAAAATTAAATTTTAGGTTTTATATTTAAATATGCAAACACCATTGTTCAACTATTCATTTGCAATTTTTATGCTAATATTTTAAAAATATATTTGACTAAAAATATTTTAAATATATATTGTTGTAATTGTTAAAATATACTTAGGAATTGAATAGTGAAATCAACAAATATCGTTCTCCTTAAGCTTTTTTCAGACTTCAGTTTATATCATGTGAAAGGAAAGAAATTCTAGGAAACATGGTGCAGGTAATCAATCACCCGGTCCATTGGTAAAGTAGTTAAGAACCACATCACTTCACTTGGATACACAGGAAATTATAAGCTTCAAGGGTTGATGAGAAGATAGTTTGATGTAAACTCCACTTAGGGTTTTACCACATGTTCTTTTATTCTTTATAACTTAGGTTCATTTTCCTACCATTCTGTATATGTCACTTCAGTCTTTGATCAATAAATTTTGATCACTAAATTTGATATTCCACAAAAAAAAAAAAAAAAAAATACGAACTAATAAAAAGAAAAAGGTAGTTAATGCAAAATATGCATATTAGAAAAATAAACAAAATAATACTCCTTTCATTTTGTAATATATGATGTTTTAGAATTTCTGATATTTTAATATGTATGCTGTTTTTATATTTTTAGGTAATTTTTAATTTCAATAAAAAGTGAAAAGCCAATATTATTTTATAGTATATTCTGTAATTGATTAATTTTAATTTATATATTTAATGATTTTTTTAGAAAATGTAATTTTTTAGTAGTTGTGTATTGACCTAAAATATCATACATTTTGTAACAATTGGAGTAATTGAACTGAGACTATATAGATATGGAATGATAAAAATATAGGTCAAAATAATTGAATGTTTCCGTTGGAAACATATTTGTGTCCATATGGAATTTTATTAATTGATAAAAATGATCTATATAATTTTGAAGAAAAAAAAATCAGACTTTGTCATTCAATAAAAAAAAGTTTTGTATAAATACATTTGGACTGCACTTGTTATAAATGCCAAGAAGCAAGTGGGAAAACAAAGAGTCCAAACTCATCACTTGTCTCCTCTTCCTTTCTTCTTGGCAACAACCACAACACACCAAAGAAGAAGAAGAAGTGACATCAAGACACATCATGTCTCCTCCTCTACAATGCATTACAATATCATTTGCTATACTCCTGTTTCTGAGCTCCTCGAGTGTTCTGTCTCACTCCGACAGGATCACCCGTTTACCCGGTCAACCCCGGGTCGGATTCCAGCAGTACTCGGGTTATGTAACCGTAGAGGAAAAGAAACAGAGGGCTCTGTTTTACTACTTGGCCGAAGCTGAAACCAATCCCCTTAATAAGCCTCTCGTCCTCTGGCTCAATGGAGGTACGTTTTCATTTCGATCTTTACATATGTTTTATTTATTTATTTTTTAAAAAAGCAGAGATTTAATGTGGGTTTGAATGGCAGGACCTGGATGTTCATCTTTGGGTGTTGGTGCATTCTCAGAGAACGGACCATTTAGACCTAAAGGATCGATTTTGGTCAAGAATCAACATAGCTGGAACCAAGGTAACTAAAAATAAAAAGAATTAAGCCTTTTAATTCCACATTTTAAGTTTTGATCAAATCTTGATTTTCTTGAATTTTTATTGGTGGTTGCAGAGGCAAATATGTTGTATCTAGAGACACCTGTTGGAGTTGGATTCTCTTATTCAACTCAGTATGAGACTGTCAATGATAAAATCACTGGTTAATCTCTCGCTAAACCTTTTCTTTGCGTTTCTTAATTACTGTCCGAGTTCTTAATTTTCTTGTTCTGAAAAGAAATGATTATTCTTTCACTGTAAGCCAAAATCCTTTAGAGAAACTATGCTGAATCTATTTTGATTTAGACTTTGCATTAAAGAAAGACACCACGTACTTTTGTGTCTTTTTCCTTTTTCTGAACAAAAATAAAAATAATCAAAAGCTCTAATACCATAAACAAGACAATTTTTTTTATAAGACAAAAGGGTTTAATTTTCTTTTTTATTTATTTAAAGATTACAAATCTTAGATAATGATGATGATGATGCAGTGACCTGTGTATGTCATTTCTCTGTTTTGTTCTCCTTTTTACATGAAAACTAATAATATATATTTTTTCCAAGAATAAAAATTCAGCTTTTGTGTTCTTGCTCTGTCTCAAGACTCTGACAAAAAGAACAAAAGAGCTCAACCTTTTTTGCCCATCACATCTGAATATTATTGTTCTCTTCTTCTTCTTGTTTCTTTCTGCTTGTCTCAAACATCCTTTTTCTCTTTTGTCTTTTTATGTTATCCACTTCAGCAAGAGACAACCTTGTGTTCTTGCAAAAATGGTTCCTCAAGTTCCCTCACTATCTCAATCGAAGTCTCTTCATCACTGGCGAAAGCTATGCTGGTAACAACTTTAATATTTTCAGTCATTTCAAGCTCTTAACTGTACATACTTCTTTTCGCTAAAAAGTTTTAGTTTCCATGCAAATGTAGGCCATTATGTTCCCCAACTAGCTGAGCTTATGATTCAGTACAACAAGAAGCATCATCTCTTCAATCTCAGAGGAGTTGCTGTAAGTCAAAGACACCATCTCATCTTCTTCTAGTTATCCTATCTTTTACAATATGGTTTATATGTTTCTGTTTGTTTTGTAGATTGGCAATCCGGTTCTGGAGTTTTCAACTGATTTCAACTCGCGGGCTGAGTACTTCTGGTCTCACGGCTTGATATCAGACTCAACTTACAAAATGTTCACTTCTTACTGTAACTACTCACGCTATGTGAGTGAATACTATAGAGGGTCAATGTCTAGTATGTGCTCTAAAGTGATGAGCCAAGTTAGCACTGAGACTAGTCGGTTTGTGGACAAATATGATGTCACTCTCGACGTCTGCATTCCCTCTGTGCTATCCCAATCCAAAGTCGTAAGCCCCAACGTGAGTCTCAACACCACAAACATAAACATTAGACCTTTGTCATTTGCTACTGTGTTTATGAACTTTGTTGGAATGAACAGCAAGTAGGAGAATCTGTGGATGTATGTGTGGAAGATGAGACGGTGAAGTATCTAAACCGAAGAGATGTGCAGGAAGCTCTTCATGCTCGGCTCATCGGTGTACGTGAATGGACAGTTTGCAGCAAGTTAGTAGTCACTTTCTTCTCTTAATAGTTTGCAGATGATTGCTATTGATGTCACTAGTTTGATTCAAGAAATTAATGTTTTGTTTGTTTTCTTCATGATGGCAACAGTGTGCTTGATTACCAGTTGCTTGATGTGGAAATACCGACCATTAACATCGTAGGGAGTCTTGTTCAAGCTGGAGTTCCTGTTCTTGTCTACAGTGGAGATCAAGATTCTGTGATCCCGTTGACAGGAAGTAGAACCTTAGTTAGCAGATTGGCTAAACGATTGGGACTGAGAACAAGTGTGCCTTATCGAGTCTGGTTTGCAGGACAACAAGTACACAAACATCACTCTCTAATGGTAAAGAAAAGAAAGATAAACACAAAAACTAACACATTCGGTTTGTTGTTTCAGGTCGGTGGCTGGACTCAAGTCTATGGAAATGTTTTGTCATTTGCAACAGTGCGAGGAGCTTCACATGAGGTCCCATTCTCACAACCTGAGAGATCACTAGTTCTCTTCAAAGCGTTCTTGGACGGTCATTCTCTTCCTGAAGAGTTCTGATAATTACCATGATCTGTTAAGCTTATGTAAGTATGTAACATTTTGGCAAAAGGTTTATCTTAAGAACATGGTTTTCATTTAATCGGCGAAAAAGCCAAAAAAAAAAAAAAAAGCGGAAAGGTTTGTTTTATTTTTGTTGTTGTAAAGATGTGGACCTTGTAGGAAGGAAGTGTATGTTCTTGGAACTTTAGTGTTGTGTTAAACTACAACAGGAGCTTCTACTTGCATTGTTAAGTCTTTAAATTGAAGAGCTAAGATTGGTTTTGATAGCATCACAGCCACACTTAACCGCCTTTCATTTTCAAGTAACTCTTGTGATGTGTGATTCTCTTCTGAAAACTTCTCTGTCTCATCGTCCAAAGGATCTGATACTACCGCAGGTCTCACCGGCCTCACCCTGTAAAATATACTTCCCTTTCAATAAACGTGTATTCTATTAAGACATTAACGTAAGTTTGAACCAGAAACATCACCTGCACTGGAGGTGGCAAGAGTACTTGAGCAGGTTTGGAAAGTACTTTGTATTGCCACTGTCATTATTTGACATTCTTGATGAGTTTACAACGATGAAAACAATCACAAGAACCTAAAACATTTACCTAAAACTCGGGAGCGACATTTTGATTGTTGGTCCCATCCAACTTCCGAGTTTTTTCTCCATTTCTGAGGCTTCCAGTTCAAGACCATAGTCATATATGTCAAAAACATGAGTGTTCTCAGAATATAATACACATAGGCTTAAGTTAGAACAAGAAGTAAAGAACTCACCGTCTGATCTAACTTTGATACTGCAGATATCAGCAGAAGCAGCACCATCAACTTCACTAACCTTAACCTCCATCAAATCTTCAGGTTGAGACAGAGTAGTTCCCAGCCCAAATGTGTCCAAGAAACCAAAAGCTCTCTCCCCTTTTCTCTTTGGAACTGCAGTGATTTTCTATTCACAACCACAAAAATCACTTTTACTCCAAGAGTCTTGGAAGAATGTTTCTTTTTTTCTAGTTAATGATTGCAATGTCTCCACTTTATGTATACAAGATTAGTTTTGTTTTCCTCATTCGATAGTTTAAAATAGGAAAGTTAATGAGAGTATAATCAGTAATTATCAAAAGCTAAAATCACTTTTGAGACCAAAGGTCAGTCACTAACTTTTGAGAATCTTGCAACTTGGCTTGGGAGTCCTACTTCCTGCAACACCACCATGTTATATAATAATAATGCATCAATCTCTCAACCTTAGAGACAAAGTAGACCCACCTACCTTGCGTCCGTGATGACAAGCCTCATCGCTGTCCACCAGCACCCTCGCGGCCCATCTAAAGGGATACAAGAAAGATGTAAGCATTACTTCATTTGATAAATATGTATCTAATTAACTGAATATTCCCCAATTTGGTCACTTGAGACTCAAGCTCTGCTTAACTAATGAATGATTATATATATTAGTGCAAAAGCATGGGAGAATGAACATACGCGCATGAGGTAGGAGGGTTCCATACAGTTCCTGCAATCACCACAAGCTGTGAAAAAAAGTGACAGACAAACGTAAGAGAATCGGTTGTGGAGTGATAAGTTTGAGTAAGGTAGGAAGGAAATGAAATGCAAAGAAGAGACCTCATCAAAGACACCAACGGGGCTATCATCGTAGCTAGCGAGGAAAAACCCACCAAGAGTGTATCTGAAAATCCCAAAATAACAATAATGGTTTTGAGGAAGACACACACAGAAAACGAGCCGTGTAAGAAGCTTTTCTATACCCAAAAGCTTCAACTAATCGAAGCTCCTTGGGGATGAATGCTCGAGCAGTAGCAGCCTTCACAAGATGTATCTGGTACAAGGCACTGAAACCAAGAACAAGAAGAAAATTCAGCAAAGCTGATACAACAAGAAGAAGAACAGCTTGAGGACATTCTTGAAAAGCTACAAAAAAGGGAAAAAATGATTTTCTTACCTTCCTTTGAATATCCATGGAGGTTTGGCATAGCCAGATGAAATCCTTCTCTCTACAACATCCATGGAGAGATGCCTTAGGAGACAAGTTATGAAGATACCTAAGTGTAAATGAAGTTTTCTCATTTAAACAATTAGCAAAAAAAAAAAATCCAAAAATGTCATGATGCATCTACAATCTGCACCGCATGTAACACTATTAAATAATTCATAACCATGGAGAAGAAAGACACAGAATCTCAAACAAACACATGGGAAGAAAACACAAACCATATCCAAGTTGTCTGCTTTTAAAACTGTAAAACATCTACTTTGGTTATATATTCCTTACCAAGAAAGTAAATCCCAGAAAGGAAAGAAAAAGAAGCACTATGGGATTATGAGAACGGATACTGAATGTCTTTCATTTCGATATTAACTCAAACCAGTCACTATGGTCTATGTGTTCAGGCAGTTTTTTCTTAAAGATTCCTTTTCCCGACCAGATTCAGCAACTGCAAGTAGGTTACTACAGATATTTCTTAAGCGATCATCATGGATAAACAATGAAAGGTGAGTAGCAACTAGCAACACAAGTAGATTCCAAGAACTACTACATAACAAATGCTACTCCAAAATAAATAAATAAAAAAGAAAAGAAAATATACAGTGAATAATGAACCTCGTTAAAACCTCCTGGAGAAATAGTGTTCAAAGCGGCTTGGGCAAGGTTCTTTGAGAAAGATAAAGAGCTTTCAAGAAAATAAAAAGTGTGGGAATTTTGTATTATGCAGATGATTAAAATAGTAATAAATGGAAAAGAAGAGGAACCGACAGAGAGGGTGAAGGTTCGTTGGTGATAGAAGAGGAGAAGGAGAAGTGGATAGGCTTTGGTTTCTTCATCCAATCATAGAGACTTTTGTCTCTCTTTTTCAAGCTTTTTCTTATTTCGCGCCAATCCCATGTTAACATCATCTTCCACCTTTCTTTTATTTGCTTATCATTAATGATTGTTTAATTTCTTTCTTTTTAATTAAACTATGAATAGTTAGGTTTAAACTTTTTTCTGTTAAAGATTTACTAGAAATTAGGTTAGTTGGCAAATTAAAGTGTTAGAAAAGCTAATTTGTAAAAATGCAATTAGGTTTAAAGGCTAAAAAGCTAACTTGAATTAGAAAAATATGTTTGATTAAAAGCGGAACAAGAATTTTTATGTTAATTAACATGTTAAAAATATTTATCTGTACGAGGATTTAGCCAAATTTAAAAATAAAATATGAGAGATCTTTAGATTTGAATCTAAATGACTAAATTTAGAGATTAATATATTTGGATTACATCATCGTTTATGTTTTCTTTATAGTTTTTAATATCTACATAATATTGACTAGTATCTTTATTTTATTGAAAATTTCCTTTTTTATTTACTAATAATATTATTCTACATAGCTTTAGCTATTTTTCTTGCTATGGTTCCATGTGCATGAGATGAGATAATAATTTGCAGCAGTTAAACATCCTTAGAAATTCAAAAAATTGATTTAACATTAATTTAAAGCTTCTTATTGTTTCAGTAGCCTTTTTTTATAATGAACAAAAGGAAGAACAGTGGTGCGATTGCATAAGCTGCTGCGGCTTTTTCATTTGTTTATTAACGAAGTTAGTGAAACTTTTATATTTTTCGATCTTCTATTTGTGAATATTCTAAAGCAATCACTTTAGGAATATCTCATAATCTGCCATTCATAGAGATTCAGTAAGATCTGCATATTTCATGTTACACCTAACTTTTCCGCATAATCTTTACTTTAATACGGAACTAAAAATAATATAAAGAATGACAGGAGAAAATACTTTATTTTTTCAACAGATACAGAGTACAGGAAGTCAGGAAGCAGCTTAGAGCATGATTAAAGGGGGTTTTTAGAGGGGTTTTTAGGGGATAAGTCTCATGAATAGTGTAAGAACCGATTCTTAAATAAAAACCGGTTCTTAAGAGTTTCTTGCACTGTTTGTGGGTCCCACTAACACGTGGCGACCCGCGATTAATTCGTTTTTTAATTTTTTTTCAAAAAAAAAAAAATCAAATTAAAAAAAAGAATAAATAAAAAAACTAGAACCCTATTTGGAGTTCTAGAGTTAATCATGCTCTTATTTGATCGATGAGATGAAACTAGTAGTGACACTATATTATTTGGAATCTTGCGAAACGGCTAGGTTCGACTCGTCACGCTTACAAGATTTGCTTACGATGGACTACGAGTCTACGATAGACACTTTCATGTATGCGTCAGAACATAAAAAGATTTGCCCTTTTTGAGGTTTTATTATTAAATATTTTTGTATTATATCGTAAATTATATGGAAGCCTAACCCACTTTTGAATGTTATATTCTTGGTAGTATTTTATAAACACATCATGCATATTCTTCCAACAAAACAATATTTACTCAAATACTACTTTACCAAAAAAATTCCATGAACTAGTGCTCACAAGTAAAACAAAAAGGAAACAATAAAGTTTAAACATCAAAGAGTTGTTATCTGTTACGAATTAAAAGTAAAATTTAAACATCAAAGAGTTGTTATGTGTTACGAGTCTCCTCGAAAACAAAAAACAATACATTTAGATTAGGGCAATTCTCTTAAATAGCCTCTTTCAAGTTTTTGTCACAAAAATAGCCCTTAAAAAATAAAATGACCAAAATAGACTTTTATTTTTGAAATTTTGATTTTTTTATTTTTTTTTTTGAAATTTGAAACCCTAACCCCAAACTCACCTCTTAACTCTAAATCCTAAAGTCCAAATTAGTTAACCCTAAGGGTATAAATGCATATAAATGAATTTTTTAGCTTCTAAAAAAACATTTTGATCATTTTCTTCCTTAAAAACTATTTTTGTGACAAACACACTAAAAGAGGTTATCTAAGGGAATTTGTCTTTAGATTATTAGAAAATCAAACAACATAATATAATAGTGATTGGGGTTAGGTTTGGTCCTCCCTATATTCAATTGGATTTGGTTCAGGTCTAGTAGAATTTTGTTTTTTTAAAGGTATGAAATTTGACCGATTCAAATATTTTAGAGTTTACTTTTGGATTTGGTTTAAATATAGTAACACATGGCAAATTTAATTGAACCCATTTTATCTTTGGATTTAGTTCTACATTGATTTTGGTTATCTAAATACTTTCTCCATTTTTTTTTTCTTTACCGTTTTAGATTTATACACATATATTAAAAAATAATTAATTTGTATATTTTCTAAACAAAAACATCTTTAACTACACTTAACCATATTTCAACAAAAAAACTACAAAAATATAAAAAATGATGTAACATATAAAGTTAATAAATTTTACATTAGAATTTAGAAATGTTATCTAATTTGAAACAAAAAAAAAATCTCTAAAACAACATCTATTAAAAAGAAAGTGTACTTGTTTATGATTTGATAGTAAACACTTTACTTTACAAACTTAGTAAATTTAAACAATTTACACTAACATATATAAATCAATTAAAACTAACAACTATAAACTTTATAAAACTAAGAATTAATAATTAAATATCAAAATAAAATAACATTAACCAAATACCAAAATATATATTAAACAAAACATTTGAGTAATCTAATAGATACTTATTTTAGGTACTTAATGACATCTTAGAGTATTTTGGATAATTATCTCAGATAGGTTTAGGATGAATTATTTTTGGGAATTTTGGTTTTTAGAGTTTTTTTAGATATCCATTCTAGTTCATATTCGGTTCAGATAAATTGTAATACTATAGGACAAAACCAATTTGATATTTATGTTTGATTCAATTAAGATTCATTTTTATTGGATTGGTTTGGTTTAGGATTTTCAAATTCAGTTTATTTGTCCAGTCCTATCTGAAGAGAAGATACATAGTTGACTATTTAATTAAGTTTATAGGATTAATAAAAATTAAAAACTAACAAAGAAAACAGAATTTTACAAATAGATTTCATTAAGAAATCTGCCCAAAAGATCAAGCTTTATAAATCTGCAAAAAGAAAACTATAACTCTAGCATATCAAATTTTGTATTTTTCATTAACTACTTAAAATGTTTTCATCAACTAAAACTTAATTGCATTTTTGTGATTTTCTTTTGTTAACAAAGTCAGAAGAGCAATTTGGATACTAAAAATATTCTAGTAATATTTGAACTTTAGTTATTTTAGTAACAAAGAAATTGATTTAGAACTTTATCTATTTTTCTCAAAAAAATAGTTGAACTAATCTGAAAATTGAATGTGAATGAAGAAAGAAAACTTGGTGAGGCTTTTTCTAAATCTTTGGAGGGTAAACGGTATCAAAGACAATCCTAGCAAAAACACGACGTGTCTCGTGAAAGTCCCCAAGAGCAAGAGACTTGTAGTTTATCCTACGGTCTAAACTTGGCACACCTCTCTCTCCGTCTCCCTTCCTTCTCACACTTCCAAACATTCTCTGCACTCTCTCCAACAATGGTCTCGACATGAACACCTGTAAAAAAAAAAACCCAATGAAGAATATGAAAACATTTCTAGCAGCACTGTGATCACAATGTGTGTACCATATCAGAGCTTGGTGCTTGCGGGTATTTGCTCATCGCGTTAGCTAAGTAGTCTCGATCATGCATCTTTCTCGCAGCTGATTTTACAGACTCTGCTAAGCTCATGACCTGTTGCGATAGTTTGCTACCTGAGCCAGCGATGTCTTTCTCGTGAACGGACAGTTCTTGGAAGTTAGAGTTGTGCTGTTTTGTGTTGGTCTTTGCAATCTCCATGGCTTCGGATAAAGATATGTCGCTGTAGATGGCAAGACAGTAGGAAGCTACTACCGTGGGATTCCGAGGCTGGTCGACCAATGCTTTGTGAAATGCTAAGATCCCAATCCTGAGGTTATTATTAGTTCTCATTATTGTTAACTTGGCAAAGCCGTTTACTAAAATAGATGTAGAGAGTTCTCACCAGAGAAGCTCAGCGCATGGTCGATCAGGTGCTACAAGTCGGTCAAGATTCCGAAACATTGACTGCAAGTAAGAGGCTTTAAAGCAGTTAGTCCTATGGAGTCGTTTATTGCAGTCCCTAGTGACTAATACTAGAAAGCAGGGTTATGTACCAGAAGCATGTTGGACCTTCCATCACGCCTCCTGAACCCTTGAGAAACAAAATAAGATGCCTGCCAATAGTTAAGCGATTTAGAACCAATACTCAATATGCACAACACCACACTGCTAGAGAAGATTCTTCACCAAACCTGGATAGGTAGAAGAATCTCCAGGAGACCAAATCTCCACAACAACCGTAAAGAAGCTTCTGCGGAACCATACGCCAGCATATAATTGATTTCCATCTGGACCCTTGACTGCAGAATGATTAGGAAGATGTTCAGTCCAAACCTCACAAGAAGAGGGAGAACAAGAGAAGAGAAAGAGAGACATACAGGGTCAAGTCTCAGCAATGAAGAAGAAAGCTCCTTCACAGAAACAGCAACGTCTTTTGTTAAGCTGAATCCTAACCTCGCTGCAATCCTAATTGCACGTAAAATGCGAGCTGTAAAGTGAACACCGTTACCATTTTGAAGCCTTTCCAAGCAAATGCACGTCATACTACCATTGCATCTAAAACTGACCTTTATCCTCTACAAATGAAAGCTTGGCTGCGGATACTGTCCTCACCTACAGAATAACTCTACTGATTAGGGCCGTGTCAATTGGTTTCTATAAAGAATGATAGCTTGCCTACTTTAGAATTCTTTATATCTTCAACTCCTCCTATATAGTCATACACTACATTCTCCAATGGATCAAACATCAACCTGAAAGATCCAACCAACATAGATTTTAATTCACAGATAAATGTGAAATACAGATAGCAGTAGTGCCTACCCATTGACTGTAAAATCACGCTGTAAGCAATTCTTCCAACGGATGTAGTCACGTTCATTGCAGCCCACAGGCTTTCTGAAGTTCTTATTTGGCGCTTTACCAGTCCTAGCTGAAGTACTAAAACTTGACACCTGTTACATTGAACAACTCTACTAAGTGTTCTTCCTGATAGGAGAAAGCCCTATTTTTAAGCCCTAGCTTACTCAGATGATAAGTAGTTAGATTCATGTGAAAACATTGAACAAACCTCAATGATGATATCGTCAACATAAACATGACAGATGGGAAACCGTCTACCAACGATTTGACAGCGGGGGAATACTTGCCGTACCTGCACAAACAAGGATGATTAACAAATGAGACAAGATCTAGGCAGAAAGGTGGATAACAAAAGTAATGTGCAGTTCCATACATACCTCCTTGAGTTCGGCTGAAGTGATAACATCAAAATCCTTGGGGATTCTATCTAGTATAAGATCCCGGACACAACCTCCGACTAGGTATACTTGAAACCCTGGAACATCATATACATAATTCAGACAAAAAGTACTGACTTTTGGCAAAAGATGTAGTTCTCTGAAGAAACTAAGAAAGCCTAGAGGAAGTGTTCCCCATACATTACATACTCAATTAAAAAAAATGAACTAAGCAATCTCAAGAGCTTGAGAGGGTTTGCATTAGACTAACAGCTATAAAAACATTAAGCTTTCAGACACAACTCAAAAGAAAATCGTATAAACTTAGCTAATAAACGTTGTTTAGACACAGTACACAAGCCTAACTTAAAGCTCTCTTACACAAAGCCTCACACACAAGATGTAAAAGATACCTTTTTTCCTAAGCTTGTTGAGAACCATGCGTGTAGATTCAGGGATCATGGACCTCTGAATACCAAACTCATTAGCATCTAACTTCTTCCACGGCATCGTTTTATCCTTACTCTTCCTTGCTCCACTAACATCCTTACCACGGCTTTCTTCCTTGCGTGGCTTCACCAGGTTTCTAGGTGCTGCGATTGCTCCAACGCAGCCGCAACGCCCTATCTGAAAAATAGACTTTCCCCTTTTTTACTAGAGGTTTTTTAGCACAATGACAATCAAAAGAAGGGAAGAGAGACGGAGACGAAACTGTAGGCGTGCGGAGAGAGAAAGGGAGATCTCTAATGGAGCCATAGCAAGGACGGCAAAAGACTAGAGCTTTCGATGAGATAGCGAAAGTACCATACGCCATTGTTGTAGCCAAGCTTATTCAAGACATTGCGACTCGGAGAAGAAAGATGGAATCTCAGAGGCATTGGATGAATCTGTATGAGATGCTTTTTTGGGCAGGGCTTAAAATTAACATATGGGCCTTTAAAGCCCATCAGAAGGTTGACTCAGTTGGTATGCCCGTTATTTTCATCAAACGGCCCAACGATTATATATATTTCGTTTGAGACGTATTATTGTTCGATTCAGTTTTCTCATTTTCAATTTTTAAAAAATTACCAAATAACGAAAGTCGATGGATAGTATGGATCAGAATGATATAGGGTCCGATTGGAGATTATACTGTTGAGTCTTTGTTCTGTGTAAATTACGAGAACCAAAATATTGCCAATCAGTTATTTTAGATTTAGAAACTTGTAAAGCCTTAAAAGCTACTTAAAAACAGTTTTTTTCACTTTTTTCAACAACCATTTTTGACGCTTTAAAGCTTTTTTATTTTATTTTTTAAAAATGTGGATAAATATTTTTTTAATCTTTGTTCATTTTGACCAGAAAAAGAAAAACAGTAAATATAGTGATCAATAAATTAATTATTATTAAGTAGTTAGGTTTTTAACATCAAAAAAAGAATCTGGTTTGTTAAAACTTAGAAATTTTTAAAAAAATAACTGAAAACATTTACGAATGATTCAAAATTAAAAAAAATACTAAATATAAGAGAAAAACTTATTTCATCAAACACACAAAATCAACATGTACATCAATTCCATTTGTTTTTCTTGTCAACAATCATTATATATATATATATATATATATTTTTTTTTTTTGTCAACAATCAGTATACATATATAGTTTTCTCAGTGTTACATTAAAATAATTTAAATCTTTTGTTTCGATAGAAATATTGTCATCTTCTCCTCAAAAGGTAATGTATTTATATGTTACGAAAATTTAGTATAGTTTTTATGGTTATTATGTTATATGAATATAATGAATTTTTGTTTGAGATGAGATTGCAAAAAGCTGATATGAATTTTACTAAATCCTACAAATCAATGTGGTAAAGAAGAGTGTCAATCCAATCCTAAGTGATTTCAGTCAATGAGAATACAAGTCATGTTTAATCTAAGCAATAATAAGGTGATGATGTGAATCAAGTAATCAGACCAAACAAGATAGGTAACTAGTGATTTTCAAGCAAGGTAATAAAAATACCCATGGATAAGAGTATTGATTTTGGGTGATTAAGTTCTAACCAAAAATGCCAAGACAAACAAACAACATGCAATTAATGATTAGGCATCAAATTCTTTTGGCCTAATCATGTCAAACAAACATTAGACACATGTCTACTAGCTATCTAAGCAACCTAGCATCAAATCCCTTTGGTTAAGCAAGCAAAGAACTTAATAACTTTGATTATGATATTTCATCAAACACCTTCCGGGTGTAAAATGTCTATGATCTAGATTTTGAGATAATCAATATAAATCTAGTAGTAAGCACAAGATAAAAGCATAGAACAATGATGATAAACCCAAAAACTCATGGTTGAATCAAGGTTAATCATAATTAGTGATCAAAATCAACAATAAACACAAGAGAATAAGATGAAAAGAGACTAAAGATTGAATCTTTCACCAAAACAACAATGTGTTTAGAGAAAAAACAAAATAGATCTAACATTTTGGTCTCAAAATGTATTTACATACCCCTCAAAACCCTAGTGAGGCCAACTAATGAGTCTCAGAAGACCAAATAAAACAATAAAATTTAACTGAGTGAAATGATTGCGAGTGGGTACATGGAGTCGCTCCAAGGGGTCGCTCTGCTTCACAGCGGCTTCAGGTCCCCGCTTCGGATGGTCGATGTGTATCTGATGCGTTGCTGCCAAAATGCCGAGCGGGTGCGTCTTTCCGCTCCATACGGTCGCTCCAGTGCTCCTCGTTAATGAGAAATACCAAGCGGATGCGTCTCCCCACTCCGTGAGGTTGCTCTAGTGCTATTCACTGTATGAGAAATATCGAGCGGGTGCTCCAGCCCGCTCCAGTTGGTCGCTATGTTCTTACTTCGCGACTCTCGAATGTCGAGCGGTTGCTCCAGCTCGCTCCCTCTACCCGCTCTGATCTCATGCAAGGTTTGCTGTCTACAACCGGTTCCATGTCCCGCGACCAAGCCCCGCTCTCGCATGTTGCTGATTACATCAACTGCTTCACCTCGCTGCAAGGACCCACTCTGGTGTTCAACTCGGCCAATGACCATTTTCTGCTTGCTTCTTGCTCACAAGTGCCTCCAAACGATCCAAAGGATACTCAAATACCTGATAAGGACTATTGTATGCAAAATGAAACCTACAAATGTCTAAATGCTAATCTAAATGATCAAAATATACAAGAATGAATGACTAAAATGATGCCAATTATATGCAAGATATCAACATCATATGGGCTAGGATCTGTAAAATTTTTAATATTTTTGTTTTATTTAATAAATTATAATCTTATTTAAAATAATAAAAATAAAATTGTTTGTTATAATAATTAAATAAAATATATTTGTTGTTAAATTTTGACTTAAAAATAAAAAGTAGATAAAAAGAAATAGGTAGTACATATTGGAAATGAATGTAAAGTATATATTTATAACAATCACAGCTTCTAAAGTTTTTGATACCAATCAAACTTTTAAACCTTTTAAAATAACAACTACAACATTTAAAGCCAAAATCTCTACAACCATAAATATAAAATCAAAGCCTAAAACAAAAGTAATTACCAATTGGAGTAACAGTTTTGATTTAGAATCAGATTCAGGTCAGTTTTTTTTTACGTTAAGAGAAAGAAAGAGAGATTTTTGTTATAATTTCAAGCCGATGGCAGAGCTGGCTTAGGTGGCAAGGCAATCAGTGCACCCGCCCAGAACCGGCCTAAAGTCATTAAAAATTATTAGTATAAAGGGCCTAGATTTTTTATTTATTTTTTTACATCCATGGCCTAAAAATATAATAGTCTAACTTTTTTATATTTACATAATGGAAACAAAAGAATAAATTTAGCTAAGTTTTTATATATTTTTAATAATATTTTGACTAAAATTAATTAGTTATAGGGGTCTTAATTTATTTATTTTTGCCCAAGTGCCCTTTATATTGTTAAGCCAGCCCTGGCCGATGGTTGAAGGTTTCTATAGCTCCGACATCAGCTTGTTCGATTCGTTTTGCTTCTCTTTCTTTGATTTGCTTTACTTATGGTCACTTGGTTTGTTTGATTGTCAATTTATTTTAAATCTGGCAAAGTTTTTGATTATTTTTTTGTATGTTTCTTTCATTGGATTTGGAAAGATAAATACTTCGATTCAACTGAACCATTTAGAAAAGGTAATTAACAAATCTATTGTGGATGGTGACGACTGATCTTACCGAGTTCAATCGTTAATGGTTCTTCATTTGATGGTGATGGAGTTCTTACCTGCAAACTATGATTACTTTGAAATGCAATATGAAATTCTATGGAACGATAAACTCTTTTGACTCTTTTTTTATTAAAAGAGCAATATAAAGAGTTGTCTTGTTTCAGCAACTCCTACTGGAATATTAAAAAGTGAGTGGCAATCGTTCTCAATTCAGTCTGAAACGTGGTGTTTTTAGATTAATACAAAGACTATCTCCCTTGAGATTCAACTATTCTATAAGCAAATATGAAAATGTTATATAAAAAAAAATTTAGTCATCCATGTGTAAAATAGATGTGTGTTAGTTTACTTTGGATCCATAGTGGTGTATCCATTTTCTACATTTGGTTTATGATTTCTCATTGTTTAGAAGTCTTTACCTATAAAGCTTAATAATACAAGCCAACTTAAAAAAATAAGATTCAGGTATTAATGTTCGATTCTTTCATTAATTTTTCTTTTATCATATTTTGAATACTATGCTTACAATTAATTGAAATTTTCTAAATTTTAGATCAGATTTGGCTCGGTTCCTCAAAAATTCAAAAATCAAATTTTGCGGTTCGGTTCGGTTATAAATCTCAGTCTTATATGGGATTATACAAACGCTTATATGGACCACACAAACAAACTTTTAAAAAATAAACTAATAAAAACTTTGTGAATAAAAAAATAAAAGTAAAATTCTGAAAATGCGATTCTTTTCTATATTAAAACATTTGTGTATATATATATATATAAGCGTTTATATATTTTTTAATAAAAATATGAATTTATAAACATTTACAAATAAGAAAAAACTTTTACAAATCATATATTTAAAATGTTTACAGTTTTATAGATCGTTGTAAGAAAACATAATAAAATATATCAAGATTTTATCAAATTTACTAATTAATAACACTTTAAAAATACCATTACTTTCTGTCTATATTAAAACAGTATATATATATATATATATATATATATATATATTCATATGTGTTTATAAGATTTTATAATAATACAAATTTATAAACATTTACAAATCATATATTTTTTTTACAGTTTTATAGATCTCGTAAGAAAACATAATAAGATATTACACAGTTTTTATCAAATTTAATAAAAAGTTTATGAGTATTATAATATTGCAAAAGAATAATAAAAATTATAAACCAATTATAAAAATGGGTTATTTGAAACCCTTACTCATTTTTGAAAAATAACATCATTTACTTTTCAGGATTTTCTATAAAATACAATAGCTCTGTCTCTGAGAAAAAAAAGTGAACTATAAATTTTGATTGAAAGTGTTTCAAAAAAAAATTTGATCGAAAACCCAAACAAAAAGATGGATATTGAAAACTTGATAGGTACACAATTGTGTATGATCGAAACATGTTACATAGAGAGCAAAACTATAAAATAAATTAAACATTAAGGAGTCCTACCATAATGCAAAACCATGACATGATCACTAGTTGATGAATCCCGAAGCGAAGTGAATGATGGAGAGGATGATGATTTTGGACTCCATATTGTATCTCTTACATGCTGCATCGTCAACATCGGCGATAATTGTTGTCCTCTGCATCTTATCTCTATCTGTATCCATTTTCATGCAGAAAACAAACCAAAATGAGTCAAAATCACAAATTGATATGATCTGCAAAATTTTATAACCGATTTGATAACCTGCTGGCTGTTGAAAATATTACCCGTTATTGGATAACTACTAGTTATATTTAGATAATGATGTACTAAGTCCTAATGCTTATCGAGAGAGGACATTCCTACTTGTATAAATACAGCGCTTTGCTATGATAATAAACCAACACAAATTAATACTCTAATTGATTTCATGGTATCAGAGCAAAAGATCTATTTTTTTTTCTCTAAAAATCGTGTTTCTTCCTTCACAAGAAACATGTCTACTACTCCATCGTCGATGACAACTTCATCTTCGACAAACCCACCTGCTCCGATGGAGACATCTGGATTATATTATCTTCATCCTTCAGATAATCCAGGAGCTTTAATAACCTCGGTTTTACTTCGTGGAGATAACTACAATGAATGGGCTATTGAACTCTCCAATTCAATTCAAGCAAAACAGAAGTTGGGTTTCATCAATGGAACAATACAGAAACCAACATCAGAACCTGATCTCTCTCGATGGCAAGCAACAAATTCTATGTTGGTTGGTTGGATTCGGACGGCGATAGACCCAAAGATAAGATCGACGGTCACCTTTGTTCCAGAAGCTTACAAACTCTGGGAAAACTTGAAGCGACGTTTTTCAGTCAAGAATGGCGTCCGGATTCATCAACTCCGAGATGAAATCAATACTGCTCAACAGAATGGACAGACAGTGATTGAATATTACGGTCGATTAAACAAGCTATGGGAAGAGTTAGACAATCTAAAAACAAATCGTCCATGTTCGTGTGAAGCCTCGATTGATATTGAAAGAGAGCGAGAAGAAATACGTGTCCACAAGTTTCTCTTTGGACTTGATGAGTCTCGTTTTCGAAATATACGATCACAGATTATTGATGAAGATCCTTTACCAGACATGAATAATGTCTATTCAAGAGTTATAAGAGAAGAGCAGCATAACAACACTGCACGATCTAAGGAGCTCAAAACAGAGGCGATGGGATTTCATGTTCAAACAGAGACACCTAAGATCGATTCTCTTCAATCTGCTGCAACTACTCGATTTCGTGATCCAAATAGAACATGTTCTCACTGTTCTAAGAAAGGTCATGACAATACAGAGTGTTTTATTCTTCATGGCTATCCAGACTGGTGGTATGAACAAAAGAATGCAATGACGTCGACTGGATCTTCTTACAACTCATCTCAGCGAGGACGAGGAGGACGATACTCAAATAATAGCAACCGTGGTCGGGGACGTTCTAATACAACTAGGGCTGTCTCACATAACACCACTGCAGCAAACTCAGCAAATCAACCTATTGATCCGATTGGACAGATTACACAGCTCCTTCAACTTCTTCAAAACTCAAAATCGACCATCTCTACAGAGAAACTCTCGGGTAAACCAACACTCACAGATGTCATTATTGACACAGGAGCCTCACACCATATGACAGGAGATATTTCTATCCTTACGGATGTGATTGATATTATCCCATCCTCGGTCAAATTTCCCAATGGCCGATTTTCTCAAGCTCAGAAAAAGGGCACCCTGATTCTCAGCAAACATTACTCGTTGAAAGATGTTTTATTTGTTCCAGATTTTAATTGCACACTAATATCTGTGTCGCGACTGCTGAGACAAACCGGGTGTATTGCTATCTTTACTGATACATTATGTGTTTTGCAGGACCGTTTTACGAAGACCCTGATTGGAACGGGTGAAGAGAGAGAGGGGGTTTACTACTTTACAGGGGTCACAGCTGCACGAGTACATCGAACTGAGTTAAAGAATGCTTCAACTTCAGAACTATGGCATCGAAGGCTGGGACACCCTTCTTTTCGAGTTTTGTCGGCTTTACCTGTTTTAGATAAAATGGTTTTTGATTCAGAACAAGCTGCGTCTTGTGAGATTTGTTTTCGTGCTAAACAAACACGACAAGTTTTTAATAATAGTTTGAATAAAGCTACTGAGCCTCTTTCTCTTATACACTGCGATGTTTGGGGACCCTACCGTACTACTGCTTCTTCTGGAGCTAGATATTTTCTTACCATCGTTGACGATTTCTCAAGAGCAGTATGGACTTATCTAATGTTAGAAAAATCAGAAGTTGCACAACTACTTCGCGAGTTTATTGCACTCTCTGAACGTCAGTTTGGTACACAAATAAAGACCATACGGACAGACAATGGTTCTGAATTTCTAGTCCTCAGGTCGTACTTCAAGCAGCTGGGTATCGATCATCAGACGTCGTGTGTTGATACCCCTCAACAAAACGGACGAGTTGAAAGGAAGCATCGCCATATACTAAATGTCGCTCGTGCATGTCTTTTTCAAGCACGTCTACCAGTATCATTCTGGGGAGAGAGTATACTCACAGCAGCTCATCTAATCAATCGTACACCTTCACAAGTCCTTCACGGCAAAACACCATATGAGGTTCTGTTTGGCAAGAAACCGGATTTTGATAAACTCAGAGTATTTGGGTGCCTTTGTTACTCTCATCGTAAGGCAAGGGACAAAGATAAGTTTGGGGATAGGAGTCGCAAGTGTATTTTTGTGGGATACCCATATGGGAAGAAGGCATGGCGGCTATATGATTTGACTACAAACGAGTTCTTTACGAGCCGTGATGTTGTCTTTTCAGAACAGCAGTTTCCGGGTGTCGACTCTGAAGAACAGGTTACTCCTCCATTGAATACGTATGCTCCCACTGTTGATGATTGGCTTTTACCTACTTCCATCTCAAGGGGGAGTTCTTCTACTCTTCCAGCTGCAGAGATTGTTCTCCCAACGAGTCCATTATCACCTCCAGCACACGCATCTCCTCCTATACCTATACCTGATATTATACCAGTTGCAACAATAGATACAATGCCGGTTTCGCCTACACATGAACAACCGGTTTCTCCAGAAAATATACATTCCGGGTCCCCTGGAATTCCTGAGATACTTGGTCGTGGACAACGACAGAAGACTCCGTCGGTTCTTCTTAAAGACTATGTGACCCACTCTGTTACAACACCCCTCTCTCACGACTTCTCTTCACTCGATCAAGGGTCTACGTCGACGGTCTCAGGTAAAACTCCATACCCAATATCAAGCTATGTTACTGATAAAATATTTTCAGAATCCCATAAGGTGTTTATGGCATCGATAATAAGCAATGAGGTTCCAAGGAGCTTCAAAGAAGCTGCGAAGCATAAAGAATGGAATGATGCTATGTTTACAGAGGTCAACGCCTTTGAAGTCACTAATACTTGGGATGTAACAACCCTTCCGCCTGGCAAGAAGGCCCTTGGCAATCAATGGATTTATTCCAACAAATACGATGCAAATGGCAACTTGGTCCGACGAAAAGCACGTCTTGTGGTTCTCGGTAACCATCAGAAAGAAGGCGAAGACTTCACAGATACGTTTGCCCCAGTGGCTAAATTAACTTCTGTACGAATTATTCTTAAACTTGCTGCGATGAAGAATTGGATCGTTCATCAAATGGATGTGAGCAACGCTTTTCTACATGGTGATCTAGAAGAGGAAATATATATGAAACTTCCGCAAGGCTTCACTTGTTCAGATCCTACTAAAGTTTGCAAGTTGAAGAAATCGTTATACGGCCTACGACAGGCTCCCCGATGCTGGTACTCCAAACTTACTAAAGCTTTACAAGATTTTGGATTTTCTCATGAGTATGCCGATCACTCCCTCTTCTCCAAGGTCCGTGGTTCTACTTGTCTACATATTTTGGTGTATGTAGATGACTTTGTTATCGCCTCCAATGATGCCACGGCACTACAAGAGTTCAAAGACTATTTACAAAAATGTTTTAGTATGAAAGACCTTGGGAAATTAAAATACTTTCTTGGCTTTGAAGTATCCCGAAATGCATCTGGTTTTTATATATCTCAGCGCAAATATGCACTTGACATAATCTCAGAAGCTGGCCTGCTCGGTGCCAAGCCTTCTCCAATCCCAATCGAGCTCAATCATCAACTGGCTCGTGCAAAAGGTCCTCTAGCTAATGCTCAACAGTATCGCAGGCTTATTGGCCGTTTGATCTATCTCACCAACACTCGTCCTGACCTCGACTACACAGTTCACATCCTTGCACAGTTTATGCAGGAACCTCTACTGCCTCATTGGGAAGCTGCTCTACGGACTGTTCGCTATCTTAAAGGCACTCCTGGCCAAGGAATTTTCTTAAAATCAGATGACTCTCTTCAAGTAAGCATTTACTGCGATGCGGACTGGTCTGCTTGCCCTCTCACTCGACGTTCCTTAAGTGCCTACATCACATTTATTGGCGACTCACCCGTATCATGGAGGACCAAGAAGCAGGACACTGTCTCCCTCTCATCTGCTGAGGCCGAATATCGTGCCATGTCTGTGGCTTTAAAAGAACTCAAATGGCTGAAAGGATTATTACAATCCTTCGGCATCAATCACTCTTCACTAATGAAGCTCTACTGTGACAGTAAATCAGCACTCTATATTGCATCAAATCCAGTGTTTCATGAGCGCACCAAAGATATTGAGCGCGATTGCCATCATGTCCGTGACGCTCTCAAGGCCAAACTCATTACTACTGAACACGTGAGCTCCAAGAATCAGCTCGCAGACGTCCTTACCAAGGCTCTCCCGCGTCCACAGTTTGACACTCTTATGTCCAAGTTGGCTGTTCGCAATCTTACACTTCCAACTTGAGGGGGAGTATTGGATAACTACTAGTTATATTTAGATAATGATGTACTAAGTCCTAATGCTTATCGAGAGAGGACATTCCTACTTGTATAAATACAGCGCTTTGCTATGATAATAAACCAACACAAATTAATACTCTAATTGATTTCACCCGTCTATGACTATAACCACTTAATTCGCATTCTATGTGTCTTTTTTGTATTGTCAACGACTCAACAACATTGAAGAAACTTGGGCGGTGTTTGTTGTCGTAGTTAATTAATGTAACCCTAAAATCACACTTTTCCCCGACTCGAAGCCAAAAATACGAAGTGGAAAATACAACTAAACTTTGGTCAGCTGACACTAGAAGGTAATTAATATTTTTAAAATGGCACTATAAAAAGAAAATTCATTCAAGTTCAAAAAATTGTCGCTATGAAAAGAAAATACGAACCAAAATCTGGTCAGTTCCTAAAGGCTAGCCGACGCTGACACTACGGTGCAAGAGCATTTCCAATGGAGTTCTACAGTAGAGTTCTTAGAATATTATTATCTCCAATCTTTTAATTGAGGTTTTAACTCATAATTTAATTTTTTTTTTTTACATTTTTCGGCTAAGAAACGACTCTTCTATCTCTTATCTAAAGCTAAGAACCCCGATTAAAAAACTAAAAATAATTATGGTCTGAATACACACATATATATATATTAAGAACTTCAATGGATAGAACCACAATCAGAAGTGCTCTAAAACCTGCCAGCGATTTTTAATCATGACGGGGCCTAGCTAGACTTTTCCCATAATGTGAACGTTAAAAAAAAATCATCACTAGATTCATCTTACACTCGAGGATATTGTGTTTACTTTTAGAAGAATAATAATTGATCAGCAAGAAATGAATTTTAGAGTTATACTGGTCGCACCTCAAAATCACGTTTTTATGCACGTTTAATTCATCCAAAAAGATGCAAGTGTTCCTTTATGTAATCAGATAAAGTTTTGTATTATTTTGCTGTTGAACTGTCAAGCGTTCATATCTAGTCTTCTGGTTATTTATCAAGAAATACGTTGTTTTATGTTCTATTTTCGGAACGTGATTGGTTGGTGAGGAGACGATCAAGTTATTTCAAAACTCATGAAAGTGCACCACTTGCGATTATGATGCGACATTTTGCACGTTTCTAATTTTAATCCCACTATTAAAAAAAAAAAATCTATTTACGAAATAAAAACATAAATATCTGCTATTAGACGAGAATAGCTGACCTTAGCAAGCATAAGCGTGACGACAGGGTTTGTTTACAACAATTCCACTTTTTAAAAATTGAACCGTAGAGACACCTTGTATATGACCACACAACCTTAGAGCATGTTAAAATGTTTCTTAACGAGATTTAAGAGACGGTCACACATATGTTTTTCTAATATATGTTAATATCTTACTAGTTATCTGATTACGCTGTATATATATTTATTATTAACTCCTACGTACATATTTTATTCCTAGGTCTGTTCCTAGGCAATTTCTTAAAATTAAGTTGAAGGTAAAAAATTATAGTAACCTGACTATGAATTTCGCTTATATCGGCTCCCAAAAAGAAAAGATATATCGACTTCAGGATCTCAGGCACAACATGGTTTCAAATCCCAGTGTGTATTTGCCAAAAGAATTTATGTTTTTTGGGGGGTAAAACAACAAAATTGAAGTTATCAGTGGAAATAAGTGTTTAAACCAGGATATTCAGACTTTTTGTTAGAATATGATAAAATATTATTTTACATGATGGATTCGTAAGATATTTTTTATGTTAGCTAAATATCTATGAAGCTGATATATAGAGGACGACAAAAAAATTTGTAGGTAAATGTAAGCTAGTTTTGACATTATTAGTGATGACTTCTTTTTTCCATGTATAATAAAAACCTAAAACCTATAATGGATATATCTCACACATCCAAAATCAAATAAAAAGACGATAAAGATATTGATTCCTAAATATATAGCCTTCCTAGTGAAGATGGTGCCTCTCGAGGAATAGAAAAGGTAGGTAATGATAACTATGTCATTGGCTCATTAATAAATGCATGACATGCCATCTAAATTTTCGTTTGTTAACCTACCGTCGTGAAATTGATTTATATATGTGTGAATATGTTACTATAGTTAATGAAGGGTATTAATTCTAATTTGAAATGCCATGAACACTGAACAATATCACTACTACTCTACTAGGGGGAGTTTATAAATCGGCTTAACAAATATTCTCTAGTTTGATGAGCACTGACTTTAAACGCTTAGTATATTTGAACTTTATATAATATATTTAAATGATTGAAGAACAAAACCAGAAACGAAAAGAGAGAGAATAAAATACAAGAATGCATCATAATTGTGATAGATTTCTTGACTTTGACTTTATATATGAGTTAAATGATTGATGTCATGGACTCATGATGTGTGATGTGAGCAGAAAAATTTCTTTTTTAACAAACGTAAGCAATTTTAATTTCTTCACAAACTTCTTGCAAATTATTTATAACTTCTCAAATAATATGTAGAAAATTCGCCTGATGATTTGTCTGTAACTCTTAGCAAGATTGCTATTCGGTCATCTTCATCTTGGATTACTAGTTCAAAAAAAAAAATGTTTTTGATCGCTAAGCTTAGGAATTTAAATTTGTGTGTATATATAATTAATTAGTGGGAAGGAATACCTTTTTAACTTTTTTTTTAACGAAACTCAAAGTAATCTTCTATTTACCCTACAATTGCCATATAGATTCTGCGGTAATCAAAGAGAATGTGTTGAAAAGGCAGCAGAGAGATGTTACTAAATAATAATTAGTAAAAAATTATTATCATCACTTGATTAGAATAAAACACAATTTAAATTTGCTTGAGGTCGACTTTGATTTAACTTTTTAATGGAGTATCAACTAATTATCTGAATAGAAAAGTTTTTAAATATAAAGATTAATTAGTGAAAATTTGTAATGCTTGTGAGTGGGAAAGACAATTCTTTTGGCTCTATGGAAAAGACAAAGTTAGCCATGCATGCATCAATGCTTTCAAATCACGTTTTTCATGATCAAATGGTTATTTGAGTAAGAATTTTATATGTCACCCATTAATTTCAATTGTCATGGACATAGTAAAGTATCAAATATCAATATAGAATGTAATAATCACAATACATTAATTAATTGGACCAAATATCAATATATTCTTGCGAGGACATGCATGCTCTATATACAGAAAACAAGCATAAAAACGAGAACATAAGCATTAAACGGATGTTTCGACGTTAGTTTACACGACTAATGTTCTAAAAAGTGTTAGCCGTTTTATAATACATTCTTTTTGCTATTTAGAACAAAAACTTGTATATATACACATTAATTAGCAAGCGCTAACTATTAATTATGGAATACTTAACAAAATCGACAAGTTTGATCACCACCTAATGTCTAAAAGGTCGCTTTTCTAAACCTGGTAATACACTGTGTATGTACACAGACACCTACACATGCAGTTGATTCTTGTATCGCAAAAGACTTCTTATCACATGAACATATATTTGTGAGCTTATCTAGACTACATAGGAACATGCAATATACTTGATTATTGTACATTCTGATTAACCAGAGCATCTACACACACAAATACGCATGTAAGCTTTTGAGGTTGGATTAAGATATCCTTTCTTTTGTGGTTTCTACTATTCTCAAAGCAGGCATGCCTGATGACTCAGGGTTGTTTTATTCCAAAAATAACATTATCATAAATTATTAATATAAATATATTATAATCTGAAACTAATGAAAAGGCCAGTTATAGTTCCCCTCTCGTTTTCCATTTCCCTATGTGTACATACTATACAAATTATAATGTTAATACTTATTGATAAGGTGGTGGGTACTTTGATAAACGATGATCAAGCAAAAACCTTATTAACAACTATTTTATTTTCACAGAAGATATATACTAAAAATTTTGGGCGATCAAAATTGTTTTTGAGGGAAAAAAACTTGTTAGGAATCATTAAGCCAAATTTATAAATAATTAGATTGAAATTGATTAATTTAACACATAAGGAATTGAGGTTATAAAGCCGAACCCTAAGTTATTCGTGAGTATTTACTAGGTTTTAACACTAAATTAAGGATGTTTTGTAGCTCTCAATATTCAGAAAGTGGTTTCACTCACCTATATTAATATTACTACAATTTGAATATGTGTAGCTAACGTTTAATTGAATTAAGTTATAGACAATTACGTCGGTGCACAAAAAAAAAAACAATTACGACACCATGACATCAGACGTGCGACCTAATAAGTTGGGGATTTAGTTCTAGTGTCATTTTCATTTCATATCTAGAAAACTTAGAAGATTAAAAAGCATATATAAAAGACTTGGAGTTTAGATATTTACCTCATATTCGCTATCCAATTGAAGCTTCTTCATAAGGTACTTAATTAGCAATCTAACTGTGATTTTCCCGTCTCTTTTCCATGCAAATTCGAAAACATAATAGAAGTAATCGTTAGTAACTTCCATATTCAAATCAAATTTAAATAATGTATGAGACAAAAATAGACTTACTTGATTCTCAAGTAGCGTTTATTAACTTGAGGCAAAAACGGTTCCTTTTCCCTGCGTTCACAAATCCAGTTTTATCAGACATATGCACATGTAGACTCACATGTGTTACATTCTTACAAGGTTCTTAAGACGGGGTTCTTAGCGTAATATAAAAATTTCATCCTAAGAATCTTGTAATAATCAGGCCCTAATGTAAACATATGAAGAAAAGTAAGAGAGTTCGTCTTAATTACTGAAACTGTGAAGCTTGAAGAAGAAACCAAAGACCAGAATGTGGTCTTCTTGGAGGATCATGAACCCTAAACTCCGTGCTTGGTCCAGCTCCTCCCTCTTCCACACAACAACTCCTTGTAACATTATTATTATTAATGACGTTACGCTCCCTCATCGTTCCTAATGATGATGGTACTCTACATGGCGCCGTATATTGAGGTATCCATGGCGTTTGTGGCCGAATCAATTGATGATTGTAAACTAACGACGCTCCACGCATCGTTAGCAATTGATCATGACAATATAGAGGCTGCTGCGTTTGCTGCGGGTGATCTGCTACACTACTACTAAACGCTCCTGCCGCGGTTGAGGATGATGAGGAGAACAAACTGAGCGCTAACGAGTTTTCTATCCCACGTGCGTTTTTGCTACAACAACGTTGGAGCTTATACGACGCCGTGTTGTTGCTGTTCTCCTCAGGGCCTATACCTAAGCGGAGCCAAGATTTATCTTTGTTATCTTCTATGTTAATACAAGAAACGACATCGTTCTTTGATGCGGATCCATCATGGTCTTTGTTGCCTTGAGGGGAGGAGATGTATGCTATTGGATCGGAGACGGAGCATGTTTCTCCACTAGAATCTTGATTGTTTAATATTGTTGCTTCTCTGATCATCTCTGCCTCCGTGAAACCGCCTCGGCCACCGCCGTAGCTGAAAACGCCTAAAAGGGGTGAGGATTCAAGAGGAACCATATTGGTCATATGATCTCAGCATGAGCCCATATATGGAGGGATTGTTGAAAAAGTGAGAAGAGAGCTTAGAGAAGGCATGGTTTTGTGGAGAGGAAATGATTCTCATGAAGAAGATAAGGGTTTTGTTTATTTTTTTATTTATTTTTCTCCTTTTTACAGATATTTTATACATATATATGTACTTTTTAATTATACTATATGCGTGTAGGGTTGTGAGTGAGAGAGGACGAGGAAGAGAATTATTCCTTTGCAAATCTTACTTTCCATTAATTCTCTTTGTTTGGAAGCTTGTGGGAATGTAAGAAAAAGAGAGAGAGGAGTGTGATGGTCTTTCTGTCTGTCTGTCAGATTTATATTCAATAAACATATCTGAATTATGATTTTTTTCATGTACGTAGAGATCATATATACGTAATAATGTATAAAAAGCTTATATAATTCAGGACTACACTTTTTCTTTTTTTTACTCAAAATGATTTTATCAATATTAATTATTTCTGAAAAGTTTATTTGGGTTTTATTGACTTTAAAAGGACGAAAGGTATGCTTATGCGAGGAAAAGGTAATGTGGTGTGATCGATCCAGCTAATCGTTTTTTTTTTCAGGCCATGTTCCGATGACAGAAAAAAAACTGACAGCCAAAGTTATTAATTTGTTTTCAACGAATTAAATTATTAATATCCTTAAAAAGTTTATTTTTAGCCCTAATGTGCTATTTTTAATTGGGATTTTTGGGATTTTTTTAGATGTAATTAGATTGTAACTATCCCTTCTAAAGTACTAGTTCTCTCTTTATAACGAATACTGTTTACGGATGTAGTCTTATCGAATTTGATTCTTCACTGTATATATGTTTAGAGTCTTTAGACTATGAATATATTTTTGATTATCATTCAGATAATTTATTTTGCTATTTAGCAGAGGCCATCCACATTACTTTTCCATAATCTTCGATATATATATATATATATATATATATATATATATATATATATATATATATATATATATATATATATATATATATATGGTGACGAAATTACTCAAAAGGTTATAAAAAGCAATCGTTACTGCTGGGGGTTGCTTTTACGTTTGCACAGAAGTTCATGAATGTACAATGAAAAACATGTTGCGTTTGCACAGATTTAAAAGACGACCATTTGTAATGATATCAACTAATTTAATCTTCAATTGAGATAGTTGATTTTCTCCTAAAAACTATCATTGCAATCTCCTTTATGTTTCTACAAAAAAAATACTCATTTCCTAAATTATTTTAACAGTCTTACAACTTTATCTTTTCATTAAAGTCTTACGAAAATAGCATCATAAGTTAATCATATGTATCAACCATAACAAAAGAATTTGTGATTATCGATGCTAGTGGATATTCGATTTGTTAGTGTTGAGTTAATTTTTATAGCTAATTTTTGTTTGGTATGTGAAAGTATTTCGGCCATATATAGAAAGTAAACTATTTTTGTGGAAAGTAAACTAAATTATTATTGACAATATTTTTTTTACTGACAATATTGTTAGATTGTATTTTCTTTATTGACAATATTGTTAGATTGTATTTTTTTTATTGGCAATATTGTGGTATACTCCTAATACTTTCTCATATCTTGAATAAGTTAAGTGTTCGGGGTTAACGAATGGATGGTTTTTTTATTACTAATGTGTAAAACACATGAACGTGCATCTTGTTAATGTCTTTGTAACAAAAATTCATAAAATCGAATTTAGTCAAAAAATTCAAAATATAAGTAGGACAAATGAAGTACTATAGTTGCATTTATTACATATATATATGGATATAATAGAGAAAAAGTGCATGAGTGAGTTGATTAAATAATAAAATAGATTTTCGATTAGAAATGAGGCAAGTGGAATGGGCAGGGAGTGGAGGAATATGATGACAATACCTGTCAAAATGTCAATAATAAGATTGATTACTTGGAATATTACATAATAATAAAATATGTATACATGCATGATGGGAAGTTGAATCAAACTAAAAGGAAACCATAAAAGGGAGCGTGAAGAAAGAATGAAAGGCTAATAATAAAGAAATGATGCAAGGAGTAGAAACTGATAAAGCATGTATTCTTTTTATTTATATAGACGGGGAAAGATGGGTATTAAATTTTAACTGAGCATTGGTAATTTAGTAGTAAACTATTTATCCTGGGCTCAATTTTTTTCTGGAAACAAAGTTGCAATGTGAGTATAAATTTTGATTTATTCAGTTATATGGTAGTCCAATAACAAATAATTTGGCTATCCTCTTATGTTAGTATATATGAAGACATTCCAAACTTGAATCATGTAATGTAGATTCAGTCTACTCTATATCACTAATTCTCGATCGATCAACCAATATAAGATATAAAATGAGTATTAAATATATATGATAGTTGTAAGAACATAATTATACAAAAAAAAAACTAAATATGAAAAAATAAAAACCCAAAAAAGAAAGGAAAAAATAATGAAAAAGAGAGTTGGGCATGCATGATGGTGTTTGGTATCCGCAGAGCCCGAGGACCAAAACCACAGATGAGGTGGGGACTCTTCTGATCTTTCTCTGAACTCCATGTGACCCCCACAATTCATCTAATTATATACAGAACACATGCATATATACACTTTTTATTCCGATTGTCTTTTACGTTTTTGGTTATATATATCCTTATATCTTTCACATAGACTGTCTATAGTTGTGTGTAATCGTTGCTGGCTGCTGGCAATTTTTCAACCGAAATGATACTAGAAAAATAGTTGACAGTGGTCGAAAAAAGATGGACTATAAAAGGAAAGTTGTTTGAAGCAACGAGTTCGAGTTTTGGCCGTGAGAAAGGAAACGCGCGTTTGACGAAATAGTGACATAATAACAAGTGACTGACTATTCTTTTGTTAAATTTGGCTACTATAATGTAGTTATATAAGAAAAAAGGTTGTAAAATAGACTAAAGATAAAAGTCTAGTAAAGAACCTTTTTTAGCATGCATGCTAGATGCGAAATGCGATCGTAATACTCATTTAGGTGTAGTATTGTCTTTTCATTTGGTAAAAGCACTCAGATTTATAATATATATTTTTAAAAAAATTATACAAGATATTTTAGTCTCACATAAGTCGTTCAGACTAGTCACGTGTTGCCACGTGTCGGTCTCTCGGTCTCCTGTCCCTGACGATACTGAAATGTTAATTCCTCAATAGCCAAGACTCGAACCTTAGTGGTTTCACCGTATTAGTTTTTTTACCCTCAAATTAATCACCATCACACTTGGTTCAGATTCTTAATATATATATATATATATATATTCACAAAATGTGATATATTAAGTCTATAGTAACTAGAAAGGTTTATAATAGAGTTCTCTCCATAGCTTTGATACCATCTACATGATTTATAAACCAATGAAAAACGGCTAAGAGATACGTAGCGAGAAGAACATATTTTCACTTTTATTAGTCGGATTTTATACTCAACAGTTTTTCAACATCACACTGTAAATACAATTGTGAAATTCTTTTTTCCTTTACAATTGTGAAATTCTCTAGAATCGATCTCTTTTGTTCAGTTTAGGACTGCCTGAAGATTCTATTACAACACGCGTGAAAATCTGTGTTCCGTTCGTCGCTTGACACGTTTTTGGTTGTATACGCAGACACAAACTCTTAACTCAGTAGGCCAACATTTATGTTTTGTTGGCCATACCAATTGTAATATTCTGGCTCAAGGCTCTCATTGGGTTATGTGTCGTCAGTTGTGTGTGATTGATAATATTTGGACACACTTTTATCCTCCCAACATTTGATGCACATATCAAATTACTTTCAACTAAGCCTCTAAATGAGTCAGTGTCTTCACCTCGCACAAAAAAAAAAAAGAGTTACCTGGACATAGTATCCAATCCAAAGCTGGTAAAAAGAGGTGTCAAATTATTTTATGTTCAAACTTAGTATGACATATTGAAACTTAAGGACCCTTTTTAAATTGGCATTAGAATAAAAATCTGTTTTGATAATTATCGGACTGAACGGTTTTCTTTGCTTCAACGACGAATTAAGAAAAACGTGAAAATTTACATAAAAATTATTACTTATTTTTTATCCAGGATATTTGACGGGGCGTGATCCAACTCTGACTAATTTCCGGGGGCCTGACTATCAATGTCAGTCAGATCCGATTGTTTGCAAAGAGAATTAGATACTTATGTCATCTGGCCACACGTTAGAGTAATCTGAAGACAACATATTCAAATCCACAATCCTTAGAATTATTTTAGGACATCATGTACCACTCGATCACTAACGCGTGGTTCTCTTTCAAAAGGTGGAAACTGCTAACAAAACAAGTCAATTAGTAAATACACTTTAGCAAAATGAACTATTATAAATACTTTTGGGACTAATTTATCTGGTTATCTTATCAATTGGAGATGATTGCTTTCGTGTAAAATATATAGCCAACGAATAGAAGGTATGTACATGTCCATTGGACGTTGAGAAAATATTTCGATAGGGTGCCAAAAGTTCATCACCATTAAACTGCATTGTTGCATGGCTAGTGTACACAGTAGTGAAGTCGTGAAGGTTTGGGAGGGAAAAGTAGGAATGCTCTTCCGTAAACTATTTGATGCCAAATTTAGGTATCCATCAACTGGAAGCAATATTTCCAAAAATCACAAGTATGGATTATGTTTAGGCACTTCTTCCGGAAATCGAAATTTTCTTATGTTCATCAATGATTGTAGATTATGTATGAACTGTTCTCCGGGGTGTTCGTTCGAATGTTTTGTGAACATACCCCTTTTGTGATTTCTCTCTTGCCTGTTCTATCAGCCTATGCCCATCTCTCTAATAAGAGAGAAAACTTGATGAAGTATCACTTTTCATGATCTCTGCCACGTTCGGGTTAGATAGTGGCAGCCACATTTGAATAGTTTGTGGATTTCGGTCATGATTTTTACAGAACTTTTTGGAATAGTAATGACATGTCTATTTCTATCGAATTGATGATCAACTCACGAGGTCCTCTCGCTACGTGTATTCCGGTTTGGATGTGGTTAATTTGGTCCCAACAAAGATATACACAGATGTCCAAGAGTTCAGTTTAGCTCGTAAGTTGACTTTTTGTTAACAAGCATTTTGTGACAGTATTAAGCCTCATTAGTTATATACTCCCTCCGTTTCAATTTAATTATCGTTGTAGAAAAAAAAATTCATTTTAAAATAAGTATTTTATAATTTCAATGTAAAATTTATTAAGAAGATTCTCCGGTTTATTTTTTTATTGGTCGAAATATGGTTAAGTGTATAGGTAATTGTGTTTTTATTTTGGAACTATATAAAATTATATATTTTATTAATATGTGTGTATAAACCCAGAACGACAATTAAATCAAAACGGAAAAAGTATATATGATCAAAATCTCCTGCCGATTGGTTACATTAGTATAGAACTGATAATTAAAGTAGTTATGTTCATTGTTTTTCCACGCCATTTTAGCAGATTAAATCCGTTAAAACACACTAAAATCCAGCTGTATCTACAAGAAAAGGAAGTCTTCTCTTGAAATTATGTTATATCATATTCCCTCTGTTTCATTAAAAAAACTTAGACACATATCAAAAATTAATTGAAATACATTTATACTTTTATTAATTTTATTTATTTAACCAATATTATTTGAGGTAGAAAATTTTATTTAAAAATTAATGTATTTTATAATTAATATTAAACTAAAATTAATTATAAATTGCATTGGAATTATCCATGATGCTTTTTATATAACAAGAAAAAATGATAAGATGTTTTTTATAACAAGAAAAAATGATAAATTAACACTTTTTAGAAAACATAGGGAGTATGTTTTATATTAATTTTGACTAACAGAAAATTAAGTGTTTACTATTATAAGTTACATTAAAATTCAGAAAATAAGTAATTTAATTAAACTAAACTTATCTTCAAAACATCAATGGTGCTTCAACTTCTTTCTAGTTTGATTTCTGAACCCCTCATGAACGCCTAATTGAGAAAACAGATGGTCGAGGTTTCATTGATATGGGTATCCAACTGAATGATACAATGGAACAAGTAGTCAGATCACACCGTTGTAGGAAACACAGAGTGACAGTATTTAATGTGATTGAAGAAGAAATCAACAATCTTCGGCTTAAAGGGCTTCAAAGCAAAGATGATCTCAGATGATGGAAACATAGGGAAGACTTTTAAAAGGCTGAGTCTAGCATCCAAAAATGGACTGGTACAATGGAGTTTGGTTCCCATACAACACTTCCAAGTACTCTTTCGCTTCATGTCCGGTTATGAGTATTGAAACCTATAACCATTTATTCTATGAATTAATATAACATTCAAAAGAAAAAGAACATCATTTATACTAAAACAGGGAAAATGCAAACTTCTAATTAAATCCATAAATTTGCTCGAATGGTTTGCTAGCAATGGAATATATATACACTTTAGAACATGATTAAAGGAGGTTTTTAGAGGGGTTCTTAGGGGAATGGGTCTCATGAATAGTGTAAGAACCGGTTCTTAAAACTCTTAAATAAGAATTGATTCTTAAGAGTTTCTTACACTGTTTGCGGGTCCCACTGACACGTGGCGACCCGCAATTGGTTCGTTTTTTTTTAAATAAAAAATCAAATTTAAAAAAAAAATAAAAAAAAATAAAAAAAAAACAAAAAAAAACAAAAAAAAAACTAGAACCCAAAGTGGGGTTCTAAGATTAATCATGCTCTTATATTATGGTGGCTCTATTTTTTTTTTTTTTTGTCAACTGGTGGCTCTATTCTATATTTATGAGAAGGTCAAAACTCAAAAGGTATTTTAAATTTTCCATCTTAATTGTTGTGCACTGATCACTCTTATTTTGGTCAAAACTAAAGACAAATGGGAAACATATGGAACATAAAATTCGGTATTCACATGCTGCAATCATTATGTTCTTTACTTTCTTTATTTCTACAAGGCGGGCAAGTATTAAGGGTTCCTATCTCCATTGACCAAACTTTAAATCTGTAATGCAACAACTGTCCCAAAATCCCTTCCAGACACTTTCAACAACTCTCTCTCTCGCTTTTCATAACAAATCGATTTTACCAATCTCACAAATTTGTAAAATCTCATAAAACATGCATTTGTTACGTTCAAATCCGCTTGTTCGCACTAATAACCAAATGCATATTGTGTATCCATTATACGTATCACCATTCTAAGCCTGATTCGTAGTGTTTATTGTTGTTATCTAGTGTTTGAAACAGTGCCATCAAACCCCGTGTTAATGCGATCGAGATACAACACGACCAATAGTTTATACATACGATTTAAGAGATGAAAAAAAGAGAGGAATAAATAAAAAGAAAACTTACAAATCTATGTGATGAATGAAAAAGATAAAGATAAAAAGAGAAGTTTAAGGAGAAGCAGAGTGATGTCGATCAAAGTGGAGAAGCTGAGCTGCACATTTGGGGCAATCTTTCAAGAGTTTAGGTACCATGTAATAAATACAACAAGCTTTGCAACCAGCTACCACAAGAACGTCATTCTCTTCTTTGTGATTCTCTAACGATGACTCTGATGAAGATTCTTCTTCACTTTCATAATAAGAGCTATCTTCTTCTGAAACCACAGTTACATCCGATTCTCCACTGAAATCATCATATGCATTGTTGTTGTTGTTGTCTTCCTTCATCATCATTCCGGTGTTCCTGTTTATGTAGTCAACCTCTCCTGTCTAAACATAAAACAAACCTCCACATATCAATTAAAAAGTAAATTAGAATTTTAAAACTTCATAATTTACTTTTTAATTGCAGAAAAATGCACTCCAAGTCCATTAGACAAAACAAATATGGACGACATTTTTTATATCCAAATCTCTAAATGTATATGGTTTCTTGTGATGTACAAGAGAACATTTGTTTTGTTCTAAAACAAACATCCTGCAGATTCAAATAGAAAAGAAAAAAGAACTGAAAGTGATCAATGAAACTTTCCAAGTGAAATTCTTCTTACAAAGAAAATTTCTGTTAGGGTTTATGTTTTGGTAATGAAATCAAACACTGTGAGCATTTATAGACAATAGAGACACGGTTGAAGCAATAAATGCAACACAAGTAAACAGAAAAAAACAGTTACAAAAGGAAACCAAAGAAGTTACATTTGTCATACCACAAAACTGACAAATGATTGTCCTTAACAGTCCTCAAACTCGAAGTTTCTCCCGATGATATATATTAATAACAGGAAAAAACAGAAGAAAAGTAATCTGATTTTGTTTACCTTGAGATCAAGGCACTGTTCCAAATGACAAGGAGCACAGATGTGAGAATTTATCTCTAATGTTCTATTTGAGATCGGCACATCATCATCATCGAAACTTCTTCTCCGGTTACTCAATGAACATTTCAGTTGATATTTCGATGCAAAAAGGAAGGAGAGAAGAATCAACCAAAAAGAGAGTTTTAAAAGGATTTAAAACGTAGAGAAACATTCTTAAATCAAGGAAAGGCAAAAACAAAAGGAAAGACTTTAAGGGTAAATTCGGGATTATGATGAGGGAATTGGTCCACGCGTCGTGAGGGTTGTTGGGCCAAAAGAAAGCTGGAGGACGTAGCTGTCACTGTAATGCGCACAATCAACGACCACTGAGCCTCTCATTTGGTCTCACGTCCCATGTAAAACGAACATACGACTACTTCTACACACGCGTTACATTTTAGATAGTCGTCGTGGTTTCGGTTAGTCGCCAGTTTAACTAAAATAACAAACTTCAAACTTGTTTCAAATTAAAAAAAAAAAAAACTTCAAACCAAATGGCACAATTTTTCCGTATCTCTTTCAAATGTTCCTAATAATGACTCAAAAATCCAGATATAGTATTGAACAGATGAACCAAATCATTTTGAAAGTCTTCGAAGATCTTAATTTGGTATGAACAAAACAGAGACGTAAGAGACTCCGAGTAAATCGAATGATACTTCAAGCTCCAGATTTTTACTCTAAAATCTTATTTTTATCGAGGTAGGAGTTGAATCTGATCATCCATTTCAGATCATTTTACCATGATTACCTAGTACAAATACAGATCAAATTCTTGTTCAGAAGTGAAAACACCAGTACGACGAGAAGCAGAACACAGCCCTTGTTCAGAGAACCGCAAATGACTCCTGGAAAGACCCATAACATTGTTCAACAGTTGAAGCATTTCAAGGAGATGACTGATAAGTAAGTATGAGAGACATTATAGCAAGCAACTGCCAGAATATGAAGTGGGGGAAGGAATGATTTAGTCGTCTGTGAAATTGACAGCGAGGTCCCAGTAGTGCCCGACACCAGCATCAGTGAAAACTTTCTTGGCAGCAGAGTCCGTTAAGCACTCTTGTACAAGAAACCTATGGAAACTAGGTTTCGCAACGCTTCCTTGCCAAACCAACCAGCACTTGTTGTTTCCATCATTCTCCTCTTCGTCTTCATCTTCTTCCTCTCCTTCCTTCTCACCCTTCTTCACCGCCTCTTCCCAGTTTATCCTCCTCAGCATCAGCTTCCCGTATCTCTTTATCGCTTTGCTCTTTCCCTCCACCACCACCACACTCATTCCCTCTGTCATCACGCTACAACCCGTTAATCTGTTCTCCCTAGCATTCATCTCCACCTTGAATCTCGTCTTTGAATGAGAGAGCTTGTTGATCTTGTACACCGACACTATCGTCTCGATCGTTGTTGGATCGTCGAAAAGCTTCCTCTCTTTCTTCTCACGCTTCTCTGCAGGTGTTAGTTTCCGTGCGGCATTCCTGTCCGTGTGAGCCTGTTCACGTTCTGCTGCTGCGGTGCGGATCTCCTTCTCAAGCTTGGTTGGATCTTGCGTTGCT
>MU105855.1:0-265421 GCA_012274485.2 Sinapis alba | reverse complement strand
TGTCTTCCATGTGACTTTCAGATTTTTTTTTTTTAATTTTTTTTCTCCCTGTGTACTTGTGAATCTTTCAGATAAAAGACATGGCAGTAAAAGCCTCAGGTGCTTACAAAAGCTGCAAACCGTGTTCAGGGTCTTCTTCAAACCGGAACCACCGTGATTCAGATGCTGCATCAGCTTCTGGGAGGTTCCATTATGCGTACAAGAGACCTGGAAGAAGCGGAAGCTCTACTCCAAAGATTCTAGGGAAAGATATGGAGTCTAGGTTAAAAGGGCTTTTGAGTGGTGAAGGAACACCTGAATCCATGAGTGGCAGGACAGAGTCTACAGTGTTCTTAGAGGAAGAAGAAGATGATGAGCCTAAAGAATGGGTTGCTCAAGTGGAGCCTGGTGTCCTCATCACATTTGTTTCATTGCCTGAGGGAGGGAACGATCTCAAGCGTATTCGGTTCAGGTAATTTACAAAATGAACTTAATCCATTTTGTCTTTTGATTTGAATTTGGAAATAGAGAATGTGTGTGTTTCTTGGGGACACACGTTATGAGAAGTACAATCGATATTAAAGATGTTATCTTATGTTTTTGGAAACTTGCATTTCTCTTGAATCAATTTTGAAAGTGGTCCCAAAACGTTTGTTGTGTGTATTGTGAGAAGCTGTACATCCTTTTGCCAATAAAGGTTTTTGAGATCTTAAAAATGGATTCCTCCAAGAACAGTTGTGTGGGGAAAGCGTTTAGTGAAATTCATTTTGTAGGTGGAACATGTTCATGTATGAGAAGCAGCAATGAACTAACTAGCTAACTAACCTTCTTCATGGCCTTATCAAAAGAAGGACACTTTGGCTCTTAACACTGTTCACTTGGTTGTTGTAGTCATTAAAGCAACACCTCATTTGTTGATTTGGTTTCAGTCGTGAGATGTTTGATAAACGGCAAGCTCAAAAATGGTGGGCGGAGAATTTCGAAAAGGTCATGGAGTTATACAACGTGCAGCAATTTAATCAGCAGAGCGTCCCGTTTCCAACTCCTCCTACATCCAAAGATGAGGTAACACACTTTCTGATGAACACATGAATCCATTCATTGATTGGTTGAGGTGTTCTAAGTGGAACCAATTTTCATTTGGTATGCCAGAGCTCTACCAAGAACGGTCCTGCAACTCCACCTTTAAACAATGAATGCACTCGAGGAAAAGGCTACGCTTCTTCGGGCTCACTGGCTCACCAACCAACAACACAAAGACAAAATCGGTACGCAAGTGATTCGTCTGGTCTTGCAACTACGCCAAAACTCTCTAGCATAAGTGGCACCAAAACTGAGACATCATCGGTTGTTGGGTCCGCAAGAAGTAGTGGCTCATCAAGGGAAGAAGAAGAAGAAGATGCAGAGCATTCAGAGGAGGTCTCAGTAAGTAATGCAAGTGACAACGAAACAGAATGGGTAGAACAAGATGAAGCCGGTGTGTACATTACAATCAGAGCTTTACCAGATGGGACACGCGAGCTTAGACGCGTTCGCTTCAGGTAGAAAGAAACATAACCCTTTCTCTTGCTAAGAAAGCTTTTCGAAAAAGCAAAGCACTTAACACACATTTTTCTTCTTGTTGTTGCAGCCGAGAGAGGTTTGGAGAAACGGATGCAAGATTGTGGTGGGAAGAGAACAAAGCTCGGATACAACAGCAGTACTTGTGATGCTCTCTGCAAGACTCTTACACAGCATAACCAAACATTTTTTTTTTTTTTAACTTGGAGAAAAGCTACACATTGATAGAAACTGTTTGGTTTGAGATAATCCATGTGTTTCTTTATATTGTTGGTGGTTACTCGATCTCCTCTCTTCATCTTTCTTAATCATTAGAGTTCTTATTGTTATCACTAGGGAATGCTCTTTTCAAATCTTGCATGAGGCGTTTGTAGAATGATGTATATATAATGCTTTAAAACTTGCCTCTAGCATATCATGCTTATACATTTTGCCATAAAATGTGTATTGGTTCAACAAAGCTAAAGACAATGTCTCATATATATATTGTCTATATATATATGCAACTTCTAGAAAATTCGTTTGGGTTATTATATTATCACTAAAATTGACAATTTCTTGTCATCTTCCATTTATAAGACAAGATGTGAAGATTAATAATACTTGTTTAGTGAGCACATAACATTTTCATGGAAGTCCTATTTAATACATAACATTTTCATGCAAGTCCTATTCAATAATTAATTCATTATTATATCTAACATTGACCGACTATTATTTGAGTCAATAAAAACATCACATCTACTATGTTTATTGTTTACAAAGGACAAATGAATTAAAGCAAAAAGCAGAAAATTGGAAAATTAGCAAAAGCTAGTACAGTAATTTTGTATATGTATCATTTGGAAATTTCCGAAATCTCGATAAAAGGGGTAAAATAGTCATTTCCATTTCCTAATTACTGATTTTCTTTCGAACCAATCTTTTCTATCTTCCTTCTTAAACTTCTTTCCGTCTCGTCTTCTCCGATCTTAGGGTTTAAGAGTCGAATCACAACACTAGTAGCGCCAACAACTTCACTTAGTCGCCGATCGTAATTCGCTTTGCTAGTTTTCTCAATATCGATCCTATTGTCATCTGATTATCCCGATAGGGCTTGATCGGTGATGGTGTCTGGGTCAATAACCGGCGGTAATCGGGTGATGATGGAACCCGATGACGATGAAGACAGAAAGTTGATTGAATCGATTAAAGAAATCGTGGGTAATCACTCCGATGCCGATATATACACCGCCTTGAAAGAAGCTGACATGAACGCCGACGAGGCTGTGCAGAAGCTGATTCATCAAGGTTTCTCTCTTCGTCTCGTTATAGGTCGTAGATGGGTTATGCAAAAGTTTCGGTTTTTTAATCTTGTCGTATGGAGTTTTTGTTGATAATTCGATATGTTATCTTCTTGTGTTATTCTGCTGGCTTTTGTTTTGCTATGTGCAAAGTCTTTTATCTGGGTGACGAGTTCGAATAATTATGCTAAAGCCTTTCTTTTGTTCAGATCCATTCCATGAGGTGAAGAGAAGAAGAGACAGGAAGAAAGAGGTAAGCTCACAAATGTTTTCTTTCTTTCCATTTCCACTGCATTTGAAGAAGGGAACTGGGTTGTTGTTCATAGTGCTTTCGTTACTAGTATATATAACTGGGCGTATACATGTGCTAAGTTTGTTTGTTGTGTTCAGTGGACATATTGACCATCCTTATTATGAAACTTCGTTAGTGTTGGGAAACTCTTGTCAACTTTTATTTACATTCAGATAGTTTGCTGAATAGCTGGAGATCATTAGGACCCTTCTTTTATGTTTCCGGGTTCAGTTTGGAGGCCGTCTTCTATGTGGGAAAGGGTGTTGCAAATTTCTGTCCTATATGAACTCTGATTTTATACTGAATGTTCTTTGGCATCAGGTTACAGTATTGGTTGAGCCTGCCGACGAAAAGAAACCTTTTGAAAGTGTTACTGTTGAAGTGAATACACGGCCTGAACATAATGTTCGGAGAGGAGGCTACACTAGGAATGTCTTCCCTGGGAACATTGCTCCACGAAATGAACTTCCTAGGAACGCTGCGCCACGAAATGAACTTCCTAGGAACGCTGCTCCACGTAATGAGTTTTCTAGGAACGCTGCTCCACGAAATGAATTTCCTAGGAACGCTGCTCCACGTAATGAATTTCCTAGGAACGCTGCTCCACGTAATGAATTTCCTAGGAATGCCTTTCCTAGGAACGCTGCTCCACGAAATGCGTTTCCTAGGAATCCTGCTACTGGTAAATCAACATGATGATAATATACTTGCCAGTTTCTTTAGTTCTGTCTGTGCCACAATCCTTTAGCCTCGGGTGAATATAAAAAGAAAATGTGTTGGTCAAGGAAAAATAGAAGAAACTGGATTGTAATGCATGTCTTGATTTTCTTTTGGAATCTTTGTGATTGGCGTTAGGCCTCCAAATTTCATGTCATGTATGGACCATATTCATCTATAAATGCTGTTTTGTGTGTCTGAGACACTGAATTTGTTTGTTTCATGTTAGTGCAGGATCAAAGAGAGAGTTCCGCGTTGTTAGAGACAACAGGTCTAATCCAAATGTTGGTGAAGAGTTGAAGCATACTTCCGCCCAGTCTTCTGGATTAAATATTAACAAAGTAATGGCCTCTCAAAACCAAAAGGGGTATGTTTTTCAATTATACGTTATTCTGTTCTTATTCTAGCATGTTCTATTGCCGGCTTGCCTTGTTTTTTAATGTGCAATAACATGATACTCTTCAGTGTTGTTTTTAATGTTAAGACTGTTAGTGTAAAGGACTAAGTTACATAAGACTCTTGAAGATAATAAGAGGCATACATTAGTTTTTCGGCATTGTCTTTTATAGACGGTGACAATAATGCATATGTTCACTTGTTAGCATCCCACTGCAGTTTACCTCAGACATGGTGACTTCTTGGGAAATAGAAAGAAAGCCCACTGAGAACTTGTTATCTTATAATTTCGAGACAAACGCTATGCTGAATTCAGATGAGATAAATAAGATCGCGGCTCTTATTTTCATTGTTTGCCAGCTTAACAGGTGGTTTAGGCAATCGTAGATCTCCTGGGGATCAAGATTTTGCCGAAGATTGTAATCCAGCAGCAGATGTCAGGCTCAGAGATGCTGAAATTACTCCATTGCAGCATCCTACCAGAAAAGAACTCTCTGATGGAAAGCAGACGGCCCGTGGTGTTACCTTGGCATCAACCAATTCAGTTATTGGTGTATATTCGGCTTCCACAGATCCAGTTCATGTACCATCTCCGGTTTCTAGATCATCACCTGTGGGAGCTATTAAACGTGAAGTAAGAGGTGGAGGCTTTGGTGGAAAACCTTCTGAAAATGTTGGTAAAGGTCCATCTGCATCTGCTGATTCTTTGTCAGGGTCCTCTATTAGAAAGACTGGGACTCCAAATGCATATCGATCATCTTCCCCAAATTCAAAGATTGATCAAGTCAGTCAAACTACTTTACGAGAGTCTGTTTTGCCCAGCGGTGGGGAAAAGAATAGGCCTCTCTTGAACAGGCAGCGTGGAAACAGAGGAAGCCAAAATGTTAGAACACAACAAGTTGGTGGCCGTACAAAAGGTAATTTATATGCAAATATTAATTTATTGAGAAGCCATTTCCTGTCATGACTTCTGATATTCTTTCTCAACCTGTTCTTAATGCAGGAGTCTCACAGAACAAGGAATGGAAGCCTAAACCAATTCAGAAACCTGTTGGACATAACTCTGGAGTAATTGGAACACCTGCAAAATCTCAGGCTTGTCGTCCTGATGATAGTTCCATAAACTTGGAATCGGAGGCTGTTAAGGTGCAAGATAAGCTTTCGCATGTCCATATCAGTGAAAGCCAGAATGTCATCATCGCAGATCATATTCGTGTCCCTGAGACTGACCGATGTCAGCTTACATTTGGTAGCTTTGTTCAGAATCCAGAATCTGCTTTCCAGGAATCATGCTCTTCAGAAGAACTTAGAGAAACAGATCGTAGGTAAGTTGGTGTTATTATTATTTTTTTAACTTAGAGAAACTGGTCGTTGAGTTTAATATCACCTTGTATCTTTCCTCAAGTAACTTTTGGTGATTTGTTTTCAGTTCGCCAGTTTCTTCTCCAGAGACTTTAACAGATAGTCCGGGGGATAAGCCTATCGATATTCTTGATGATCATGTCAGAGTTTCTGAATCTGACTCACGTGTGTCGGTGGCATCTGAGCAACAGTTACCTGAGGAGAAGGAAGCTAACAGATCTGCCAATTTGGATGAGTACTCGGAAATGCAATTGCTCAATAGGAATGGTCCACATTATACTCCTTTAGAGTTTGAACAGCAGCAAGATCCTCCTGAGTTGCAAAAAGTTTCTGTAAGGTTTCCTGCAACTGTGCCTTTTGAAAATCCAAGGCAGATATATACAAATTCAAAACTTACACTCTTGTCCTTTCCAGCAGGCATATGGTAATCACGGTAGTTATGACTTTCCGTATTTTAGTCCTGCGATGAGTGAAAACGTACGAGGACAAGGATTACCATCTCAGCAAGAGGTAATTTATGTTCCTGCTGTTGCTGGCGTGATAGCATTGAGTTGTCTTTAGGCTTTTCTTTCAATTCATTAGCCAAGATAAACCAACAAGGTATCATTTTGCTAATGGAGCAGGTATTAAGTACTCAAATGGTGAACAATGGCCCTTCATCTACGATTCCCATGTTGCAGCAGCAGCAACAACAACAACAGGCGTCAATGCAACAGATGTACCCGCAGGTTCAAGTTGCACATTTTCCCAATCTTATGCCTTATCGTCAGTTCGTCTCCCCAGTCTATGTTCCACAGATACCCATGCCAGGCTACTCAGGTAACCCAGCAGCATATGCACACCCGTCAAATGGCAGTAGCTATGTTCTGATGCCTGGAGGTGGTGGTTCCCATCCTGGTTCAAATGGTGTCAAGTATGGCATCCAGCAATTCAAGCCAGTCCCAACAGGTGGTCCTACTGGTTTTGGGACTTACAACAACCCTGGTGGGTATCAGATCAATTCTCCCAATGTGGTTGGCAACGCCATGGGTCTTGAAGATCCATCTCGCATGAAATACAAAGATGGAAATATTTACGTTCCAAACCCTCAGGTAATGATAACTGTGTTCCACTTGCCCTAACCGCAGGTTTTTTACCCGTTATGCTTTATTGCTAATTTGTTTCGTTGTGTGACACAACAGCAGGCTGAGACTTCTGATATTTGGATGCAGAATCAAAGAGATCTTTCAAGCCTTCAGTCTCCTCCATATTACAACGTAGCTGGTCAAACGCCTCATGGTGCTTATTTACCTTCCCATACATCACATCCATCCTTCAATGCCGCTGCGATACCAGCACAATCTCCTCAAATGCAGTTCCAGAGTCTCTTCCATCCGCCACAACCTGGTGCAATGGCGAATCCGCACCACATGGGACCTGGGCTTGGTGGTAATGTTGGAGTTGGGGTTGTACCCTCTCCTCCCTCTCAACTTGGTGCTTATCAGCAATCACAACTTGGTCATCCGAACTGGGGAGCAAACTTCTGAATAAAGTTCTAACCTCTGTCTAATGGATCATAATAGCCGAAAGCAAATGTTTTGATTTTCTTTGTGAAACGGCCAAACTATATTTTAGTATCTTCTTTAGTTAATGAATGCATAAATGCTTTGCCCCTCCCTGCTTCATTTTTTTACTTGCTATAGTTTCTTTCGAAGTGTGAATTAAACAAACCCTACTACACATGTGATAGTGTTTCAAGTACTGAACCCCTCTGACTTGAAACATTGTTGCTTGCTGAGTGTTTCCCGTTGTCAGTGTTCTATAAGTATTGTCCAAGTTGTTGTGTTCTTCTTTGAGTTATGTGACTTCTCTCTCCATTTCTTCACATTCCTTTTCTTGATAGAGAATCATTAGTCGTTGAGTTTGACATAACTTCCCTCGAGCCTTTAGAATATAAAACAAATATTCTTCATAAGAACTTGTTGAAGCTAAGCCTATAGGTTTTGATTAGCTCCTTGATTACTTTTGCTTTTTTTTTGAAGTGTCATTGCACACTATGTAATCATAGCAAACATAATCTGATTGATCGTTTTGTTGAAATATTTACTTTGTTTTGGGAGGTGGGTCTAAATCAAGGGGCCAACTTATTTGCTTATGGCCTAATTTGTACGTACTTTGCTTGCTCCTCTCATATAATAGGGCGAAGCTTTTTCATGTCCTAAAGTCCTACCTTAGAGCATCTCCAATGGTGGTACTACCATTGGAGTCCTTAGCATTTAATTTTTTTTTTTTTTTCTTTTTGAATAGTTAAGGACTCTAATCCAAAATGTTAATCCATTGGTGTGACCCGATTAGAAATCCTTAGGGAAAAAAATATAAATTTTTTATACATGTGAAAATAACATTTGATTTTATTCATAGATTATTTTAAAAAAAATACAACAATTAATCTTCACCACCAAATTTATTTCAAATATTTTCAATTAAATCATTTTTTAAATGTTCATGTATACGTCTATCGCGAAGTTGATTCCGAATGCCTAGCATATTACTGAGATTTGTAGGCATGTCTGTACTATAGTACTATAGGACATATCCACCCGTGAACTTCTAGATGCCTCTCCTTCTTCAAATTCAGATGTATCGTACTGAGTGTATCCATCTCGTTCATTTTCGACTATCATATTATGTAGTATGATACATGTTCTCATAATCTTTCCTATCTTTTCCTTGTCCCACGAAAGAGCTGGGTTTTTCACAATCGCAAAGCGAGCTTGCAATACTCCGAAAGCCCGCTCCACGTCTTTTCTGGTTGCTTCTTGAACTTTGGCAAATAACTCAGCTTTAGGACCTTGAGGAAGTGAGATAGATTGGATAAATGTTGACCATTTCGGATATATACCGTCTGTGAGGTAGTACGCTAAATTATACATATGGCCATTGACCACGTACTCTAACCTTGGAGCTCGACCTTGTAAAATGTCATCAAAAACAGGGGACCTATCAAGGACATTAATATCGTTTAAGGTACCTGGAGGACCAAAAAATGCGTGCCAAATCCAAAGATCATGTGAAGCCACAGCCTCTAAGACAATTGTCGGCTTTCCGGATCCACGGGTGTACTGTCCTTTCCAAGCGGTTGGACAATTTTTCCACTCCCAATGCATACAGTCAATGCTTCCTACCATCCCAGGAAATCCACGTTTCTCTCCAATATCGAGTAGTCGTTGTAGATCCTCTGGTGTAGGTCTTCGTAGATACTCGTCTCCAAATAATTGTATTACTGCATCAGTGAAATATTGTAAACACGATATGGCCGTGCTTTCACCAAGTCGGAGATATTCGTCAACTGTGTCAGCCGCCGAACCATAAGCAAGGAGACGAATTGCAGCTGTACATTTTTGCAAGGGAGATAGACCATACCTCCCGATTGCATCTCTTCTTTGTTGAAAGAATTGAAATTCTTCAGACAGGCGATTGACTATACGCATGAATAAATCCTTGTTCATGCGGAAACGGCGTCTGAACAAATTTGGCGGAAATGTTGGATCATCACTAAAGTAGTCATTCCATAAACGGTGGTGTCCTTCTTCGCGGTTTCGTTCTATGTAAGCTCGTTTTCTTTGTTTTTTGGTTTGATGGTCCACAACGTTGTCGTATACATCTTCAAAAATTTCGTCGAAAACTTCGTCCAATCTGTGTTCAAGTTCTTCCGATGAAGACGATGACATTTCTGTAAACCGTCCTTTAAATTAAAAAAACAAGACAAACGGATTAGACTTTTTAATTATTGCATATTTATAATTATCATTTTTAAAATTATCATATTTTTCATCATACAAATAAGGCTGGTGAAGATAACTTATAAATGATATTTTTTATCATCATACAAATTATTATGTTATGGTTATAATAAAGGAGAAACAAGTAAGCACGATGACTACGTTAAATCATTGAATCAGAGTATGATGATGAGACCCGCATTTCATAAAGTAAATATAAACGTGTCTTGTTGAATTTGATATAATCTGATTAATTGAAGAAAACGAATGTGAACACTAGAAGATATGAAACAAGCATTTGATAAAAAGATCTTCATACAACAAAAACGAAAGCAAAACGAAAGTAAATGAAACAATAAACAAAGCAAATCAAACCTTGTGATTGCCTTTAACNGACCCGCATTTCATAAAGTAAATATAAACGTGTCTTGTTGAATTTGATATAATCTGATTAATTGAAGAAAACGAATGTGAACACTAGAAGATATGAAACAAGCATTTGATAAAAAGATCTTCATACAACAAAAACGAAAGCAAAACGAAAGTAAATGAAACAATAAACAAAGCAAATCAAACCTTGTGATTGCCTTTAACAGAGGTTCTTACAATACGGTTGTTGCTTACAATACATAAGGAGATCCATACATTAGTTATAGAAGTTTACATGAAATGGAAAGACAAATAAAGATGTAGGTACCTAAACACATTACTTATACTAGTGAAAGTGAAAAAAGCAGACACAAACCCGTGACTTTGGTTACAGTCTGCTATACAACAAAACACTTTCACAGAGAGACATGATGGCTCCCTTAACCCGTGAGTGAACAACTAGTACACAACAAAGACCTTGTACTGAACCTGAAAGAACAGAAAAAAGAATAGTTAGTCACCATAAACCCGATCATAATCACAACAGCTCATAAACGACCATAAACACAACTCATACGTATTAAACCATCATAAGCCAACCTAGAACATATCACAACAGCTCAGACATAATTTTAAGTTTCAAAGATGTTTCCATCTCAGAGAGTGGGTCCTTCTTCCCAAGTAAACGGTCAAGCAATTTCTGCTTAGAAATTTTTTCTTTGATTTCCAACATGGCTTGTAACTGTGACAACTCCTCTTCTTTACCACTCTTCTTCTTCTTCTTACTAGCTGCTTTAGCAGCCTTCACTCCAGCAGGTCGACCCTCTGCTCCTCCCACTTCCTCTTCTCCATCAATCTCCAACACTTGTTTGCGCTTCTCCTTCACAGTGTCTTTTGACTGAAAAGTGGAGCACCATTTCCTGTCATGCCTCAGCTCTCTCCACGCGTGTTCCAGGCTAAACTTGATTCCGTAGTCATTATAGAAGAGATCTAGCGCAGCTTTCATCACATCATCATCATTTTGACCACTTCTCTGCTCTCTGAGAGCCGCTTCAAAGCACCCAACAAATTTGCAGACCTGATCGTTTATCCTAGACCACCTCTGTTTGCACTGAACAAGCTCCCTAGGTGTTGTCCCTACCAGGTGAGGGCTTGAGTTGTAGTAGTCTTGAATTCTCTTCCAAAAGGCACCAGCTTTCTGCTCGTTGCTAACCACTGGGTCCTTACTGGTGTTAAGCCAAGCACCAATAAGGATTTTATCCTCTTTTGGAGACCATTTCCTCCTTTCCTTCATGGGACACTCATCTGCACCTTGGCTACTAAACCAAGGCGGTTCGGGTGAATCAAGATCAAAAGAGGTTTGGCTATGAAGTAGGTCAACAAAACCATGGTTGCTATCCATGGTGGGTGAATTGTCTGTGTCACTCTAGTAGCAACACAGAGGCTCCCATTTAAGTAAACGAATTGCGTAGCATTAAAGCCAAGTAGTTAGGAAGGTAAAAAGCATTAAGAACTCTACTGAAAAACTAATTAACATTAATCACCTATCAAGTCAGGGGAGTTAGGAAGGTAGAAACCTATTCACTATCATTTAACACCAATCTAATCTCACTTCACTTGCATTTTAAAAAATTAAATGATAAGAGAGTGAGAAGTTGTTACCTCCTAAAGTTCCGACCATCTCTTTTTCAGCCTCTGCAGCTCTTCCTGAAGATAAATGACCAAAAGCAGTCAATGTTTAAAAATATTACACATTAATCTACGAAAAGAGAAACGGAAAGAAACTCACCAGACACTCTGTCATGACGTTCTCCTTCTCTTCAACCCACTTGAACATGACCACCATACAAATTATGACGAATACACCGACCACCACACTAACGCACAATGGCAACCCATGCCTAACCCCTGATTTCTTCTTAGCTGACTCCCACACTGTCTCCTCTAGGTTAACAAGCTTCTGCTCCGTCTCATTACGTTGATCCTTGACTTCCATAAGTTGTCTCTGAAACTCAGTCATCTCCTCCATTACCGCGACATCCCACCATTTCCAGACATGGCAGTCTCCATCTTCAGCATTCTCATACGTGAAGTATCTTCTACCAGGATCTTTGCTTGTGTAAGATGTTGCAACAAATGGCTCACCACCACAGTAGCACATCTTCGGCATTCCATCATCAGCCTCAGGTTGAGGAGGGTACTGAAACGGCATGTCTACTGCAAGATTCTGGCTGCTATCAGCTTCATCCGCGTAGATTTCAGCTTCTGCTTGAAGTAGAGAAGTAATATCTATGTCATACTCCTCTGATGAAGAAGGTTGGCTGTAGCTATAATCTTGTCCCATGTTTCCGTAACCTGAAAGAGATTAAAAATGTTGAAATAATACAATAAACGTAAAGTTTCTCGACTATTTCTCCTACAAAATCGAACTTCTAAAGAATCCAACTTTTAAAGAATCGAACTTCTAAACACTACAACTTGTAAAGAATCCAACTTGTGAAGAATCGAAGCCTAAACAGAGCCATAAACGAGATTGAAAACCCAAATCCGTAAACAACAAACGAATTTTTTTACAAATCGCTTGAAATCCCAAAACCGAACCCTAAACGCGAAGAAAACAACATGCACTGTAATCGAAAACAAAAAATCACTGAGATTACCGGTTCGATTTACCTTGATTTTACTTGAACCCTAAATCGCCTCTACCGTCGCCACCGTCGTCGAGAGAATTTTTTTTTTTCGTCACTTCTCGCAAATGAATTTTTTTTTTTTCGTAAACGGTTTACACCGCTCGCAAGGGTGAACCAAAACGCGACACGTCACTAAGGACTCGGTCCTTAAACACCTTAATTACGGACCGATCCTTACCAATCAGCAGCAAATTTATATTATTTTATTCTAATTACCCTAGATTAACGCGCTAAGGACTGCTTAACATACCGCGTTGCGGATGCTCTTACTTAGAAATGATTACTCTATAATAATTTCTTGACCTCCATTATTTGAAGGTAATTAAGTAACACTCTTTTTAACCAGTATATGTTTAATTAAACGTGTCTTCACTGTTGAGTTCACTCTATGTATAATATCACCACATAAAAAGCATGGTTGGCTTGAGATTCACTGAAACTTTGTTAGTTTATGAAATTTAGCTTTTACTGAAAATGGCTCGAGGAAAATATGTAACAAAAATTGATTTTGATTAAGACTGGCTAGAGTAGGGGATTATGGTCATCAGTTAGATTACCCGCATGTTAGTAGGAGAAGAATGATGAGCAATTTTGGCCGTTCTTGACCCTCTTCTTATAGAAAAATTATTTTAAAGAACTCATTAACAAGAATTAGCAGTTTAATTTAAACCAAATATATATATTGAACTTTTACTTTATCTAATAAGTCAAAAGTACCCATGATCGGTTAGGGGATTGATAAGCATTACCTATAACTCCTACCACTTTGGTTAAATTAAAGGCTAGTTTGTTGAAATAAAAAGACTACTTTCTCTTAACAAATCATCTAAGTCTTACTTTTGTTGAGATGTAATTGTAATGTTAGAGATTGTTTTTTTACTACAATAAAAGGTTTGAAACGTTGTTTGTGAATGTCAACAGAAGGAAATGTCAAATCGCAGATAGTGGAGTGATTCATAGACACGCATACACCAACATGCATGTATGTATGTGGTAAGTATATATATTCTCATTTGATTGGTCAGTTTGTGCAAAATATGAAAAATCAAACGTATCTCATGAAGAGATTGCACCGTGTGCTGTCTAGCTATTTTGATATAAAAGGAATCTGCTTTTTGCTATTGTATGCACCAACTCGAATTATGATGTGATTGGAATCTTTTGTCTTTCTTTTGTCTATCATATCCACACATGCGTGCAATCCCTGCTCCTCTTTTGTTTATTATTATGTGAATTAGTTCTTTTTTTTTTTAAGCTATGGAATGTGTTATAAGAAAAGAAAAAAAAATTACATCAAATAATGCAAAAGGATAACAAAATATTAAAGGTGTAGTGGCAGCAGGTGTTGAAAGCAAAATGAATCCATTCACTTTTCTCTACGTGTTTTTGTTTATATGAACTACAACATAGGTTGACAAAAAAAAAAAAAAAGAATAACAACATAGTTCTGGTAATTACACATATACGAAGTATCGTGGATTCGAAGGATGATCATTCATAAACGATGCAGTTTTACACAATTGTATGTGCATGTGTTGGGTCAAAGACGAGTTCTATGAGTGTGAAGTATCATAGATTCGATGAGGCGATCTTTCACAAACTACATGAGAGCATTCATAAACAATGGAGTTTTACACAATTGTCAATTGTGTGTGCATGACAAAAATAGCAAATATATGTATAGTCGAATTTCTCTTCTTTCTTGGTAAGAAACCTTAATAGTTTATATTTACATTAGCTCGATTTCTTCTATGTTGTATTTTCCTAACACTTAAGTTTCACTTTCTTAATATAATTCGACATGTTTAGTCTCATAAATATTTTTAAAAACAACGATATAAACTTAAGTATATGATTACTATATACACACATCAATTTAAGGAATAGTAATCTAGCATTTCCTTCATTTGTTTTTTTCGTTTTTTCAAGTATTGATTGATGACATTAGAATAATAAATAATAAATCAATGGAGTTTCCTAAGCCCACGGGAGTGTAATCATTTTGCAAATGAGCACCATTATCTTTTTGAACATGCATAATTTTATATATATCACATATCCACTACGATATTGTTTTAAACATACATCCCAAAAACCCGAGTTACGCCAAGGGAAATTTACGATTTAAAAATGAACAGAATGCTAACCAATATATAGATTACTTTATAAGTTTCTCACAAAATAATAAATAAATAAGAAGAGCACTATAAATGTATTAGTTATAAGTTATAACTACGTACCTTATGCGTATGTATTATCGGCATCATTTTAACATTTATATTTGAAAAATGATTTTTTCTCTTTAAAACACACACGTACTAAACCAATATATGAGATAATTAAAAAGATTTTGCGGCTAAAAAGTCATTTTATTAATATTTATATCATCATAAGGTGCTTTCCGTTCGCTAACCGTATTAGTAATTAATTTTACATATCATACATGTGGGAGACTAATTAATCTACACACTTATTAATTCTTAGAAATTTGTCAACAAAATTTTACACACTCCGTGAAGTATATGCCCCAATCGTTAGCGCCAAATCTTATACAGATAACCATTCTAGAAAATAAATCATATAAGATAAATAAAATGATTAGTATATAGTATATACAGTATGGCATTTCACTAAACTATGCAGTAAATAAGCTGAAGTTTGCTCAAATAGTAAGGCAACCCGTTAGGCAACAATTAGGAGCGGATTGGATCGATAAACTTATTATAACTATTTAATTACGATACACAACATATAGTTTTTTTTAAAAAAAAATATTGATTACATTCAATGATTCAAAGTTAAAATCAAGCTGTGTTAAAAGGGTTCTTTTGTATCTAAAGAAAAAAGGATCCTAATGGGTGAAAACCGGAAAAGAGAGAGAAGTTATAGATTTTAACATAAGTCATCATGACATAAGTTAATTATTTGAATTCAAAATCTTTTATAGAGAAGATCCATGTTATGTTAATTGATTTTATAACTAGTATTGGGTCACTTCTATATGGTAAAAGAAAGTGACGTTCACAGTAATTCATCATAATTAAAATTATTCTCTACTTGCTAAATAAAGCCTGATTTTGTTAATCAGATAGATGATATTGTCTTAATCCCGCTGTCTATGTCTAATCATTTCCATTATACTGTTGGCTCCCCACTGTTTTGCCCTGTGATTCTTAGCATAAAGCTAGCATGTTTTATTTTCTACTATAATTAGAGACCCAAAACATAGCATTCTCAAACACAAAATTAACGGTTTTATAAGAGACCTATTGAGTTTGAATATTTCAGAATGTGAATACACTATATAACCTTTATCTCAAAAGTCCTCAGACGTTATTTTTAATTTTATTTTTGGATTATGGATAATTAGATACATTAGAATATTTAAATTGAATGTTTGAAGCAGTTGTGTAGTACAGTTAAAATATAAATTAATTTCCTTATAATGACTACACAGGAAACTCAATTGCCAATTAAAAGTGAGCTGAAACATTATGGTTAGTAATGAGAAATGCTTGTTTGGTGTTAGGTTAATAAGTGATATAGTCTCTTTACCCGCATTATTTGACTGTTGCTTCTTATGCCTAAGTTTCCGTAAAGATTTCCAAAATCTCCAACGTTACATAGTGTAGAGTTTGGAAGTTTCTTTCTAGGAAAATTCTAAGAAAACACAAGATTAGTTACGAGTTCACCTAACCTCTTCGTTATATCTCGCCGTAAATCATTCCAAATGCACAAGAAGTTGAGAGTTTAAGTGGTGATATCAAAATATTCTGTTGTATGACTTTTAGTCCCACTTGTACTGCCACCTGAAACCTAGATGCATGTTCCTTTTATACCAAAGTAGAGACATATAGTCATAGGTTAAGCTTGATTTCTAAGGGTGTCTCCTTTCTACTTCCCATCAAGATCTCAGAAAAGCACTAAATTAATCTTTGTTCATCTTTTTTTTTCTTTTAATGTTTGTGGATCTCCACACAAATGTTTATGAATTCTAAATAATAGTGTATAATCAGTAAATAAGAAAATGTGTTCGAATACTGTAGAACGAGGCCTGTACTACATAATTATACATAATATGTATAGAAGAAAAAAAAAAAAAAAGGTGTAATGGACCCCAAGTATCAATATTGGGTTTGCTGTAATAGACTACAGATTTTTGTTATGGTACTTAAATAATACAGAAAAATAAATAAAATGAAAAAACAAACAAGACTTATGATGAGGGAAGGAACAACTTTAATCTTTTACTTTATAAGTAGGGAACAAATAAGTGAATCTTTGGGTCATGTCATGTGAATAAAGGCTAAGTTGCTCTGTAACCCAGCAGTGATATCCCATAATTTTTTTGGTTCAAGACAAATTCTTAAACCTAGACATTTTGATTCATGACTAAGGAAAATACATATTTCAGATTTTAGAAGATGTATAATACTGTCAGTCTGCCACCATGGATCATGGTAAAGAAAAAAAATTAGCAATCTAAACAGTTTTTTCGCTTAATGATTTTAGATACTATTTGTAAGGACTACTAATTGTTCATGGTTTGATGGATTAAGTCAATGTATTCGCCGGTTAAGAGATCATCGATAATGATGCTTTAAAAACCGTTTTAGCTGAAAATGTGAAAAATAAAAAAAAAAAACAAAAAAAATGTCAAATCATAAATTAAGCTCGAATCCTTTGGATATCATATACATGTTGCGGAGAACCGTTCTTGATCCTACGTATGTAGTTTGTAAATGAATTAGGCATTTCTACTTGAACCATTCATAGTAAAATAGTTTTCTTTTTCTTCTTCTAATCAAAACATGAAGTTTTATAATACAAAATATCACTAAATAAAGTAAATGAGGTAAATAAAGTATGATTGGTGTTTGTGGGCAGAGGCATAGTCCATAAACTGTCGAGAAAGACACGTGGAAATGATTGCCAGTTGTCTACCTCCTTCCTCTCTTTTAAACACACTTTCCTCCTCTCTCTCTCTCACACACACATCTTCTTCACAAAAGCTTCTTCTTCTAAACAGAGATGGAGACTTGGGAGAAGCCAAGAGTTTCATCTTCTAGAGCTCACTACCGTCAACCTTCCTTCTCCTCCACTCTCCTCGACCAAATCTACCGCTCCATCGACGACTCTCCTCCCCTAGAATCCACTAGAAAAACGAAGAAACACCCTCACCGTAATAACACATCTCTCCACGAGGGTCATGATACTTCATCTCAAGACAAACTCCTCTTTCACCGCCGCTCCACCACCACCACCACCGCCGCAGACTCCGTTTTCCTCAGATATTCCAACTCAAGCTCCTCCTCCGACTCAAGCGGGTTCTCCTCCTCCGAGCTAGACTCCTTCTACATACGTTCCAAACCCTCTACCTCTCCTCCACACACCACTCGTCAACCTAAGCCCATTCGAACCACCCTCGTCGAGAAACCTAGCAGTTTCTTGAAAACCAAGTCAAAAGCGTTAAAGATCTACACCGACTTGAAAAAAGTGAAACAACCTCTCTCTCCCGGAGGACGTCTCGCTACTTTCCTCAACTCACTCTTCACCAACGCAGCCAGCAACCACAAGAAGCTGAAGAAAATCAACACCACCGTCTCTTCCGCCACGGAGCCACCACCACCACAATCCTCCTCCAACACCACATGCTCCTCCACGTCCTCTTTCTCAAGATCTTGCTTAAGCAAAACTCCATCCTCTAGCGGGAAGTCTAAAAGATCCGTAAGGTTCTGTCCAGTGAACGTTATCCTCGATGAAGACTCATCCATTCACATCCCTTACGGTTATAGTAACAAGCTGCATGGAAACAACAACGACCGTCACGTCATGGAGGAGGAGAATCGTCGCGTTATTGAAGCGGCAAAAGATCTTATAAGAACGTACCAAAAGAACAAGGATCATAGTTTGACCGTGACAACGTGTGACAACGTTCAAGAAGAAGATGATGATGATGATGATGCGGCGAGTTACGCAAGCTCTGATCTGTTTGAGTTGGAGAATCTTTCGGCTATTGGGATTGAGAGGTATCGAGAAGAGTTACCAGTCTACGAGACCACTCGTTTGGATAATACGAATCGAGCTATTGCTACAAGTTTAATTGTATAATAATAATAATAATGTATTTAGTGCAAATGGTTGGGGGGTGATTATATTAGTTTTTACAAAATTTTAATACGTTTTTTTTCCTTTTGAGGCTATGTTTTACCGTGTTCTAAAACTGTTTCTTAGTTCTCTCATATATTAAGTAACTTGTGTATAATAACTATCTATGTTAATCATGGTATATTTTGGTCATACCTATGCGGCCTAACTAGCTTTCTTATGATATACTGCGCGTGAGGTTTAACTAATAACTAATCATTTAAAATGGGTGCAACACAAAAAAAAATTCCGGAAGATCATCCATCGTCCAAACACATTTAACTGTAGATTTATTATTGGATCTGGTATATTAGTGATTGTATGATTTTGTACCCTAGTAACTAATTTCTATTGTGAAATTTCAAAAGCTGTGGTTATCTGACAAAAGAAGAAAGAGGAACATAAGTTAATTTTGCTATTCTGTTATGTCACCAAATAGAACAGCAAAGAGTCGTTGCCTTTTCTTTGTTTCTTAACTCTTTTTTTTTTTTAAACTAAATTTTCTATAAGAAGAGATTTGAGTAGAACAAAAATTAAAGATAATTAACTAAAGTAAAAGAGTTGATTTGATGCTCTACTAATAATGATCAATAAGATGGGCGAACAAAAGTGAAAGAGACTTGGTCTCAAATGTCATGGACAATAGTATCCAATATTTGATTCTTTTCGAGTACTTTTGTTTTGTCTGAATTTGATTGGATTTGGCTTCTCTTGCTCTAGCTTAAAAATGATAGTGTTGGTTTTTGTAAATCTCGAGTGTTATAACACACGCTAGCTTTCTTTCCCCTTCATCATATCATCGATAGATGGCTAAAACCACAAAATTATATGAACTTCTATACATGAGTACCAATGGAAAATAGTAATTGATCTGTTGTTAACTATTTCTTAATACTACTGTAAAGAGAAATCGACATGCAAATATAGATACTAGAATAGTAAAAGCTTCAGTTCAAAACACTATTTACTATTTAAGAGCATGATTATCCTTGAACCCCATTAGGGATTCTTAATTTTTTCCTTTTTTTTCTGTTTTTTTTTAAAAAAAAAAAAAACGAATCGTGGGTTGACACGTGACAATGGGGTCCGCGAACAGTGCAAAAGACGGTTCTTATTTAAGAGTTTTTAGAACCATCTCTTACACTGTTCACGGGCCCCACATGTCAGTGAGGCCCAAGAACAATGCAAGAGACCCTCTTAATCATGCTCTTAATATGTGTACGTGTGTATGTCAGCTTGACACCCTTGGATTTGATTGCGTTGATTGAGCGAGAAAGAATCTATATATCTAACGTTATAATGCATATTAATATATTCATAGCTCGGGAATTTATTTGAACATGCTTACCATATACTATTAAGCTGATGAAGTGACTGACAACAAACAAAGAAAGGCATGAGAAAAATGAAACTTGGTACAAAGTAACAACTAACAAGATTGGACCACTGAATCATAGCATTATGATAAGCTAGCTATTAAAGCTAAATAAACATGCTGATTGCCTTGAATTTTATGTATTTTGTTAAGTATGAAACAATAGAATATTGCCTAAACAAAACTATAAAAAGGCTATTATGGTGCTATTTGGTCAAAAGTTGCGTAGCCAAGAAAGAAAAATCCGATACAAAGAGAAGATCACATACATTATAGTACGGACCCATTTTCCCACTTTCATTTTCTTTTCGTTTGTTTAATCACTTTAATAAAACGGTTGTTTTATTAAGTATAGCTTACAAATCCCGCATCATCGAGAATAAATCCTTTAATAGCTTCAATAAGAAAAAAAGTTTCAAAAGAACAATCATATATGTTTCTCAAAAAAAGAAAATCATATATATAAAATAGTGTGAGAATTGAGAAGGGTTTTGATTGATGAAAAGATCACTTCAACTAATTTACCTGTTAGTATATAAATGAAAGTTTAGTCTGCCACATTGTAGAGTACTCTATAGAGAAAGTTATATACATTCGACGTTGAATTGATCAAACACTCGGTTATTAATCAAAATGGTTTATGAGTCAAGTGTATAAACGGATAATTACGTCGGTAAGTAAGTACACTAGATGTGTGGATTTGTCCCTATTCGTGGTGGGTGAAGTGGGGGAAGTTGTGAAAAGTGAAAATATAATCATGAGAGTAACGTGCTGATTTAGCCAATTAATTAATTTCCAAAAGTTGACTCCAACAATCAAATCTAGTCAATTAAATAAGTAATTATTTTTGTATATGAACCAAAATGGCGGTAAGGACGAATTTGGCAATCATTTTCTGTAAGTTTGAAAAACGTTTATTCTAAGATATATAAGAGTATGTTTACTAGGAGTTCTCAGAGCGAGCTTTTTAGCGTAATTTAAAAATCGGTTCTTAATTTTAGCTAAAAAAAAAAAAACTAGTTCTTAAATAAGATATCAATCATTAGAGTATGATTAAAGAGAGTGTTTAGGGGGATGCTTAGAGGGGGTGCTTAGGGGAAAATTAATTTAATAGTGGGTAGAGCCTACCAAAAAATAAGTATCCTTGCTTATGAAACTTGATTAAGAGTTGGTGCTTGTACTGTTTGCGGGTCCCACTGATACGTGGCGACCCATAATTAATTTGTTTATTATTATTTTTAAAAAAATCAAAAATAAATAAAAAAATTTAGCATCCTTTATGAAGTGTTAGGGTTGACGATGATCTTAAACTGAACTTAAAAACCTTCCAATAAACATGGCCTAAGACACTGGTTACCCGACTTAGTATCAGTCAATAATAGAATACAAAAAGAAGAAGAAAAACAATAGAATACCACATGTATCGAATGTACGTATTGAATGAAGAAGTTTGTCGTGATGATACAAATCAATAAAAGAATATGGACAGCTATAATATTCAATAAATTGCTATGTAGGTATAAAGATAAAAGGATAACTAAGGGGCATACAATGTCCCATATCAACCATGCACAACTCGTCATTCGCATGCACTACCAGCTATTTCTATATAATATTAACTAGGCTAGCTAGGGCTTACTCCATTTCAAATCACACAAGCTTAGACACACACTCGATCCATTAAAAGTATATATTAAATGCAACAGAACTTGCTCTCTATTTCGTGAGTGTGCACGGGCGTGTACATGTCTTCGTAAAACGGTACATGGTGCAATGGTGGTGGGACACTCTCAACAATATTATTTAACTTTCCTATGAGTGTATGTGTTTACGTAATAGTCATAGCAAATCTGCATTCGAAAATTATAGATTCTGAAATACTATTACTCAAAACAATCAATAGATCATGAAATATAGTATTAAATGCTGATACTGATCGATGTTTCCCCGTGACAAATAGTTCCTCCGTTTCGCAAAGAGTGTCGTTTTGAGGTTTTATTTTTGTTTCATAAAGAGTGTCGTTTTCTATTTTCAATGCATAATTTATTAATTTTATTTTCCAGTTTAATTTTCTATTGGTTGAAATATGGTTAGATGTATGGGTAATGATGTTTTTATATGGAAAATATGCAAAATTAAATGTTTTCTTAATCCGTGTGCACAACTCTAAAACAACACTTATTATGAAACAGAGGGAGTAAGTTTTATCATCCAGAAACAAATGGAAAACTTAAATTACACACATTATGATATATATATATATATATATATAACTATATAGGCATATGGCATACTTCTCCAAAAATATTTAGTATCAATTATAAATATGATTACAGAAAAAGATGTTTCTAAAATAATACGTTTGCAAGGCTACAATGTATGGAGGAAACACATTACTCAACATTTAAACAAAATTCTAAACAGCTAAATATTGATTTTTTTTTTTTAACCTGGGGTATCTTAGACCTATGAAAGGGCCCAGACTAATCTCCAAGGGGAGGTGCAGCCCACGGATAGACCCTCTTTCCGAGTATGCAAATGGGCTCTAAAGCATAAGTTCATATCCGTGTAAGGTGACCAGGATAATTGTAACTTAGTTTCTCGCAGCAGGTGGATCGAGCCTGAAACATATTGGTATCTCAGGCCCGCCTCCTTGCCACCCGACCACAATCACCGGGTCAAAATTCTAAACGACTAAATATTTGTTTACTTTTTACCGCAAAACCAATTTTAGAAAGAAAAAAAAATACTTTTTGTTAATCACACACTATGTAAATTTCAGCTTTCATTACTTGAAATGATACTTTGAAATATTCTTAGCAAAAAAAAGAAGATATTTTGAAACAAATCGGTAATAGAAAATGTTTGGGAGAAAACAAGAGAGATGGACCAATGAATAAGACAGGTTTATTGGACCTGAAACGATCGAGTGGATATAAATTTAGCCCGCACGTGACGGGTGGTCGCTTCAAGTGTCGTAACTCCCTCACTCTCACGTGCGCGCACGTGTTAACCCTCGTTATTTATTTTTCCTGATCCCTATAAGAGAAAATATCTACCAATCAATCCACATCAGATGTGGACGACAATGAAATAGCAAAAAGATGGCAAACACTGTTCTCTTTTGAAAATTACGATACCAACAAAACATCAATAAAATATATACACCGTTTAACTAATGCTATAAAATCAATATATCTTGTAAAATGTGACGTTTAATAATTGTAATTTGTCTTTATTTATTCTCATATGCGAATTTTAGAAATTAAGCTGTAGACAATTGACACGCATCTGAATTTTCATGTGGGTTTAAGCTAGTATGTTTTTGAAGGAGTTGTATTTATTGGTAAAAACACTAGAAGGAAAGCAAAAGAAGAGAATGTTGGAAGCAAGACCCCAAAAAGACTAACAAACAAGAATGCTTTTGTTTGATTCCAAGAAGATTAATGTCGTGGTTGTATCTTTTTGTCTGAACATCGATGAAATGGGGACGTGTAGCTCTTTCTCCCGTTCATATTTCTACGAGGTCCATCGTCATGTTACACTAAAGTTTATCATTCTTACCTTTTTCCCATTGCGCAATGACCATAATGTTTTCCAAAAGTGAGATACAAACTAGGATTGAGAGGATGAAGAAGATACAGACTCATACGTGATATCAAGACATTTACGTGATTTATTTAGAAAAAAAATAGTTATATATGGAGTTTTTTTTTTATTTTCGCACATGCCCCCAACTAAAATATGTACCCCGGGTTAGTTTTCAGCCATTAGACTATATATATCATGGATATTATTTGACGTTGTTTTTGTTTGAGTAATTCCCTTAGATAGTCTCTTTTAGTTTGTTTGTCCCAAAAATAGTTTTTAAGGAGGAAAATGACCAAAATGTTTTTTTTTGAAGCTAAAAAATTCATTTATATGCATTTATCTCCCAAGGGTTAACTAATTTGGACTTTAGGGTTTAGAGTTAAGGGGTGGGTTTGGGGTTAGAGTTTCAAATTTTAAAAAAAAAATAAAAAAAAATCAAAATTTCGAAAAAAAAAAGTCTATTTTGGTCATTTTATTTTTTGAGGGCTATTTTTGTGACAAAAACTAAAAAATGACTATTTAAGAGAATTGCCCTTTTTGTTTTGTATGAGACAGAATTACAGTAGTCAGCATGTAAAGCTTGAGTTATTTAAGAGGGAGAGCATGGAAATGATAAAAGTCATTTAGAACTCTCTCTATACCTACCATAGACCAGTTGTTATTTATATATTTTTGTTAACAGAAAAAGTTTTGAATGTTATACCCAGCCATAACATCCTTTAAAAAATATTTACTTTATTCAGTTACCTGATAATCGGAAATTCGATCAAGTTTCGATTACAAACTTAATTCACATAAAATAATTTAATTTGAACATAATTTAACTAGTTTCGTTCAATCATTACACCAGCTTTTCCATTAGCCAACTTTGAAAATTTTAGATTATCAATTTTCTTTCTCAAGCAATGATAGTTACCATGAAAAAGTGGTGTTCACCTCGTTGCCTCATGTTCCAATACTTTTTATGCCATCGCCAGAATAACTATTTATTGGCGATCTCTCCAGGCTTGTATTCTCCACTCACAATGAAACTCTAAAGGTCAAAGGAATGGAAGAAAAGATAGCATGCCCGAAAGCAGAGCCGCTGAAGCTTCGAGAATCCATCGGCAAGGGATCAGAAAGTATAATCACCATCATCTGGAGACCCATGCATGACATAAAACCCCAGAAAAATGGGCTGCGGAGAAGGCAGCACCTAGAGCAAACTTTTCATATATTTCAAAAACAAAAGAGATTAATTTGCTTCGATGACCAAGTGGTCACCTTAGCACTGGAATGACTCATTTCCCACCAAGTCTCCTTGTCAAAGAAACCCGACTGACCCAATCGAAGCTACAATTGATGCCCTAACCCGAATAAGAAAACATGATCTAGTCATCTATGTGCTTCAGAGCAACACCTGCTAAAGACACAAAAATGAACCGACAAAGAGGAGATAAACCACTCAGAGACACTCACAAACTGTCCAGAGCTAAGCTTGACCCATGTAAAGAGAAGGGAATGCATACAAATGGTAACCCCCGAGGAAGAGGCAGTGATTGCCATAGGGGACAAAACCATCCCCAAATCTTGAGCTGCACACACAAAAACCACAGTCGTCCAGCAAACACACAACCACCATGACCACTAAGTACACACCAATAGATATAGACTTCTACCGTCTCTTTTGAACGTAAGCAAAATTGAAGGTTGAAACAAGATGTCTAGTCTCGACACATGGAAATCACAAAGCTCCACTCCACAATTAACTTCGTCGCTAGAAAACAGACGAGGAACAGAGGAGTGAGCCAACACTAAAGAAGAATCATCGATCACCTGATGTAGCTTTTCTTGGAATAGATCTAGAGGTCCAACGGGATGACCTCCACCAGAGTACCATGCATATTGATGCCAATAGAGAGGAGAGGAAAATGATCAAAAGTGAAAAAAAGGAACAAAAGAAAAACACATCTGGTGACGGATACAGAAATTGAACGCCGAAGCACAACTGGAATTGTCTTAAGATCGCCTTTTTTAAAGAGCTAAAGAGAGAAAATGTCGAGTTTTTTTCACTCTTCTTTCTTTTTTTACTGATTTCTACCTAGCTATAACATCTTAGTCGACCAACACTTGATAATACTTGTTAAAGCATAAACCATCTATCTTTATTGAAAATTCAAAATTTTGGAACAAGGATTTAACTTCTTCCAAAAATCATTGTTAATTATGACTTTCTGAGCTATCGGTGTTGCGTTTGTTACTTAGATTTTGTGTACTTCCTGCCAGAGACATGTATGCATAGTCACGTATCAATATGTGATTATCTTATTCCAACTGCAACAAGTTAATGAGAAAGAGAGATGAACAGAATCACATGGAAGGAAACAAGGAAAATGACTGTAGAGAAGATCAACATATCAACTATTAATTGCCTCTGGATTTGTCATAAACCAAACCTAACTCCAAATCATTAACTTCCAGTAGTCCCCCATGCATGATGCATAAACCTTGTCTTCTTTCCATTTATGGACCCATCCCTATAATTTATAGTCTTAATTTTAATCGACAATATTACTTTATAAGGATAACGATTGATCCATCTCAAACTGGTCAATGTCATCGTCTTGTTTTCTATATACATGTCTACTCTCTCTCACCATGTTAAATTCTAAACGAAATAAAAACACAAAACTTTCGTTTGTTAGCTAGCTAGCAGGTAACATATCTTATGGGCTTAAAACTAAGTTGGGCCTTGATAGCTAAACAAGTAAAGCCCAACTTGCTCTGCTTCAATTTTGTAAAGGCAGTAATGTCGTCGTCGTCGTTCTAATCTCAAGTCTCAACCATGGCGACGGAGTCACCGAGTTCCGTTCGGAAAAGTGAGTCATTGATGTTGAATCTCTTGTATTTGATTACTAGATTTGCTTACTCATTCAACCTACGGATGAGAGATTGTGATGATTGCTCTTTCACGGCTCGGATTTGATCGTATCTGTGTTTTTTTGTTACAGTTGTTGTTCATCTAAGAGCTACCGGTGGTGCTCCAATACTGAAGCAATCTAAGTTCAAGGTAGCTTCCTTTCGAATCAATCAAACCTTACTTAGAACATTGTAAATTTTAGGTTGAATCATTACTGAGATTATCAATTGAAACCATATATATGTGAGTGTTTGACTATGGAAGTTCATTTGAGGAGAGATCCACCAGTTTTGTTTCTTCATTGGCTTTTGTTGTTTGATTGGATCCAGATCAAGTTGGAAGCAACATCATATCTTCATGTTAATTTTGATCTTTCTTGTTGAGAAATGTTTATTTGATGATGGTTGGAGAGTTTATAAGTGTGGTCTGCTTTGTGTTGTCTTCAGATTTCAGGGAGTGATAAGTTTGCTAAAGTGATTGACTTTCTAGGAAGGCAGCTTCACTCTGACTCATTGGTGATCATTTCTTACTCAAACCCATCTTTTTTTGGTGTGTTATCTTTTGAAAACATTGGTTTATGTGGCAAGTAGTGTGCTGATGATATCTCTTGTTCGTTGTTTGTAAGTTTGTGTATGTAAACAGTGCTTTCTCCCCAAACCCTGATGAATCAGTAATTGATCTATACAATGTAAGTATCTTTCATCTTTTTCTCTCTGCACTATGCTTCTGAAATCAGTTCTAATTCTTCCATCTCTTATCTTTATCCCTGGTTTGTTTGATCTTTTACCTTCTTCTCTTTGCTCTGCTTTTTTTTCTTGGAAGAAGAGGTTATAATAAGCTTAAAGATTGTTTGTAAAAAAAAAATGCAGAACTTTGGGATAGATGGGAAACTGGTGGTGAACTATGCTTGTTCCATGGCATGGGGATAAAACCATGAAGTGGCATCTAATGTTGTATCTGTCCAATTGATGATACTGCTAAGCTGCTGCTACTTTGTTTGCTAGGATAATCGAAAATGTGGATGGAAACTTGTTTGTACATTCATAGGATATCGTTTATTTTTTCACTCAAATATACATTAGAAAATGCAACGACTTCAGAGTGATTCCATCATATATATCTAACTGGTTAATACTTTGACAGATTGATTCGATCATACTTGCTAGTTGTGTGTAAATACTGAACCAAACCGGTCTCTAAACCAAAAGAAAAAAAAACTAATAAGAAGAAGGTTATGTGGGAGAGGGGATTATGATCTGATTGCATTGGGAGTAATTACAGCTTGTAAAAAATCGAAATCGATTAATTTACAAATCCCCCCAAATTTCTCTCCTTAATCACTCTCTGTCACAACCCCCAGATTTAGCCCTAAGCCGTTACTTGTCTCTCTCTCTCTCTTTCTGGCATTTTCCCGGAAAAAAAAAATACCCTCTCTCTCTCTGCGCAAGTTTTCTTCTTTGTATGGTCAATTGTTCTTCAATAGACCTTTTCTCTCTTTCTTTCCTCCAGAAACACCAATCATCGTCTACATCTTCTTCTTCTTCTATCAATCAAATGTTCATCTGATGATACAATCAGACGACGCCAATTCCACCATGCGCTGAGGGCAAAGGAATAAACTTTTTTTATTAAATATAGAGTTTTATTGGTCGTTGATCTGGGATCGAGGTGGGGTGATATTGATAAATGGGGTTTTTGAATATCATTTTACTTGTGGCCATGATTCTCAGTTTCCATGCCTTCCTCCTTGCTCAATCTCAACAAGATCAAGCCCAAGCCCAATCTCAACCCTCTCCTCCTCCTCCGCCTACTTCATTTTGGGAGAAGCCATCTCCTCCCTTCGAATCAGGCACTACGCCACCTCCTCCTCTGCCTCAATCCACCGCTGGCATTATGTCTCCTCCTCCACCACCTCCCTCACCATCACCTCCTCCTCCTCCTCCGCCACCACCACCACCATCTCCATCACCTCCTCCTCCTCCTCCTCAATCGCCGCCGCCGCGGATTCCAGAATCCCCTCCTCCGAATGAGCTAGCTTCTCCTCCGCAATCTCATAGAAACAGACCACGGAGGTTACGGCCTCCCCCTCCGTCTCCTCCTCCTCCGCCGCCTGTACGGACCTTCGAGCAGTCGGAGAAAAGCGGGTTAAACACGGGGAAGACGGTGGGTCTGGTATTCGCTGGGTTGGCAGCAGTGTTGCAGATCTGCGTTGTTGCCTTCTTGGTTTTCAAACGGAATCAGCTTCTAAGGATGACTCATACTTACTGATCTGAAAGGAGAGAATATATATTTATATATTTCATTGATTTTTCATTCTTCTGCCGGAAAAAAAAACAAACACTTTTTTGAGAAGACGATCAACGAAGATAATTTGAAAAAAGAAAAAGACATTCAATTGATTATAATCACCGGTTGATGTTTTCCTCTTAATCGGATCAACAAGACTTCTTCACCTTTTCCTCTGTAAATGATGGGTAACATTCTTTTCTTTGTATTCTTCTTTCTCTGCCTGAATACTTTTTTTTTTATAAGGTTGTGTAGTTTTTATTTTCCATTTTACATGAGCCCTAACCAGATGCTAACTAGAGTGAAACAGAGAGGTCGAGAGAAAATGAGAAAGAATGGGTCGGTCTCTCAAGTCATGTATATTTGTTTTTAGGCGATTCTGTGAGAATGATGTTCTGAGAAAATGAAAACCAACAATATCTAACTTCCTTTTGTGTTTGTAATGTTTTTGTTACATTCTCACCAGGGTTGTTGTGTACGCAGTTTCCTCTGTTTATTTGCGTATTGTACTATTATTTCGATTTGTTTGTGTGATGTTTTAGTGAGAAAATCAAGGCAGAGTGTGATAGGCAGCAAGATCAAGTGTCTCTTTCTCTATGTTTTGCTTTTCTCAGACACAAGACAGATTCTTTGTCACTTCTCTTAGGATTGATTTTGACCTTTTTAGGTAGGAAGAACCGGATTAGCCCGTAACTTATTGCTCTCGGAACCAGAAAGTGTTGAATCTTTCGTGTTTGGTAGCTCTTGTAATTTAGAATCAGAGACTGTCTAAACGTTTATCTAGATCTGTAGTTCTGCATCTTCTTGTGTAATGTTGAGAGATCTCGGTTTGGTTAGAGCTGGTGGTGTTGTGTATTTGAAGAGCTGAGGGTTACACAGGAGATGGTTCCGAAATTTCTGGTGTTGTGAAAGTTTCATTACCAGATTGGGGTTAGGACACATGGTTGAAAGATGATGATGATATTGATCTTTGTTCCCTAACTATCAAAGTGTTTTAAGACGCGTTATTGCTAGGCATGACTGACCAAAGATGTGCTGGTTTTGATCTGGACTTGATTGATTCCCACTCACAGAATCTTCGTTGGCAACATGCCTTTTTTAAATTCTCATCATACATATAAATATAATACTATAAACTATAATAGTATGAAATGTTGGAATATACTAATATAATTAGTGTTGGTAATGATTCCAAGTAATCATACGCACGTAATGTACTTAATGGATCAAGACTCATGATTTTGGCCCTTTTTTAACTCTCCCTCGCTCCTTTAGCTAAAGAAGCACATGCATGCAATGCAAGTAAGCAAACCAAAAAGTTGTATGTGATTGTTTGTTTTTCGATAAACGACAAAATCTAATTTATACGTAGGTCAAATGATGTTTGGTTTGACTGGCGCTTTGCAATGATGTTCTATAAAAATCTGAAGATGCTTGCATCCTAAGAAACAAATCAATATAACCCTCACAAAAGTCATGTTCACTTTTGTGTTTCTGTCAGCTTACATTAGAGTGAGATTTTTTTTTTTTTTTTTGTAAACGATAGCTTGAAAGAAAACAGTAGCTGGAAAAGAAAAAAAGCAAAGAGAGAAAACACACAGAGATAATATATATAAATGTCGGATCACTTGTCTTGTTGGACCAAACACACACATAGAGATACATAGTAGTCTTCTGTAAACAGTGTCTTTGTCTCAATGTTTCACGGAAATAGATGTGGTGAAGTGTGACCCTTCAACATTTCAAACTTGTGTGTGTGTTGTGGTGCAGACCCATCACTGATGCTACCTCTGGCCTCAATCAGCTACCTGAGAGAAATTATATTAAAAAAAAACTGTCAGTATATTGGAACTGTTATAATCTAGCTATTAGATAAGATTGTAGATTACCAGTGTCGAGTCTTGAGTGGGAAGAAAGGTCAAGCCAAGAATCTGAACTGTTTTTGTTCTGTGCCCAGTCCTCACCAAAGAAATGATGAAGAGACTTCTTGGTTTCCGACGAATCTTTCTCCTCCTCTTCTTGATGTTCTTGTCTCGATGTGTTTGCGAAGACAGTTCTTGTGGGTTTGTTGAACATGTCAGCACCCAAAACGAAACATTGCTGCTGTTGTTGTCGATGATGATCTTGATCATGTTGAGATGATGATGATGCCGATGAGTATGTGTGATGATGATCAATCTTATTAGGATCAGTACTACAGTGGTACGGGTCATTCATTACTGTTGCTAACGGTTGTTGGTGATGGTATGGAGAATCTTGAAAGCTTCTAGAAGCTTCTGGAAAAAATGTTCTCTCCCCAACTCCAACTCTCTCCCCAATCCCTTGAAAATATCTGAAATCATATAATTAAAAGAAAAAATATATTTTCAAGAAGTAACAAAATGGTAATTACAATAAAACAAGGGAAATGAAATAATAAGACACAAGAACCTGAAGTCTTTATGGTCAGTTGCAGAGGCCAAGGCATTGAACTGAGAAGCAGTAGATGTGTTTTGGTGAAGTGACAAAGCAGAAGCATGATGAAGAGTTTGTTGTTGTTGTTGCTGCTGTTTAGGTGAGGATAAAGGATAAGGATAGTCAAGGGAATGATTGTTGAAGTAACCTCTACTGTTACTACTACCAACACCAAGCCTATTGATATTACTGTAAGCATCAATAGAAGGAGATGAAGAAGAAGCAGAATAAGTAGAGGAGGAAGAAGACAAGGTGGGGCTTGGGTTGTTGTTGTTGGGGAAAGAGAGAGATGGTGATGTTAAAGGAGCAGTTGTCTGATTCTGATCAATAGATTTCCTGGCACGGTTCCTTCCTCTGTGCATGTGTTTTTCACAGTACTTTGAATCTGGGTATGCTTCTCTTGAGCATCTCCATTTCTTACCATCTGTTCTTCTGCACCTTCCAGGTTCAGGATCTGGTTTTCTCCCAAACCCCATCTGATAGCATCCCCACCCAACTGCCATCATTTAATCAACAAGACCTTAAAGTTAATCATGATGTTTCATGTAAAAACCCTAGTTTAAGACCTTAGTTAAATTATCCATATACACTAAAAGAATGTAAACATTTAGTTTGTGAAAGTGGTCTTAGGAAGAAAAAGTTGTAAACTTTGGACAGAAACTCAAACACTAACACACAAAAGCTGCAAACTTCTAGAGGGCATGAGAATCAACAAAAGATTGAAACTTTATGCTAAAGAAAAAAAGAAACATGGAAATCAATAAAAATAGAAAATAATAAAATAAGATTAGGGCTTACGGGATTGGTGAGGGAGGAGTCTAGAGACCAAGGAAGAGTCCAAGCTTCTTCTAATGGAGAAGATGAGCTCAGGTGGGACAGGAACTCCTGAGACCATGTACTTGTAAATTAGGGCTTGATTTTCCAGTTCTTGCCATTGTGTTGGTGTAAATGGAGGCCTCTCTATTGTTCTCCCACTACTTCCACTTAGACTCATCATCTTTCTTATTCTTCTTCTCTAGCTTTCCTCAAAGGGGTTATGTAAGAAAGAAAAAAAAAGAGCTTTCTTGATAGCTTCAGAGATTAGATAGGGTTCCTGAGTTTAGGACAGAGACAGACAAAGAAGACCAACACTTTCTCTGTCACTTTTTTCCCTCTGGTTTGATATTTATCTCTCTCTCTCTAAACATATATTCCTCAGATGCAATTTGCATGAACACTAGCTAGCGTCTCCCTCTTTAAAAGGCCATACCCTCTTTTATATATACAAAAAAAAATTTGTACTTAACTATTAGAACAAAGATTACTATACATTAATTAGTCACACTCATTGATTTTATATGGTTGATAAAATATTAATAAAAACAAATCATGATTTTATATGGTTGATACTTGATAAGTTAAATCAAAGAGTTATATCACAAAACATTCATAAAAGAAAATCTAAGAGAGATAGATGCCAGATGAGGACACAGAGCTTTTAAGGGGTTTTGCCATGTAGTGTAAAATCAAAACAACATTAAAATATCCAATATTGTAAATGTTAAAATAGATTGATAGATAAAAATGTAAGGAGGGGAAGAAGAGTGTGGTCCTATAAAGACTGGCAAATCTGAAGAGACTCAGGCCCAGTGTTCCTGTTGCTTCTTCTGCAGCATTTGATGCTCCTGTCTCTCTGACTACTCTTTCATCTCCCTTCAATTTTTTTGTCAATAGTCTTCAGTATTAACCCTTTTTATTTTGTTTTAAGTTATGATAAAAATAAATTTGTATTTTTGGGAATCTTTTTTTCTCTTCCTTTGAACAGATGCTCTTTTATAATTTCAGCTGTATCCCAATACTTGATGGCCTAAAAATGTGTGCCATTTCCTCTTTATTACTGAACTCTTTTAAAAACAATTATTTACATTTATTGAACCCTGATATTACTGACTTAAGGCAGATGAAAATCAGATAGATAAAAACAACTGATAGATGTGATGAAAAAAAGAATTGACGAGTATCACTGCACAAATCTCTGACTCGGTAAAGAGAGAATCAAACTTTTTAAAAAATTAAATATAAAATATTTACGCTTTGCTGACTTACTAAACAACACAAAGGTAATTTAAAATAATTAACAATTCATTTTCTTGTCAACATTTATTAGTTTCTAGATGGTATAATATGTAGAAATATGTGGTGTTGTTTGATAAGGTGTCAACATGGTAAATAAGAAAGAAAGAAAAGGGTGTTTAGATGAGATATAGAGAGCAGTCAAGAGACCATTGGGTAAAGAAGGGGACTAGGTTTGTTTGGTTGCAAGTGAAGTGAAAGTACTTTTGTCCTTTTTTCAAAGTGTTAAATATTTTGTCGTTTTTATTAAATATTTTTTAGTTTTATAGAATAGGAATAAGAAATAAGAGGAAGGCATGTGAAGAATCAGAAATACTTCAGAGAGGGTTGGGGTCATTAAGTTGCAGAGAAGTTTTTTTTTTTTTTTAAAGAGTAAGACTGTTCACTACTCTGTTTGTTTCTCTGTCTCTTTTCACATGCTCTGTCCTTTTCTCTCCTTTTTTTGAAGCCCCCTAGATCTTTCGTCTTACACACCTACAATCTACCATTCTATGCATACTCACATACACATACATACAATAAGTATACACATACATATAAGTTCACGCATGCAGAAACTAAAATATATGCATGTTTCTCCAAATTTTAGTTTTCTAAAACATTTGTGAAGATTCAAGCAGTTCGATTGGATGACAAAATAAACAAAGCTGGATTAAAAATATTGCTCTGATTAGTAGAACTATAAATAGAATATAAAAAGATTTGTGAAACTGAACTTGTAAGGACAAAGAAATATATTTACAACAAAAATTTGAACGATAAAATGAATTTTCTTTTCTAAGTTAGTTTTCTGGATTGCTCTAATTGCTAAATATATTCTGCGATTCTTCAAACTCTTGTATTTAGTGTCATTAGCTAGGCAGATAACCAATTAACCATCAACTAAACACATTTCTAGAAATATATGTGTTGTTATATATGAGAGATGCATGGTATAGTATCTAAACATATAGAGCGCTAAACATGTAGCTAGATCTGTCGGGCGTTGGTCAAAGTGATGATCATGATGTAAATAAGGTAGATGAAGAAGGTGGAAAGACCTCTGGACTTGCGGATATTTCCATTTTAGAGCATAAGTTTCCATTTTAGTTATTGATATGCATCATCATCATCATCTTTTCTCCTTGTTGGAGCATTTATTATAATAATCTATTTTCAATAAAAATAGAATTTAAAATAAAAAATATTATAATGATATTCTATTTTCATTTTGCAATTAAGTAAAAAATGAATTCATTCTGTATATAAAATAGTTTATTTATATTTTTTCATCATTTTTTAATTATAAAGTGAAGTATCAATAGAGTATAACTTAATCATGTTATAAAATTATTTTATTTTATTTTATTTAAAAAAAAAAGATTAACAATCATAAATAATGTTAATTTATTTTTATTAGGTTTTATAAGAAACTAAAATTGCAAATGGAGTTAAAGTTCAAAAAAAATTGCAAGAAGAGAATTATAGATGTTATACTATTACAAATGATTACATTCACCGATTCTATATTTTTTTATGAAAATTCACGTTTGACTGCATCACGTAAACTGTCCTATCAAATTTATGTTTGATGGTATTTTTATTTCATTCTACAATTTTCTTATAAGCTTTTCACCATTACTATAATTATGTATTTTAGAATTTAAAAACTAAATTTTTTAATATATAAATGTTAATGAATCTTTAATCAAACCACTAGATTATAAAGATGTCCACAAGATGTTGTCTATACATCTAGAAAAATAATATACTCCCTATGTTCCTAAATATAAGATTTTTTAGGTAAAACACACTTATTAAGAAAGTTACTTTTTATCTAAAAAGTAACACTAAAATTATAAATTAAAAACTACTTGACCAATTAAAAAATAGAACTATTAAATTTGATTGGCTACACAGTTTTTGATAAAGTTAAAGCTACCTAGAAATTTGAGAACATCTTACATATTGAAATATAAAACTTTTTCAAAACTTCTTATATTTAGGAACGGAAGGAATATATATATATATATATATATATATATATATATATATATATATATATATATATATTATGTATTATAGGGAAAGAGACCTACCTCCTTTTCTCCCTTTGACTCACTTAACCCATTTCCTTTTCAATTCATGTAAATAGTAAAAAAAAGCTATAGCTTATCTTTCTCTCTAGGACTCTAGGGTTTTACGAGTTGTTTATTTTCCCTTGATTATAAAGTGGTATATAGCATGCTTTTGATCTATCCAATCACCTAAATATCAGCAATTTACGACATGGCTGCATGTATATATTGATATATATATATATATATATATATATATATATATATATATGTGTTCGGGATATTAATCTTTCTCGTAATAAAATGTTCATCGTTTTTTTGTAAACCATTCTTATTAGTGAAAGAAAGTCGGTAAAGCTGTTGTCTTCATTTTCCTCCGCATTTTTTAACCGGAATTATCATTTTCTTTCGTGGAGTTTAGACGATTTGGTAAAATAATATATTACAAGATGCTTTTATTCATGATTCACATAGAAAATTCTTAATCAAAAGAATATAGTAGTAATTTAACAAGACAAATCCCCATAACAATCAAGTGACAACCTTATAATAATGGACATGCATGGGGAGACTTTTATTCTAGTGATCGCACTAGTAACACCATATTTCATTTCATATGTGGGTTTGAGCCACATGTTAATTCCTCTTCTTCATTAACGAGCAGGAGATGGAGTCAATGGCAGCAGCCGTCGAGGGGACCGCCGTCGACGTGGACAACAACAACAACATATGAAACAAATAAGCCAACCTAAAAACCGAACTAGTTGGCTTACAAGTATTATAACAGGAAACACGATCCAGAATCCAACATAAACCATTAGTATATAGATGATTTTATCATCGTCATACTGAACCAATGCGATAGCGAAGAAAAACGCCGCGGATATGCATAGAACGGCTAGTACCATAAATGTCACAAGGATCGCCATTATCATCCGGTTCCTATAACCAATATCATCAGATTTTTAATTATACTTTTTTAATCTTAGAACAAAAACAAGTTCAATTTCTCTGAACTTCCAAATAAACAATATGAAATTTATTTATTATAGACTTGTAATCCTTTTGTCCAATCAGATAGTGTTGACTCAATACTTTGAGGTTTATTTAACCAGTTAGACTGATTTGTTGAACTATTGGACTATTACGACCATATATTATATTTAAATCATAGTCAACAATCTAATATTATCCAATATTTGTGAATTTTAAATAATACTCATGTTTGAATATAATCTTCTTGTAACTTAGGTCATCATTATCCTCGGTCTCTTAACATGAGTTCTTAACTCATAATTTAACATTTTTTGTTTTTGTTTTCTTTTAATAATTTTCGCCTAAGAAACGATTCTTATATCTCTTATTTAAGAGACAATTCTTAATTTTTCTTAGTTTTTAATTAAGAAAAGCTAAGAACTGTCTCTTATCCGAAGCTAAGAATTCCGGTTAAGAGACCGGGGATAATAATGTTCTAATGCATTTTTCATAGAAAATGGCAAACAATTACTAGTCATCTACAAATTATCATATAAATGATCTACCGGTAATGATCATATTATATATACGAGCTGTGGCATAATACCTGAGACGTAATCCACTGATGACAAGTAGAATGAGGCTCATGGAGGCAGAAAAAGAAACTGTACTGCTAATAACCATTCCAAGATAGAGCCCACGTTTCGAACTCTCGTGTTCCAATACTGAAGTTCCCGCTTTTGCCTTACAGACCGGTACGGTGCCGGTTTGATCAGCAGAAGAACAAATATCACTTTGCCATACACCACCAGGAGGACTAACCATAACTTGAAAGCTCATACCAGCTATAACTGTCGCTGCAACCATAAGATTTCCTCTGGTCTTTTCTAACCAATCACCTTGACGATTTAAATACTTTACAAACCACTCTGATGCTTCTTCGTATTGATCATCTTCTCCACCGTTAACTTCCATGATTTAAAGCTATAGATGTCTGACAAGAGTGATTTTTTTTTCTTGTATAGTTTTATATATGTAACTTCTCTTTTCATCGAGATTATAAAGGGAGAAAAAAATATGAGTTTTATTAGGAAGGGAGGTAGAAAGTTCTGGTTTGATATATGAACCAGTCTTTATTTGAAACTATTTTGTTTGTTGATCACGGGATTAAAGAAATATTTTAGTTGACAATTCTTTTATCGAATCAGTGATATTGACATTACGAAGGAAACCTGGTTAGACGTTTTTGTTTCTTGCTTGTTTGTAAACAGACTTGTAGGTTGAAATACTAATTGTAAAACATCAAATTTGACTTTGGATGTGTATGTTTAATGATTCGTTATGATGATGAATGCTTTGGTTATAGATTGGATATGTTTATATTGGAGATGATAATGTAAACCACTTCGTATCAAACCCTATGATAAACAAAAAGTAGAACATACGTCACTTTTAAAACAGTGTAATGATAACACAGATCGTTTGTTCTTTGTCAAACACGTAACTCTTAGTTTGTGTAAAATAATGAAATTCCTAAATACCAACCATGGGTGGTGGAACGGTTGAATACTCGTTTTAATAGTCAAACCAAAATATCAAGTTACATTCACATATATATAAATTCCATTCATATACTGTACATATTGATCAAAATGATACTGTTAGCGGCAAGCGAAAAAATATTGTAATTTGGTTTGATGTCACAATATCATAAACCCTTCCATGCAAATACAAAAAAATAAATCGTTGCATGAAAAAGGGATGATGATGTGATTTTAATTTATGTTTCTTTTGTTTAGTGACAACTATATGATGACTTCGGTCGGGTTGGGCAAGTCCGCTGTCTTCTTGTCTTCTATAAACTTGATATAAGTATCAGCTTCTCTTCTCTACTAGGAGTATATTTTTTGATCAAAACTCATCTCTAACTATAATTAACAATTAATAAATGGGGTTTATTGTGATGCTAACCCATGATGAAACCAAACACCCAAGTTAACAACAGTAAGATCGTTGGATTCCTGATTTTTATTTTGGGACAAAAAATCTGTCAACTCAGTGTAATGAATGGCAAAAAAAAAAAAACAAGCAACTTTGAAAAGCATGCTCAGGGCTAAAAGGGATCAAATCTGGTTGAAACTGTTGAACCAGATTAAATTTAATGTCTGACTGACTCATATGAGATTAACGTTGATGCGTGTATCTCTCTCTGTGTGTGTGTGGATTTTAGAGCAACATAGATTCTGGGGTCTCGATGTAGCCCTTGAATGCTTTCAACCATTCAGCTCCAATCGCACCTGCACAAAGACGACGACTTACTATTAGACCCTTTCCATGTGATGATACAATGATAATGGCGTAGGAATGGAGATGTACCATCTATTACGCGGTGGTCACAGCTAAGTGTTACAGACATGTACGAAGCCACGTTGAACTGGTCAGGTCCACTACCAGCAACAACTCTCTTTTCAGCTGTTTTTGAGATTTCAGACACAACATACAATCAAGTAAGGGGAAAGAAACGTCAATGGATGGAGTATGTGTTTGTGTTTACCGGATCCGATTGCTAGAATAGCGGCTTGAGGTGGATTGATGACTGCACAGAACTGTTTGATGCCGAAAGGTCCTCCCAAGTTGGAGACTGTGAATGTTCCTCCCTGTCAGAAGAAACAACGTGAGCTGATTTGCTCTCGGAAAAAGCATTATTAATGAGCAGACCGGATTATAATCTAACCTCATAATCTTCAGGCTTCAAGCTGTTTTCTTTAGCTTTCTGAGCCAAGAATCGAACCTCTTCTCCAATTTTAGACAGCCCTTTCTTGTCCGCATCCTGGATTAGTCAATTTGTCTCAAGTGAGTTTTTAAGTTTCTACAGAGAAAGGTGTAATAACTGTGTATTGAGAGCCCTGCACCTTGACAACAGGAACGTAAAGCCCATTTTCTGTTTGTACTGCGACGTTAATGTTCACATTGCTAAATCTGTACATAGAGAGAAAGAACCAACAAATTAGATAATTTGCAAACTTTCCATGAATCTCTGAAGCAGACAATACACTTACTGGCGAATGTATTCGTCTGTCCATGAACTGTTGCACTGAGGAACTTTCCTTAGAGCCAATGCAGCAGCCTGCAATTTTTTTTGAATAAGAAAAAGATTTCACAATGAGCACAGAGACAGGAGCTTGCTTTCATAAACAGAAGTACAATATATACCTTAATAACAAGGTCATTAACAGATATCCGTTTCCCGCCAGACGCCTCTTGAAATGAATTCAGTTGACTCCTAAGGCTGCATATATATATAAAAATAGCTGTGTCTAGCATCCATTGGCCGAATCAAGATACATAATCGGAAACGTAATACTTACCCCATCAGTTTGTCAACACATGTATCTACGGTCAGGTAGTAGTGAGGAATAGTTTGTTTTGAGAATGCCAAACGTGAGGCTGTGACCTGTCAATATCATACAATAAACAGATTTTAGAACAGAGAGCTACAGGGTCGAAATAATCTACAAATCCCACAACAAATCAAGATATAAGGTTGTATAGGTATTTGCCTTTCGGATCTGAGTGTGAGGGATATCAACATAGTCCAAAGCTGGAACCTTCGAATCAGAGGGCTTGGAAGGCTTGGCAGTAGTTTCTTTACCGCGTGAAGCTGTACCATAAGATGTATTCGGACCAAGGATTGTGTAAATACTGTTAAAATCTGTACCCTAAGAAGATGTAAGGAGCGAATAGATTCAAGGAGTTGTGTTACCTAAGAACTCTTCGACATCAGCCTTCACTATTCGTCCTTCAGGGCCTGTGCCTTTGATGCTTGAGAGAGGTACCTAATGTGTTGAAGGAAAAAGTAGGAGATAATTAAGATAATGGAGATTAAACATAGGAGCTTTAGTAAATTATCTTTTTGGTGAAAACTAACATTACTATCTTCAGCCAACTTTTTGGCAAGAGGACTAGCAAAAATACGATCTTCTGAAGGAGCAGAGCTTGGCTTGGAAGTCTTGGCTTCAGGAGCACCGGCTGGCTTCTCAACCTTCTCAACTTTCTCTTCCTTTGGTGGGGAAGGGGCTGGTTTTTCTTCAGGAGCAGCGGGAGGAGTACCAGATGAAGGGGTGTAATCTTTGAACTTTTGAATATCTTCTTCATCTTCAACTGTGATAGCAATCACCTAGTCGGACAAAGACACAAGACGATTTATATCTTATTCTACAAAGGACAACGAAGATGTTTGCCAATTTTAATGTATCATTCAATAATCATCAACTCCCAGTTACAAATATAGAGTAGAGTTCACAGTCTCAAAAAAATCCAGAAACTCTCATACCTCCCCAACTTGAATTTCTTTTGCCCCTTCCTCCTTCACTATCTTGGCGAGATAACCCTCTTCCATGCATTCCATTTCGACGGTTGCTTTGTCCTAAAATATATTAGCTTCAGATTAGTGTTATATATTCCTGGCATGATAGTAAAAACAAATAAGAGGAGGTTCATTCCAAATTAACATTACAGTTTCAACTTCACAGAGCACTTCACCAGGAGCAACTTTATCACCTTCTTTCTTCAACCACCTGGCAATGTTACCCTGAAGTTTGGAAAGATAGATTTAGTATAAAGATAAAATAACTAAAAACGAAAATGTTAGTAAGGATGTAGTCGGAAGTCCATGCCTCAGTCATTGTTGGGGAAAGAGAAGGCATTCCGATCTCTTGATGAGGAGGAAGATCTGTAACATATTTTAGAAGTTCTTGGTAAAACGAACCATGTAGTAATATGCATACTCACAGTAACAGAAATATAATATGGCAGAAAGAGACACAAACCAAGTTAACTACTAGTTGTTCAAGTTAGAAATAAAATCCACACAGCAACTCATTATGCATTACACAAAATTTCCACAATAGAATTCTATGATAACACATTATATGTTGTTAACCACTAACATAACTAGCATATACAAGACATGATCTTTTTCCTATGAATGGTATGAAATATCTATATATATGTAATCTGGAAAAATAAATCAGTAAAATGATTTTCTCTAGACAAATTGTTATTGAGCTCAAAGAAGATGTACATAAGGTCAAGCTGGAAGTTACAAAAGTAAGAAATAAACTCAGGATGAAGAACTATCTACCTGAACTGGACGAAAATCCTCTTACTGATCGCATCTGGGAGCTGAAACACAACAAAGTAAGCTTATAGTTAGGATAGACGTATCTATAAAGGCATGCCTGGCATTTTGGTATATGGATTTGATCAACTACCTTGTAAACTCTCTAAAGAACGTTGGTCCTGCCATTGGTTTTGTGCGCATTCCTGAAACATCCCTAGGCACTGGTACCTATAGAACAGAGAGGAATACGCTTATTAGACATGATTTTATGACATTGATGTGAAAGGAAACCGAATAGCAATGGCTTACATTGGTGGCACTACATTTCGCAATTCTCTCTACCAGGGAATAATTCAGGCGAGTCTTGAACATATCTGCAGACCAGAACAGAAAATACTGAAGCAAGCAACAAGGATACACTTAAAACATATTAAATTTTCCAATTATCAGTTTCATGATCATTTAGTGATGTTTTTTTTCCCGTAGCAGATGAAAGAAACGATGAGAATAAGTAGCTAAGGAACTGGCAATAAAAAGGAAAGTTATTTACCTTCTCTTCCAGTGAGAGAGGGCTGAGTGGTGTTGGAGAAACAACGGACTGCCACAGCATGCTCACGCCGCAGCAAAGTGGAAACATGTTTCAGCTGTCAGTTAAATAACACAACCATCAGATGGGGGGTTTAACAGATAGACATGAACAACTGATAAATTATTCTGCTGTAAAGGTAGATACTTTCATACCTATTCATCCCCACAGAACACAGTTAATACCACAATTGCAGATCATAGAAACCAAAAGCTACTAACTTTAAACAACATTCACCAAATCCACATGACTCAAATCAACAAAATGAGCAAATGAAACGAATAATCAACTGGATCAGGACAAAACCCAGAAACTCAATCAACACCCGGAAACACACAGAAAATCGGACGATTCAGACTCAGCCCAGACAATCTTTCATAAAGATGATCTTCGAATTGAATAAAAAGTCCGATCAAAATCAAAACGGTAGTAGCGATAGTAGAAAACGAGAATAGAGGGAACATAAACCTTCTTGGAGTGGCTGATGATACGAGATGCATAAGCCATTGTTTATGCAAAGAGATCGAGAGATTGATTAATTTCGATATTTTCTCTGATTTTAGTTTTGCTGTTTATTCTATGAGAGCTTTTAGGCTTCACCAAAAGGCAGCGTGCGTTAGTGTGTGGGGGCGCATGTAATGAACGGCATGGATCTGTCAAAACTATGGCCGAAAAGATCAACTCCAATAGTATGGCCCATTCAAAGTAAATGGGTTTTCAGAATTTTTAAGTTCGTTCTATTTGCAATTTCGTTCTGCACAGGTGTTAATAAACTTTTTAGGTAATTAAATGATATCTTTTTTAAAAAAAAAGTACAGACATTTTATTAATATTGTCGACAGTGAATCGAATAAATCCATACTATCTATCACTGTCTAGCTACATTTCCAAAAGACACAAACAAGTCACTTTGCAATTCAGGACTTAACATTAATGAAGGATACACAACTAAGTCACTTATCATGATTTTGAACTCGACATTCATGGTCGCCAGTTAATCAGGCAAGAAGACGTAGTCTTTGCTTTGCCTCTGCGTATTCACTACCACTAACTCCTTTGCTCACTTTGAAGTTCAGAACTTACCAAAGATCATATCCGAGATAGCAACTGCAACACTTACAACACGAGCTAACTCTTATACCCGCACAAAGAATGAATGGAAATAACACTACCAACGGTAATCAATTAACCAAACATTGGCACTAGGAAGCATTACTCCAACCAAATAGTGTCATTACAAACACATGGAAGCCGTATACCACCTCGACAACTATGTCTCTATGCTATTTGCGGCCTCCGAGAACCAGATGACATGACGCCTTTAACATATAACCCATGATTCCAGTGGAAATGGAGCCAAATAAAACCATATAAACACAAGCCAAACTTTAAGAAGAAGCTTTCACTGCCACATAAAGAGGTTAACAAAGTTGCCCAGTAAAGAACATAACCAATAAGGAAGGAATATCGATCTAAAGACAAAGAAGCCATAAACGATCCATGCCTCTGACGCTTGCTGAAACCTTCACGCACTAAAGTTAGATATATAACACCACCACACGACAATAGCCCTACACATTTCACGAGAATCCAAAATTAAAGGATTCTCTGAAGCTTACACTGACAGTCAATTGAAAGGATTGTCAAACTGAGACACCCCATTAATTTCCGCATCTTCTAACCTCTGCCTCTCACCCCAAAAGCCGATGGATTTACGAAATTATCCCATCTCTGACCACCACACAGAGAACCAATCCACAAAACAACCACCAAATATGGAACAAGCATTACAAATTCACCTTCAATTATCATTTATAATGAATCGTTAAGAAAACATAAAGTGATTATGCCGTCAAACCCTAAAAGTTGGCACCTTCCAACAGCTTCGCCTTACCACACTCACTGCGCCTCCATGATAGAAGGTCACCACAAGGTTTGTTACCTCTCGAACGACATTGTAGTTAACGACAGACCAAAACACATAGAACACAAGTATTTTGAACGGTATAAAAATGGTTGAAGAAACAAAAAGAAAATGAGAAAGTAGCGGGAAAGAAATGCTTATGACATTGGTGTTCATATTCACCAGTCGTCGGAGCTACATAAGACTTTGTTTTACTGAGAATCTGGAGAATTGTTGGAGTTACAAAAAAGTTTTTCTTAGTGAGAAACTGATTTTTTTTTGAGAAATAATGAATACTTTAAAGAAAAGTTGGAGTGTCCAATGATGATTTTTTTCAATCTGTATGCATGCTGCTGAATGTCTTCAGTTTATGAGTCTTGGTTATTATGAACAAGGAACTAACAGCTATTGCAAATGTGCAATAATATTTCTTTGATTCCTCCACCACTCTCTAGGTTTGATGATGCCATGTGTAACATTACCCAACTTCGTTTTTTTTTTCCTTATAATATCTATATATGATTAAATAAACCAATGATTCTTGACATGACTTGTAAAAGTTCTTTGGATTTGTTGGAACCATTACCTGATTAGAAATGGAAATGTAGAGAGATAAATAACTTTGTTCACTTGAGTATTCTCCTCCTAATAATTGTATTTATAACTTTGTTCACTTGAGTATTCTCCTCCTAATAGTTGTATTTGTAACTTGAAAGCTGTTTGTTTGACACGTCAGAAAGCAATAAAAAAAGTTGGCAAGAGATAGAAAAGCTTTGGTTTGTAAAGAAAATAAAAATAAACAAAGAATCTTTTCCATTGAGGGAACAAAATAATTACGAAATTGTGCTCCTAATTTTCCACTAAATAACTATTCCTTTTTTTTTTGGAAAATTGTTGTTAATCTTGAATTAGGACATTGAACACTGTCTTCGGGAAAATCCTTTGTCTGGAACCAAAACAGTAAAACGAAAAGATAGGTAGGGGTAAAACCGGAAATCCAAGAAAGAATAGGAGAAGGTTTCCTATCGAGAAGGGAACCCTAACACGGCTCATGTTAAAAAAAAAAAAAAAAAAAGAAAGAAAAAAAGAAAGAGAATATAAAGATAGCAACACGTTTTGCTCTCTGCCTCTTTTACGATTCGTTTAGTCTCAAAGCCTATCAATCTTCGCACTCTCTCTCTATCTCTCCTCTTCGCCGGTTTAGATCCGAGTTTGGGAGAACCAGCCTCCCTAAGTTAACCTACAAAGCACTCTACTTTCGTTTCTTCAGCAACCAATCTCTCTCGCTCCAGGTTTGCATCTCTCTCTCTTTTCTCGTTCCTCCTGTGACCCTCTTTATTGGATTCTGATTCGGAAGATATATGGCTCGGAAGTTGATTTGGAAGTATTCAACTTTTCTTCGATTTATATCGAAATCTGAAAACTTTACGACCGATTCTTTTAGATCGCGTTTATCTTTAACCCACTACAATTTTTTTTTTGTTTGTTTGTTATAGGATCTACCCAGCTTAGCAAATCCGAGATTTCAATAGAATAAGATCCAAACTTCAAGCTCGGATGTTTTTTTCTCTGTGTTTGATGTTGTTTAGACAACTTAAAAGACTGTCTTTTAAAAGAATCTCAAAGCTCACTATGTTTGTTTTTACTTGAAAGTCTGTAATTTGGAGAAATAGGGTGAGTGGTTTGTCTACAATTAATGCTTATTTCACACAGCAAATAATCTTCCTCTCTTGTGTTTGTTCGTTTGTTTCTGTTTTCGGTAACTTGTTTGTTTGTTCTCTGTGTATGTAGTCATGGCAGGATCAGCACCAGAAGGCACTCAGTTTGATGCACGTCAGTTCGACCAGAAGTTGAACGAAGTGTTAGTTTTCTTCTTCTTCTTCTTCTTCTTCTTTCCACATGAGTGTTTGTTGTAACTCTAGTTGCTAATTTGTGTTTTATGGTTACAGTCTTGAGGGACAAGATGAGTTCTTCACCTCTTATGATGAGGTTCACGACAGCTTTGATGCCATGGGTCTTCAAGAGAATCTCCTCAGGGGTATCTATGCTTATGGTACGTTTTGATGGAGAAAGTTTTTTTTTTTTTGTGAGTTCTTCTCTTTTATGGGAACTCCACCTCATGTGTTTGTGCTGCACATAGGTTTTGAGAAGCCTTCTGCTATTCAGCAGAGAGGAATTGTTCCCTTTTGCAAAGGTCTCGATGTGATCCAGCAAGCTCAGTCCGGTACTGGGAAAACCGCTACTTTCTGCTCTGGTGTCTTGCAGCAGCTAGACTACAGCCTTGTCCAGTGCCAGGCTTTGGTTCTGGCTCCAACCAGAGAGCTTGCTCAGCAGATCGAGAAGGTCATGAGAGCCCTTGGTGACTACCTTGGCGTCAAGGTTCACGCCTGTGTCGGTGGAACCAGTGTCCGTGAGGATCAGCGCATTCTCCAAGCTGGTGTCCATGTTGTTGTCGGAACTCCAGGGCGTGTGTTTGACATGTTGAAGAGACAATCACTCCGTGCTGACCACATCAAGATGTTTGTTCTTGATGAAGCTGATGAGATGCTCTCCCGCGGTTTCAAGGATCAGATCTACGACATATTCCAGCTTCTCCCACCGAAGATCCAAGTGGGTGTCTTCTCAGCAACAATGCCACCAGAAGCTCTTGAGATCACAAGGAAGTTCATGAGCAAGCCAGTGAGAATCTTGGTGAAGCGTGACGAGCTCACACTCGAAGGTATCAAGCAGTTCTACGTTAACGTTGAGAAGGAAGAGTGGAAGCTCGAGACGCTCTGCGATCTCTACGAGACACTCGCAATCACTCAGAGTGTCATCTTCGTGAACACTAGGCGAAAGGTTGATTGGCTCACAGACAAAATGAGAGGCCGTGACCACACGGTCTCAGCTACTCACGGAGACATGGACCAGAACACGAGAGACATCATCATGAGGGAGTTCAGGTCTGGCTCCTCGCGTGTGCTCATCACCACTGATCTCTTGGCTCGTGGTATCGATGTCCAGCAAGTCTCTCTGGTGATCAACTACGACCTGCCTACTCAGCCTGAGAACTACCTCCACCGTATTGGAAGAAGTGGAAGGTTTGGGAGGAAGGGAGTGGCCATCAACTTCGTGACGAGGGATGATGAGAGGATGCTGTTTGATATTCAGAAGTTTTACAACGTGGTTGTTGAGGAGCTGCCTTCGAACGTTGCTGATCTGCTGTGAAGGAGAAGTTCGCACTATCACCGGAGAAGAAAGGTTTACTTGTTTCCTAAGGCACTCTTTGTTCTGATTTTTACTACACCCCATCATCTCTCTCTCTCTATTACCTTTCTCGTGTCTTTTGTCACCTCTTCTGTTCTACAAACATCTCTCTATCTCTGTGACTATTTTTATTTTTGAAATCATATGGAGTATTTTGTTTCAGGTTGTTGTCCTTTCTTTGTATCAAACCTTTTCGTGAAAGTTTTGGTTTTAAATATCTTCAATTCTCGGTTCTGAAGTAGTTTAAGCTTTGTAGAAAAATGGGCTTATGTCTTAGCATATGTTTGGCCCAAGGCCTAAGACTGCAACAAAATATATAGTTCTTTTTCTCTGGCTGATGATGTCCATTTATTAAGTTTGATAATATTCAAACCCACCCCACCACCGACAAAGGTTGCTAACTTTATTTATGTTCAAGTGAAATTATTGGTCTGAAAGTTCTGAATAGTTCCTTTAAGTAAACACGAAATGAAAATTTATTGAAAAAATAAATCGATAAATTTCTTCAGTTAATTCCAGTGCGAATATACCTGTTTGGACAAGTCCACGTGCTTATTGAGAATGGCTGCGAAAGCATCACATCCACACAACACAAACCTAACTACGATAAGGCATAGAAAACATAAAAAAAGTCTAATGCTTCACACCAATGTTACGTATTCAATGTTGTTTTCTATTTGTAAGTTTCATAACTTTAATTGTTCTAACATTGTTAAGAAAACGTGGGTCGGGTCCTTGACCAACTCCGCATGAAGTTGTTAATTGATTGCCAAGAAAAGTCGCCTTTGATTATTTGAATAAAAAAGAAAAGAATCATTTCGGTGATTTCCTCTTTTTTTTTTAAACTTTGTAAAAGTCGCCTTTTATAAACTTTGTAAAAGACCAGAAGTCTCTTGTTCGTTAAGACCAAAACTCAAATCACGAAGCCACAACCTCTATGGATAACTATTACAAAGAAATGGAACCATCAGCCGCCACCGCGTCTGGAAACCTCCCAGCTGCCGATCAGACAAACAACGATTACCAGACGAAGGTAAAGAAAAGCAAAAGCGTCCCAAACGCTGACCGTGGGGCGTCAAGAAGCTGGAGTTTCAGCGATCCGGAATCAAGGAGGAAGAGAAGAGTCGCTGGCTATAAGGTTTACTCAGTTGAACAGAAGATGAAAGGATCCATTAGAAAAAGCTTCAAATGGTTCAAAGACGTTATCGGTATTTCTTGAAAATATATATTCTCCACTCTCTTTCTGTCTTTCTTTCTCAATCTATATATAAAAGTATATGAATCTCTTCTTGCTGAGTGTATGTTTATATACCTGTAACAAATACAGGTAACAAAATTGAATTTTCTTTCACTCTCTCTCTTGCATTTATATCATATATAAAGACATAGTAGATAATTAATGAAACCAGTTCTTCATATCTACCTCTGAATATGACAATACTTTCTTCCAAAACTATTTATAAGAATCTATTTTCCTTTTAGTATACACAAACTTGCACAGTACAAGATTCTTTATTTCCTATCATTCATCTTTCTCAAGAAAGAGGAAATCAGATGAAGAAGGAAAAACACTTACTGGATCAACTATGATGTGTGGTGGACGTTGTCGTCTCACTTGATGCTGAGGCGCTCGTACCACTCATACCGCTCATAACGCTCAGAATTGAGTGTTTCCTCTGGAGCCTCCCTCTCAGCTGGCGGATCTTGGCATCAACACGAGCTGTGAATCCTATCTTGGTCTTCTGTCTAGCCTTGGATCTCTCTCTTGTCCACATACGCTCGTCCTGGACGTCGATTCTGAAATGCTTGATCTCTTGAATGATGTGGTGGTCAAGAGGGTTTAACGATCTTTGGAACGAGATGTGAGCTAAGTAAGGAAGTGTTGTGGCGGCTATGACTAGCAGTGTTGTGAGCCAGAAGATTGGTGCAGGTGCTAGAGCTTCGAGGAGCATGTGGAAGATGTTGCCTGATATTTTTGGAGGTAACATGCCGAACAGGGCAAGGAAGACGTACCAAGTGAAGATACTTCCCCATATCAAGGCATGTTGGATCCAAGTGAAATGGCTCATAGTTAAAGCGATTTGTACATTTACTGCCCAGATGATGCAAGTGAACATTGCGGTTCCCATTGCGTTCATGTCTGCTGTTTGGCCATTGGAACAAAAAGATTGGACATGGAAGATGCCAAGGTTGAGGGCAAAGATGACTACGGAAGCGTAGACTCCATTTCCCATCCACCCGAGGATTCTGTACCAGTCGAAGAACAGGTTCTTGGGGCCTTGCTGGTACAACGCAGGGAACTATAGAGAGAGAACGAAAGAGAAATTAAGATTAGAAAAAGGGTCTGATGTTTAGATTGGGAAAATTTAAGTGAATAGAGAGAAGCAAACCTGTAAGCAAACTTCTGAAGACACGTCTTGCTCAAAAACTCCAAGGGAGATGACCGGGAGAGAAGTGAGAATAACATTGAACAGCAACAAGTAGGAGTCATTGTATATGGCTTGACCAGAAAACCCCGTGAAAGCCTCGAAGTAGAATAGAGTTAGACCAAATGTTATGTTCTTGTAGAAGAAGTAACAGATCTGTCAGAAAAGAATATGAATCAAGATCAGGTTGGTATCTTGTTTAATGGGTTACGATGGAATCGTCTGTACATGAAACCACAGATATTTACCATCTGGGCTATTCTTTTATAGCACCAGTGCCCGTGGACAACAAGTAGTCTCTCTAGAAACTGGAACTGAGCTATGGAGAAGTCGCTCGCCATCACAGCCTGCAAGAAAACAAAAACAGATGAGCAATCAGAAACAAACCAACATATATATATATATATATATATATATATATGTCTCTTTGTATGGGAAAAGGGGGAAGTTTGATTACCTGCATGCCTTCCACGCCACTGATACCTATACCTATATCGGCTTCTTGAATCATTCCAACATCATTCGCACCATCACCAATTGCCAAAGTTGTCTTTCCGGTTCCTTCTTTTGCTAGCCTCGTTACCTAGAAAACACACAAAATAAGTGATTCCCACCAACTATAATAAGATATTATTAGGACTTGTAGTGAATCAATCTTACAAGTGCTTTCTGCTTGGGAGAGACACGACAGCATATCACTGAAGCACAGTCAACTGCCAGGGCAAGGAACTGATACTTAAGACCATCCTCCAAAGCATATGTAAGCGTCTTCCCATCAATGATCAAAGCGAACGCTGCATGTGGATCTTTTTCTAGTTTGATCATCTGTGAAGCATTTATAATCTGCATCAAAATGCTTTCTCTCGCAGCCTGGCCATCAAAAACAAAAAAAAACGAGGTCTCACGTGAAATGCAAGTTTCCACTGAAACAGTAGTATAGGTTTTTATAGCACATAGCCTAATACATACAGCTTCGGGGTCTTGGGATGATCCCTCCTCATTTTTAAGTGCTATGGATATCTGCTTCATACCCTGTCGCAATAAACTGCAGGCATATCTGCATTTGGAAAACAAAAAAGAAAACTTAACTGCAGTTAGTATCAATTATTAAAAAACAGTTCCGGGACGTAATATTATCAGCAACATAGAAGAACACACCCTATGTTAATTGCTGTCTCCATCTTATCTCCTGTCAAAACCCATATCTTTAGACCAGCTTGGGCAAGTTTATCTATGCATTGTGGAACCTGAAGCCAACAACAAACAGTAAGCTGAAAGAAATGTTCAAAATTTAGCGTCTTGGTAATAATCACAAATAAACTTCCACTGCATACATACCCCTTTCTGCAGTTTGTCTTCCACTGCAGTAGCACCGACAAGAATCAAATCCTTCTCCATCATATCAGATACTTTTTCGAGCATTTCATCTCTGTCCGCTCCAACTGAAGTTTTGGCTTCGTGAAATTCACTGTTCCATACTGAATACTCATTCTCATCCAGCTTTCTATAACTGAGCGCCAAAGTTCGTAAACCTGCTTCACCGTATCCATTCAAATGCTTGGAAGTGGCTTCCAGATATGTTTTACCATTCTTGGATAACCGGTCAAAGATGATGCTGCAAGATTAATAAAGCATTATATTTTACTTCAGAAGAACTGATAAGCTAAATGGAAGTGCTAGAAGCTATGTGGCCAACCTGTCAGCACCTTTACAGAGTAGAAATATCTGCCCTTTCTCATCACGGACGATAACGGACATTCTTTTTCTTTTGCTAGTGAAGTCCAAAACATTTAAAACTTTGTATTCTCTGTGGAGTATTTTGCACGTGGTTAGATGTGTGTTCACTGAAGCCTATAGAGAAATAACTGAAAGATTTACGACTACAATCTCACCTTTCAACTGGTTGGTCTGAGAATCGTTCATTGATAAACACACTTGATTGAGTTCTTTTACTAAACCCAAAACCAAACTCCCCAGCTGCAACAAGGAAAGCGACTTCGTCAGGAGACTCTGCCTCGTAAGTACACTTTCCAGTATCTTCATCCACCTCGGGAATAGCAGTGTGACAAACCGCCAGTATACGCATAAACATCAAAATGTCATCTGAGTTGGGTTCATATAACCAGTTTCCATCCATGAGACGCTTATCCTCAAAACTGAACCCCTTGACACCAGTGGAAAGCGTATGATTCCTTTCGTCAGTAGCAGTGATTACAGTCTCCAACTCAATATCTGATGGTGACCTGGTGGGAATCTTAGAATAGCTATGTATCCTTCCTCTAGTCCTTGGAGGGTCAGTCAGGTCTTCACCCTGCTCCTCGTCGAGATCCATCGCCATCTGCTTTGCAGCAGCTAGTTCTACTTCACTGGCACGAACACCATAAGAAGTGCCCGCGATGGAGCATTTCAGAAAGTCCATCTGGTTACATGTCAAAGTTCCAGTTTTATCGGAAAGGATCGTGTCAACTTGTCCCAGCTCTTCATTCAAATTCGATGTACGTGCTTGAGCTGGAGTCCCGCTCTCGCTATCGTACATGTGCAAGTCTTGGTTTATGAAAGTTGCCTGCAAAACCTTTACGAGCTCGATGGAAACATACAGTGAGATGGGAATCAAGTACCCATAAAGCAAGACAGCAGTGATCAAATGAACAACCCAAGCATGAAAAGGATTTCTTGGATTTGTTAAGCGCTCAGGCTTGTCTGGTCGTAAGTACCACCAATCTCCCATATGCATCTTTGTCATCACTGCAAAACCCAGTGAGCTGATGAAGGAGACGAGCACAAGGAGGGCAAAGAGAGAATATATGATGTAATCCATTCTCTTTTCAATTCTGCTTCTTTTCGAAGGAGACTTTGTTGAATTCTGCATGACTTTTGTGTCATGACCAGTAAATATCGCCACCCCGTAGACATAAGACGTGTTCCTGAGCTTGGAGTCTCTCAAGAGAATCTGACTAGGATCAAGCGGATGAACCTGACCGTCAAACTCAAGATTTCCAACAAACGTATACAAGTTGGGATTTGGATCTTCACATTTAATAGTCCCGGAGAAACTCTGAAAAGCATCATCCCGTTCCAAAGGCAGAGTAACATCCAAACACCTCTTGACTTTTAAGTTGGTTTCGCCATCTAAATTCATAGTCTCCACATAACAAATCCCATCCTCATAACTCGATGACAACAAGAGCAAATCAGCTGGAAAGAACTGATCTTTCTCCACTTTCACTACATCACCTACACGAATCTTCTTCCACTTCCTACGACCAAAATCACCATCCCCTCTATGAACAGTAGCTTTCCTCGAATTCACTTTCACATCCTGCATAAACCTGCGCCAATCCTCCAACGCCTCCTTACCCATGCTAAGCCCCACCACAAAGATCAACGGCGCGATCATACTCCATTTGTTGAACGGGGAAAGAGGAAACACGGAGAGAATCGCAGCCACTAGGAAGTAAAAGTTGGCAACACGGTGGAATTGCTCGTACAAGCATTTAGGTAGGAAAGTGATGAGGTTATACCTAGTGGTGGAGACATAGTTGGAGGTGTACCTAAGGACTTTAGCTAAATGCATCTGAGGTTGATTACAGTGAACGATTCTAGTGTATCCAGGTCCGTTGATGATGTGTGGTCCTTGATCTTCAAGAGTTTTGGGTCTAAGGCATCTAAACGTGTAGAAATGGCTTTTCCTGATCCTTGATCTTATTCTGCGACGCCCCATTGAAGATCTCTTCGTTGTTCAGAGGCCCTCGCCACTGTGAAAATCAAATCAAGAAAACGTTTCAGCTTTTATGTGACCTAAATGTTCATCACCACAAACGATTGATTCCTTATAAACATCAGATCATCGTAGAAAACCCTAAGGCTTGCGGCGCAAGACAGATGAAGAATCCCTAAATCAAAGATTGGAGCGAGGATTTTACCTTGAATCGATATCGGGAGGATCGTTCATCCAAGGAGGTCGTGAACGTGAAACACCGATTCCGACGGCTTGATCTCCGGCGAGAAGAAATCAAGAGAAGAGGAGGAACGGTGTTCTTCTGAAGATCGTAGAAAGGAAAAGATAATAATCGAAACGGTCTCTCTTCCCTTTCCCACACACTCTCTCCGACTGTGCAAAACTCAGACCCAACGCAGCAATTCAGCTTCCTATTCTTACACTTTAAATGAAAATTATAAAAAATCAAATTAGCCATTTTCTATTTTCTTCTTATATTTAGTTAAATCAAAAACAAAATTGAACCATTTATGTACTGACTTGTGTAAATAAAAAAACAATTTGGTTGATTTTTAGTTATTTCCGCCCTGGCATAATGTTTTTTGTTACCTAAATATTTTCATTATCATTTACGAAGAAATTATTATTCTATAACAATAGTATAGAAGAAGAAAAACCAATACATGGCTCCGTACATAAGTACATTACCGTACAATATACCACACGTGCAGACGATTGTAGACCGGAGAGTTAAACCACTAAACCGATTTTATCACTAATCACTCACTTAAAAGAAAATGTCGGGCTTGGCCCAAGTATAATAATTAATTGGGTCACATAAAGTTCAGCCTCTTTTAGTATATAAGTGCACATCTTACTACCAAAGAAGTAAACACTGTTCACTATGAAATATGTTCTGAGTTTGACACTTCTGTTTTTTTCTTGTTAAAATTTTAAGATCAGTTTAAAATTTATATAAATAGATATGGAAATAAAACTTCAAAAATAATTAAAAACTTATGCAGTTTTTAGAATGAATATACACATTTTTAGACATTTTTATAGGGCAATTTTCTACACTAGCCATTTTAAAATTTTTATCACAAAAATATACATAAAAAAGACCAAAATAACACTTTTTGTTTTGAAAATTTTAGTTTAAATTTTTATTTTTTAATATTCGAAATTTTACCCCCAAAACCATACCTCTTAACTATAAACCCTAAGTCTAAGATTAATTAACCCTAAAGTTATAAGTGTATATTTAATTCTTTAATGAAAATTTTTGGTCATTTTCCTTTTTGAAAACTATTTTTGTGAAAATAAACTAAAATTGGCTATCTTAAATAATTTTTTTTTTTATAACCTCTTACATAATTATGTAATAAAATACATCTTTTGTTGTTTTGTTGTTCATATGGATATATAGCACACAGTTTGGTTAACAGAGTCTATATGAGTTTGTCTATGTTGTTGACAAAAAAAAAAAATATCTTTAGACGAAATATAACTCTTTAAAAATTTATGCAGTTTTTATGATGAAAAGATACATCATTATGAAAAGATGTAATTTTAGATATTTTTCTCTTAAAACTAATTAAGTCTTAAGATGAAAAATACACAGCTTTTAACATTTGTTGGAGAAAATACATCAATTAATGTGATAATGAAATATACATCAATTTTAAGATACAACATTCAACATAAAAACTTGTGTCTTTTCAGTTTTACTTTGCCCATATCTATTTATTAATACTTCATACAAATATCTATAATTGTTTTATATCTAAAAGTTAGTGTATTAATATGATAATTTGAATCTTTTAAGTTTTATATAAAAAGTTACATCTTTTATTTTTTTACATGTAAAGTAGTATTTATTAGTTTTTGAGGTGAAAGTTATGTCTTTTCATTTTCTTACTTTGCTCATATCAATTTATTTATAATTCACATAAATATTTGTTATTGTTTTATATCTAAAAATCAATGTATTAACATGTAAATCAAAATCTCATAAAGTTTTACAAGAAAAAAATGCATCTCTTAAGTTTTTTACATAAATTGTATTTATTAATTTTGAGATGAAAGTTGTGTCTTTCACTTTTACTTTCTCATATCTATTTATTAATATTTTATATCAATATTTACTATTTTTAATCTAAAAGTCAGTATATTAATATGAAAAACTGAATCTCTTAAGTTTTTTTACATAAAAATGCATTTATTAATTTTTGAGATCAAAATTGCATATATTGCTTATGTATATTCAAATCTATATATATTGTGTTTTATAACTTTTAATACAAACCATATTTTCATTGCCTCTCTAACTACTTTGCTCATGTCTATTTATTAATACTTCACATAAATATTTGCAATTTTTATATCTAAGTTAATCTCTTAATATGAAAGTTTACATTTTTAACTTGCTTATATGAAAAGAGCATTTGTCAGTTTTTGAAATTAGAAGTTGAATCTATTGTTTATGTCTTTTCAAATATATATTTATATTATGTTTTTAACATTTTTAATACAAATCATTTTTTTTGGATCTTTAACTATTATCATTTGAAGTTTGTGTTTGCTTGGTCATAACAAGAATTCCGACATAAATAAACATATATGTTTTTCGTTTTTACTTTTCTGTTATTCATTTATTGATACTTTATATAAATATTTATAATTTTTTAGTTAGTGTTAATATGAAAAATTGCATCTTTTAAATTTTTTATATGAAAAGTTGTATTTATTAGTTTTGAGATGAAAACATATGTCTTTTCATTTTTACTTTGCTCATATTTTTTTATTAATACTTCATAAATATTTGTAATTGTTTTATATCTAAATATCAGTATATTAATATGAAAATTTGAATCTCTTAGGGTTTATACATGAAAGTTGTAGAAATTTTAAAGAAACATTAACTAATATATAAAAAAATAGAGTCAATTCACTTACTATCAATTGATTTTAAATTGAAAATCCATAATAAATTCAAATTTAACATGATATCAGATCTCAAATCCTAAATATTCCACACCCCTACTAATATAACTGCGGATATAATTATCGTACTGAACTCTCTTGACCAAGCATAAATGTATTTAATTTTAAATATATGCCTAATAAGAGTCACATCTCGAAAAAGGTATTATGGTTAAATTATTTTACATCAAAATTTAAGGGATTATTAAGTAATATATAAAGAGATGGTCAATCTATTTATTAGGTAAACTCCAATAGAATACCAAAACACCAAATTTGGTATTAATTTCATCTTCAATGGAATACCAAAAATTTCACCATCCCATCAAATTTGGTGTAGAGTGAATAGTATTACACCAAATATTTAATATATATATTTTATTATGTTTTATTTAATAATATAATTCATAATAATTATTAATTAGTTTGAGTTTGTAACTAAACATAAATATAATGTATTATTTATATTTAAAATTAATTTTATATAATTAAAATATTTTATTTTATTTTCAAAAAATAAATCACTAATTGGTTATTATCATTTTTTTATATTGTAAGAAATAAAATATCATAGAACTTTTACATTTTATTTTATTTTTAAATAAGAAATCACTAAATTATTATTATCATTTACTTTATATTTTAATATATTTTTATTTTAAAATATCAATTCTAATCTTTATTTAATTACATTTAATCAGTAATGAACAATTATTAATATTAAATTATTGTATATTTATATTTAATAGTAAATAATTAAAACTGTATGTAATACTATTAAATTCACAAAACATTAAAATTACACTTTTATTTTTATTTTCTATTTTATAATGTAGTTAAACTTGTTGTACTAGCTAATACAAATTTTATTTTTAGAATATATATTATTTTTTCATGAGCTTTTCATAATTAATAGTTTGTAATTTTAATATAATATTTTTATAAAATAAGTACATAAAAGGTATAACACTGTTAAACTGGAAAATATAAATGGAAATACAAATTTATAAACATAAAATTACAAAAATTTAACAAACATAATATATAAGTGTAGTAAAACAATTATTTATCAATAAAAATAAAATAAAAAATAAAATTCATTAAAAGTGAAAACATCATATAGTATATAATATTATTTTAGTTGTAGTATTTGATAGTATGATTGGAGATGATAAAAAAAGTATAACACCAAAACACCAAATTTGGTGTAATCTTAAGACTAATTTTGGTATCATGGATTAAGATGCATTTACCAATTAGTTTTAATTAGTTTTAAATTGGAAGAATCTGATAATCATAATAAATTAATCTAACAAACTGCCGAATAGATTAATCTGCTAAACGTAAAAAAAAAATATTTTTTTGTGTGCGTTTTAACATATATCCACGTTGGGAAAACTGTTTACATGAATGACATCAGCTCTCAAGTCTAATTAGCAATCGAGCCCTTTATGTCAAAACTTAAAGTTTGCTTCCTTTGTTGGCAATGCTATTCTATGCAGAGGCAACCCTTTCTACATATCTTTAGAATTACTGATTGAAATAACTTAGCATATTATCTTACGCTGATGTTAATTTAAGAACCATATGAGAAATTTTTAACTATGATATTAATCATAACTGATTATTATATATGGATATTTTTTTTTTTGACAAATTTATATGGAAATTTCGAATGATATAAATATCCGATTTTACTTTAAAAAATAAAAAGAGGAAACCCAAGTATTCCACATACAGTATATTAGAGTATGTAAAGTTGATATTTTTGAGGCGTAGGACTTGTACCGTCTGCGTGATCAACACGTATCGCTCCAGAAGAAGACAATGGGCATGATTCTGCACTAATCATTTATAACCAACAACCTAAGAAAATACACTAACCACTCTCATATTCAGTGTGCTACAAACCACCTAAATAATATTCCTCCGTTTTATATAAAATATTTTTCTTTTAAAAATTGTTTTTTAAAAATGTAAAATATTTTCAAATTATATGTTATCTTTATTTAAAAACAGTTTAATAAAGTATATTTTATTCCTTTTTACTAATTAAATTACTTTTAATTATACTTTATATAATTATATTTTAGAAAAAGCAAAAAAAAAATCTTTAAGTTTTTAACAACAAGATCATACATTATAAAACAGATAAAATATTTTATTATATCATTAGTTTCAAATTATTATATGTTTCTCTATTTACCGGAAGCCGCTTCAAAATTCCAAATTATTGACAATTTAAATTATTTTTGTTTCAGACAAAAATGAAAACGGGGTCCACATAATTAGGTGGTATTAATTTGTAATAAAATAATGTGAAACTTTCTGCAACCGTCATTTCTTTCTCATTTTAGTTGTGTGCATTCCTTTACAATATTATAAGTTTATAACTTTTCCACAACGTACAAGCATTCTTAAGAGTGAGATAGAGAGAATACTAGTGAGACAGAGAGATGGACCATCACTCGTGCTGCACCAAGCAAAAGGTGAAGAGAGGGCTTTGGTCACCGGAAGAAGACGAAAAGCTCATCAAATACATCAACACATATGGCCATGGATGTTGGAGCTCTGTTCCCAAACATGCAGGCATGTGTATATATGTATATATGGGTTTTGTTTCTTGAGTTATCTATCATAAAAAGTCTGTCTTTTAGTTTTGATCTATTTGTGGTTTTGCGTGTGTAAATATTTAGGTTTGCAGAGATGTGGAAAGAGTTGTAGATTAAGATGGATAAATTATTTAAGACCTGATCTTAAACGTGGAAGTTTCTCTTCTCAAGAAACTGCTCTTATCATTGAGCTTCATAACCTTCTTGGTAACAGGTAACACTGCATCCGCATCTGTATGTGATATTAGACCATGATTATTGCAAAGTTCTTATGACGAGATTCTTAGTATAATATAAGAACTGTATTTTAAATAAAGATATTTAAAAACCGTTTCTTATTTTTTTAGTTAAAGTTAAAAAACAATTCTTATATTACGTTAAGAACTTCACACTAAAAATTTCGCAATAATCATGTCTTTATATATATAACTAATTTTTAATAATATATTATTGGACAATTCTCTTAAATAGCCCTTTTTAGTTTTTAACACAAAAATAGTCCTAAAAAATAAAATGACCAAAATAGCATTTTTTTTTTGTTGAAATTTTTAATATTTTTTTTTTTGAAATTTGAAACCATATCCCCAAACCCACCCCTTAACTCTAAACCCTAAAGTCTAAATTAGTTAACCCTAGAGCTATAAATGCATAAAAATAAAAAAATTAGCTTCTAAAAAAACCTATTTTGATCATTTTTTTCCTTAAAATCTATTTTTGTGAAGAACAAACTAAAAAGGCTATCTAAGAGAATTTTTCTATATTATTCGTATGTTATGGATTTTTGACAGATGGGCTCAAATTGTAAAACATCTACCTGGAAGAACAGATAACGAGGTGAAGAATTTCTGGAACTCAAGCATAAAAAAGAAGCTCATGTCTCACCATCATAATGATCATCATCATATCTCCTCAATGGCGAGTTTGCTCACTAACCTTCCTTATCACAACGGATTCAACGCTACCAATGGCGACGATGAAGGTTCAAGATTCATGTCAAATATCATCATCACAAACACTAACCCTAATTTCATCACTCCAAGTCAACTCTCTCTTGCTTCTCCTCACGTTATGGCCCCATTGATGTTCCCAACCTCTAGAGAAGGAGATTTCAAGTTTCCAACCACTACCAACACAAACAAATCTCATCAAGATAACAACCTCTACAACAATTTTGACATTTTGTCAGCCACACCAATCATAAATAGTCATCATCATCATTATGATAATGATTCCCAATTGCCATCACTACCAGATCTCCCAGCGAGTACCATTTGCACTTATCAGGAAACCCTTCAAGATTACGGTGATGGTAGTGAAGTTTTTGTAACACCATACAACAGTAATGGTGATGACCCTCGGAGCATTCCATTGGTGGCCAAAGAGTTATTATGTGGACAAGTTCTTGAAGACAAAATATTATCCTCCTTGCCAGTTTCACAAGACCACGGCCTTCTTAGCCCCACCAAGTACAACTTGCAAATGACTGGCGATCATCATAGAGTGGACTCATACATCAATCACATGATCATACCATCATCATCATCCTCGTTATCGCCAATCTCTTGTGGACAGTACGTCATCACTTAAGCGAGCCCTACTCTTACTTCAACATGGGATTCCTAGAGATGGGTACGTAATAAATACATATTAGAGGCTACATACGTTTTTATCTATATGTAAAGAGGGATATAGAGAAAGAAAAAAGAGTTGAGGGGGGGGGGGGGGGGGGGGAGAATAGATAACATAAATAATCACCCACATGTGTTGATAAGTCCTGTCCATATATTATATTTTTATACTACATAGTATAAGAATTTGTGATTGTTACATTTAATATTTTTTTATATATTGGCATGTTGCATTTTATTTGCTTAATGGGGGAAAACCATAAGAGCAACTTTAACAGTTGAAACCCTTTTACAGGTTTCTAATAATTTTTCTATTAATATTTTAATTAACCTTTTATTTTACAATTAGTTTTTTAAGTAAAAAGAAAATAAAAACCAATCATAGTTAGCCATCTAGACAAAAACTATAGGATAGAAGTTCTAATACATCATACTTTTAGAACTCGTGTATTTCTCTTTCATCACTACTTTATTTTTTTATTGCAATTTAATACTTAAAAATCCTTCTCCATCTTTGTGATGGAGGTGTTCTAAGTGTTGTTTCTTAGAGTATTTTTATAGGTGTATTTGCCTATTGATATTCTAAAAATATGTATGTGTATATACATATACATATTTTTAGAACTTAATGGATACAGATACTCTTGTTGTGTATGCTCTTAGGTTATAGTCGTTTGAGAGAGTTGTAGAAAAAGGTTACCCCTACGTTGAATGTAAGTAAGCAGCACGTATGTGTGGAGGATGTACGATCTCTCTCACGTCAGCTACGTACACATTGTGTCAGTTCGTATATGGTAAGTTTAGTTTTAGCGCCTCTTTTGGAAATTATTGTTTCCATGATTAGATTGTGCGGTCAAGATCTGGACTGTCGTAATTCACTGCAACCTTCATGTACAATCCATCACTGGTCAACTGTGAGATTCTCTTTTTCGGTCATTTTAAATATTATCTTTGGCGAAACACACAACCTATTACCCTGTGTGTTTCGTTATTAGAGCAGTGATAATTTGTCAGCATATGAACAAAAAGATTCCTTGGATAATAAACTACTCCCTTAAAAAGGGGATAAAGTTATTGACAGAAAAAAAGAAGAAAATGAGATCTTTGAAAATTATAACTCGACTCCAAGATTCAACAACACATCAAAACATGGATCTTAATACATCCAAGTTATTTATGAAATCAAAGTTTCAGATTTTTCTAGCGTGAAAGGACACAAGGAGGGAGACTTAACCGGACTATTTCATAACCGGGGATCCATAGAAGGATATGAGAGATTCTAGGCCGTGACTCTGTGACGCCCTTTAGCTATTCTCCGAGCTATGACTCTCCGTCCACCTTTGGTTGCTTTACTGTTCATACTCAGACATTCACTAGTCGATTAAGTAAACAGAAATCACGCAAAACACCATGTAAAAATGTAAAAAAAAACTTATTACTTTCTATTAGTGCTAAACAGTAAACAACAGATTCCTCTTAATGAGAGTCTCTAGGCAAGTGCAAGAGGTGCAAAATCACTGGCCCCCCCAAATATTTTTGCATTTTTTTTTGTTAAGTTTATAAAGTTTTTTTTGGCAATTCATAATCATTTTAAGTTTTTGTAACAAAAATAGCCTTAGAAAAATAAAATGACCAAAATAGTTTTTTTTTTTTTTGAAATTTTCAATTCTTGTTTTTTTTTTGAAATTTGAAACACTACCCCCAAATCCACCTCTTAACTCTAAATCCTAAAATCTAAATTAGTTAATCCTAGGGGTATAAATGCATAAAAATAAATTTTTTAGCTTTTAAAAAAACTTATTTTGGTCATTTTTTTTAAGAACTATTTTTGCAAAGAACAAACTAAATTTCTCATTTTTTAGGGCCCTTTTTTGCAAAATTCTTTTGTTCCTCCCTAGATTATTAGACTTTGCATAGTGCCCACAAAATTAATGAGACGGGCCTGGCAAAGAGTGTGAGGTTTGGTTTACTACATTTTGCTGAGGAATAGAAGTAAATTTCTATTCTTAAGACTGAAATAAGGAAGCTAAACCCCCCAAGATACATACCGAGCAAAGAATCCATGGTTACGCTTGCGTCTGATGGTGCTAGGTTGGAATGTCCTCTTGGGGAATAATAGCAATGGCTCACTTGAAGGATCAACTACATCACACAACAACAAAGATATAACCAACTTTGCAAAGTACAAACAAACAATAGACTAAAAGCTGGAACATTTTTTCATAGTTTCATTACATGCACAACTCAAGCACGAGCATAGCCATGATCCACAACATACTTCCACTAGCAGCAAATGGGTAATAACAAGACTAATACCACCTAAAGTTTAACACTTTCAATCTTGTTTCTATTGGGTAAGCACGAAAACAAACAAGAAACAGTTTTCTGATTCCCACAAGCATCAGAAATCACCAATCTAGCTACTGAGTAAAGATGCACTCAAACGAAAGGTAAGGTACCTTCTGGTAAGAAGAACTCGAGGGAAGGAAGACCAGATGGGTGAAGAAACCCACGCTCCGTTAGCTCCTGAAGCGTAAGAGTGTCGCTAGGGCGCGAATGGAGCGAGCTCTGTAGATTCGAAAACGACGAGGGGAAATACGGCGGGAGTTCTTGTCCCTGAGGAGCTATCTGCTGAAACGATCTGAGATTGTTCTTCACGAGATTCGTCGTCGGCTTCGACAGAAACCGATTCATCAGCGAAGCTCCCGACCTGATTAGGGTTTTGGCCGCCATTTCTTCTACCTTTTGCCGAGATTGCGAGTGCTTTCCCCTGAGAAGAGCTTTCACTCTTCGGAGATGTGCGAGAAAGACGAAATATCCATGGGCTACGGGCCGTAGGCCCAGTTCAGTAATTAAACAGATTGACCAAACGATGTCGTTTTATTTATCAAAGACATTGGAGAAAATCAGAATTAGTTATCTCATGTAACACAAGCTTAACTAGAGAGTATAGTCTGCAAAATCTACAATGCTCATGAATCTAGCTGCTATTCCTGCATCGTGTAGGTCATCATCAGGCTCCACGGGTGAGACAAATCAGTCGGGCCTGGATATAGCCTTTAATTACCTGTCTTGGGCCTCATTTAGTTTTGTTGCATATCTACTAATACTAAAAGGCCTTAAACTAGAGCATTGAAGGTGTCCACGTTGACATATTAAATCAGCCAATCAACACTCTCTAATTTGCCAGGTCATATGCTCATTTACCTAACACATAATTAACTCGACTTCTCCGCTTCGTCTTCCTCCAAAGCTACGAGGAAACCGCAGTAACACCACTTCTGATTTTCCTTTGCCTCCAGGTCTCCTAAAGTTCATGTGATAATCTAAACCCAAACGCCATGAATCTGTTCCCCTCCCATCAGCTCCACACTTATGTATATCCCTTCTTCATAGCTTCTTCCCTTCACCCTACTCACGCAAACCAAAAAAAGTCAGAGAAAACGATGACATCAAGAATGAGGAAATCAACCGAAAAGCCCCTACATCTCTGTGCTAAAATGATGTCTCTCATGTCCCAAGACACTCAGAGCTACGGTTTCAGTTAATCAACTTCTGAGAAGCGAGAAACACAACGAAAGGTAGCTTCCAAATTTTGCTATGGAGCTTCTTTTTATAGATGATCATGTTCTAACCCTTTTTTTTTTTGCAGTTACTACATGTAAAATTAGTTCTCCCTTAACGTAGGATGCTCGCCAACAAGTTTTACTCATTCAACATTCATCTGCTCTTTCCTCATAAGTATCTAAGGTAAGATATATCTTCTTTAAGTCAAACGTTTGTGTACGTAGATTTACTTCCTACCCCCCCCCCCCCAAACTGTCTATAAATGATGCGTAGATGATGATCTATGTTCGTTTATTATAGGATCAAGTGTTGCAATATGGCCATGAAGAAGATGAAAGAAATCCAATTCTCAAGACATGCAGGCGAAGAAGGACGAGCGTAGACAACAAGTAAGGAACATTTTTCTCTTTTGGTTTCTCTTATTTTTACACACTTCTTTGGTTTAAGAGAGAATTTTGCAGTTATATGTTTTCTGCTTTGATTACCTTACTAAGTTGCTTTCCTATGTGCCCGAGCAATGAGTATATCAGATTAGAGTAACTTAAAATGAAAACGTCTTTGGTTTGTGCTGTGATTGCAGATACCTAACATCAATCGGTTTAAGAAGCAATCTTATGGCAATGATGAGGTATAAAGTTTCAATTTTTACATAAGGGTTCTTTCCCTTCATTCACCAGTCTCCTGTGTTTATGAATTTCTCAAGTTACTTCCCAGTGTAGTAGACAGTAGTTCATGAATCTTTAAAGCTTTAGAATTTGATTAACATTAACTCACTGGCGAATTTCGAATCTGGTTTCTGAATATCACTCAAGCAAAGTGATTTAAGAGAGAATTTTTACAGTATATGTTTTCTGCTTTGATTACTTTACTAAGTTGCTTTCATATGTGCCCGAGCTATGAGTATATCAGATTAGAGTAACAATCCCGTTATCACTCATATCGTATCCCGCGTTCTCTTCTCTGTTTGAAGTTAGTCCTGCAAATTCGAGGTAATATCAATGCTCCTATAGCTTTGAGGACCCTGTTTCTTCCTCTCTTTTCATATTACATAGTTAATTTACTTAACTCTGCGTATGTGAGTAATCATTTATGGTTATGGACATTGAGGAAAGGATAATGGGTTTTGGAGTGGCCTGCTACAGTTTGGTTAAGATGCTCTTATGATAGTGTTCTATAGGATTGTCACAAATCCAGTGCTTCTTTTAAATACAGGTCCATATAATCTTTACTTCAAATCAGTATTGGTTCTGGGAGGAAATTGTGACAGTATACATGTTAAGAAAAGGGAAACATCACGAGAACAAGAACATGAGCAAGTCTTAAAATGAGTGGAAATGATGAGTTAAGCTAATCGTGACAGTTATGGCCATACGAATCTTTGTTAACGATCACTTTTTTGCCTAATACTATACATTGTTAAGTTTGCCATGGACTGACCCGATGGGATAGTTAATCAAAGTCAACGTTTGCAAAGAGCAAGTTTGATTTCAAGCATGTGACAATTAATTATTAAAAAAAAAAAAGATTAGTCCCATTCTCAAGACTTCCTGGATCCAGCGGTTCATTACTTTAGGAGATGACAAGTTTTAGTAGCATTTGATTTGTCAAGTGAACAAACACGTTTTGTTGGACAATAAAGGGTGTTATGACTCAGTGGATTTTAAGTATTCTTTTGCTTTCTTATTCTTGAACAAAATTAGATATGGGGAATGACAAGAAAGTTAAATTTGTAGCTCTTTATCTTTCAGATTTCTTTCAGAAGATACATATAGCTTTACACACCTAAATATAAATCAAAAATAAAGATAAGAATATATTTAAAACAGTGCAAGAATAATTGAAAATATCAATATATATATATATATATATATATATATATATATATATATATATATATATATATATATTAAGTTATAAATTTTGTATTTTATTAATAATACAAATTTATTTGAAACTACAAAATGAAGAGATAGGTAAATGGTCATTAATATGAAACATACATTTTATATACTTACATAATTACAAAATGGCATTATTAAATATATTTTCTTCAAAAAATATTTAACATATTGTATTTTAGTTATTATAAAATGACTAGAAATTAAATTTAACTATTAATATTGATTTGTGATTGAAGTAAACATAAAAAGTGGTATTAATAATGTGGTAGTTTTGACAAATTCTCATTTTTAATAGAGGATAATTTTGAAAAGTGGTATATAATAATTTCTCACATATGCCTCAAATTTTTTGAGAACATACAAGTGGTTGTAATGAATTAGTTACAAAATTATGTATAAAGATCAACTTATAAATTTTTTATTTAGAAATCTTTAATTTTGTTAAACATTATTAGAAATCTTTAATTTTGCTACTCGCTAAAATATCATTAGAAATCTTAAATTTTGTTACTCACTAAATCAACTAAACAATACCATAATTTCCTACTCCTTCTGTATCATTTTAAGTGGTGTTTAAATAAAAAAAAATTGTTACAAATTAATTGATGTTCTCATTATTCTAGATAGAATTTAATATTTTTTTATTTTTTGACTAATTACAAAATGCTTTTTTTTGTCTTATTGGTTTAACAAATTTTATTTAATGATATTTATGTAACCAAGATTAAATTGTATGAAAATTTATATTTTTTTAATTTTGGTGTACAAATCTTAAACATCACTTATATTTAAACACAAGAAATATATGTTTAGAGAAAAATATAGTAGGATACTCCGCGCGTACACCTAGTTATACTTAAAATTGAGTTGTCGCACTCTAGTAATCAATTACTCCCTCCGTACCACAATAAGTGGTGTTTAAAGATTTTTTTTTTGTTTCAAAATAATTGATGTTTTCATTTTCCTAGGTATAATTTAATATCATTTAAATTGTTTGACCAATTACAAAATACTATGTCTTTTTCTTATTGGTTGAATTAGTTTCATTTAATGATATTTTATGCAATCAAGATAAATTATATAGAAGTTTGTATTTTCTTAATTCTTGTGCAAAAACCTTAAAAACCACTTATATTGAAACAGAGGGAGTAACGATTAAATAATGTAACGTTTATATATACTGTATTTGATTTAACTATTTGGGCGTTTTTCCAATGAAGAAACCATTTTCTAGTAAATTGTGGTGGTCAACGAAGGGAATCGGACGGTGGAAATTCCACGTGTTGGTAATGCGGGAGCCGATCACACCGTCCAACTTAAAGAAAGGTAAAAGAGGCGGCGACGTGGATCCCAACTTAAAATGGGCTTTTATGTGGGGCCTATTATTGTCCAGCTGAAATCAATGTTTAAATGCCCACGTGGGACCCAATTTCTCTTTACCATCTGCCAAATAGTGCCAATGCAGTGATAGTTTTACCCTAAAAATTATAATATCCTTAAGAATGAATTATAATTTTTTTAAAATTTTTTTAATATGCTACTTATTGTTTTAAGAAAATAGTTTATTCGGCCAGGAAAATAGTTTTTCTTTTCGGCCAATAAACCATTAAATTCATTTGGGGTTAAAAAAAGGGTTAAAAGTTAATGTAATTCGTAGAAAAAAATAAAGATGGTAAAAAAGTAGATATAATTGGTTTAATCGCTTTTTGGCATTTTTCATTTGTCAAAGACCCTTGCCAGAACCACTGCATCATATACTCGAGCTTCCTCTTGAGATCTCTATTTTTCACAATCCTCTCTTCATCACTCTATCGGAGGGGCGAAAATGGGTACTTGATCTTCTCTACTCATAAATGTTCCTCATCTCGTGGATCCGTTTTCCTTTTGATCTAATCACAGTCTCCGTTTTTTTTTTCTTTCTAATTGATCCTTAGTTTAGTCGTTTAAGATTTCAGTTTCTTTGTAAGCTCTGTGATTAAGGATTTGTGATCTATATGTTGTAAACCTCTTTGCTCATAAGGTGTTAGATGATTTGATTCTTCTTTTTTTTTTGTAGTAGATTAGTGTCAATGATCATTTTGAGGCTAGATTTGCTTGCATACTATCGAAAATCTGAGGGATTTGTCTTCAAAAAATCTGATTTCATGTCTAGGGTTTTCATGGGCTAACTAACAGTGAGTTGAGTGCTGCGAAAAAAATGCAATTAAGGATTCTGGATTTAAAGAAGAAAAGAAAAGTCTCGATTTTTGAAGTTGCTAAGTTACTTAGCCTAAGTATCAGATCTCAGTTATTTTGCTATCTGGATTTGTTAATAGGACTTACTTGTTCAAAGTGGCTGCTTATTTGATTTCTTCCTTTTTATATTGTAAAATGCAGATGCCGCTTGCTCTACCCAGCTTATTGATGGAGATGGTACCTTTAATGTTTCTGGGGTTGATCATTTTATCAAGGAGGTTAAACTCGAAGAATGTGGTCTTTCATATGCCGTTGTCTCCATTATGGGTCCACAAAGTAGTGGTATGTTTCAAATCCTTGAATACAAAAGCTTTTGCTTCTTCTGGATCCATGTTTTTGTGGGCTGATTCTGACGTTATACTGGTTAATTTTTCAGGGAAGAGTACGCTCTTGAATCATTTGTTTGGAACAAACTTTAGAGAAATGGATGCTTTTAGAGGAAGGCATGTTCTGCTCTTTGTAACATCGTTGGAAGAATATTTTAGCTTCTAATTAAGATTCTTTAACCTCTCAAATTCCTTTGTTTTCAGGTCTCAGACGACTAAAGGAATCTGGATTGCTAGATGTGCTGGTATTGAGCCTTGCACCGTTGTGATGGATTTAGAGGGTACCGATGGGAGAGAGCGTGGTGAGGTGTGTAGCCTCGGTATTTTTCATGTTTGATTCTTTCACTATATTGTATCATACACCAGTCAGTATAATCTTATTTTGAGCTTTTGCACTGATTATTAATCACTATGATGAAGCTTGACTTGTATTGATTAGAGTCTTAACTTTGTTTCATGCGCTGAGCCAACACAAAGAACGTGTCACTGCAGAATGGCTTACTTACGTTTTGTTTTCCTTGTATTGCTGTTAGGATGATACTGCTTTCGAGAAACAGAGTGCTCTTTTTGCACTTGCTGTCTCAGACATAGTTCTCATAAACATGTAAGTGGTTTTCTCTACTCTATTTCTTCCATGATAGCAGAACCATCTTTTTCTGTCATCTCATATATTACTGGGTTTCGGATTTCTAATGCAGGTGGTGTCATGATATTGGTCGGGAACAAGCAGCAAATAAACCTCTGTTGAAGACTGTGTTCCAGGTAAATGTCTGCATCTTCTTATCAGGATGAGTTCTCTCTTATCCGAAGTCTAAACACCATTTGGTTTTCCTGCTACAAACAATCAGGTTATGATGAGGTTGTTTAGTCCGCGGAAGACGACTTTGATGTTTGTCATAAGAGATAAAACACGGGTATGTATGTATTTGTGTTTTTTTCAATTTACTAAGTGGTAGCTTGCATTGTGTGTTTCCTTTTCTTCATCACTCTCGTCTGCTTTACAAGTTGTGGATGAATATTTGCAGACGCCACTGGAAAATTTAGAACCAGTACTGAGGGAAGACATTCAAAAGGTAAAATAAGAGACAATCTTTAGCTTTTATGTTCTTTGACTATGCAATCCTTTATATTTTGTCCTTAAATGCAGATCTGGGATTCAGTCCCCAAGCCTCAAGCACACAAAGAAACTCCACTTAGTGATTTCTTCAATGTACGTCTGCTTGACCATGGGATAAGAACTTAGTATCATTCTTCTTTTGCTAGGATCAAGAAATGGAGTTGTTTCTTGTGTGACAGGTTGAAGTTGTTGCTCTCTCTAGTTATGAAGAAAAGGAGGAGCAATTCAAAGAGCAGGTCCGCTCACAATTAGCTTTACATTTTGGATAAACTCCGGGTCACTTTACGTTATTTGCTCTCAACAGATGGCTTGTATAAGATATTAATGCCTTTGCTATGATTTTGTTTGTAAAAGGTCTATAATTTGAGACAACGGTTCTTCCACTCTGTTGCACCGGGTGGGCTCGCTGGTGATCGACGAGGAGTTGTCCCTGCCAATGCGTTTGCTTTTAGCGCAAAACAGATGTGGCAAGTCATCAAAGAAAACAAAGACTTGGACCTTCCAGCACACAAGGTAATTGTGCTTGCTTAAGGCTCTCGGCTCATCACCCTTACGTCATTGGTCCTTACAGTCGTGTTAATTATACGCTGCCTATACGCAGGTCATGGTAGCAACTGTGCGATGTGAGGAAATTGCCAATGAGAAGTTTGCTAGTTTTATTGCGAATGAGGTGAAATTTTTTGATACTGTTTCACGTTTTAATCCTCGTCAGTGACTTTTTGTTAATATTCATTTCTAAACGTTGTATAGAATTGGCGCGAATTGGAAGAAGCTGTACAGTCTGGTCCTGTTTCCGGATTTGGAAAGAAGCTGAGCTCAATCCTCCAATCTTGCCTATCAGAGTAAGAATTTCGTGCTGAGTTTTCTGTACAGTTTTTTTTCCTTGTGTACTGACTTTATTGAATTATAGGTTTCTTAATGCATATATTATATTCTAGGACAGTAGGAATATCCTTCTCATTTGTGTCCTGCTGTTTGTCATAGGTATGACACAGAAGCGACATACTTTGAAGAAGGTGTAAGATCATCCAAGAAACAACAGCTGCAAGAGAAGTTATTGCAAGTAATGCATATACTCTCATCTTGTGTTTTGTTGCAATCAGGCGTCACTTGAAAACATTCAGGGATTTGTATAAAAAGCAGATACCTAGTATTAGGCACTTATTATCTTATTGTCCCCTGCAGCTTGTTCAACCAACTTTCCAAGACGTGCTTGGACATTTAAGATCTGGAGCACTTGAAAACTTCAAAGATGCTTTTGAGAAGGCTTTGAATGCTGGGGAGGGCTTTTCATCATCAGCAGACTCATGCGCTCAGTCTTGCATGTCTAAGTTTGATAAAGGATGTGAAGGTATAGCTTATTGTTGTTACTGCTTAAAATATTGTGATATAGTAGGAAGTATTGAAAGATATCCGACATTAATTGGAGTTACTGAGGATATGTTTTGTTGCAGAGGCTGTTATTGAACAAGCAAAATGGGATACATCTAAAACTCGGGAAAAGCTTCAGCGTGACATTGAAGCCCACATGTCATCTGTTCGTACTGAAAAGTTGTCTGAATTGACTACTCTGTATCAGGTTAGTAGAATCCTAGCAGAAAAAGCCATGCATATTAATCTGGACAATCTAGCACCAAACATGTGTCAAGTATTATCTGGACCTTCCTAATAGAAAATCGTCATTGCAGTCAAAACTAAATGTAGCATTATCCGGACCGGTGGAAGCTCTCCTGGATGGAGCTAATGATGAAACATGGCCAGCAATCAGAAAGCTGTTAAGACGAGAAGCAGAATTGGCTGTCTATGGTCTCTCCGATGCATTATCTGGTTTCGACATGGACAAGGAAACACGGAATAAAATGCTCACCGACCTTGAGAACTATGCACGAGGTATTGTTGAAACTAAGTCAAAGGAAGAGGCTGGAAGAGCGTTGATGCGCATGAAGGATAGGTGACGCCATTTTACTACTCTGTCATCCTTTCATTATCCATAACTTCCATCGTTGACACAGCTTTCTGATTAAACAATTTTCTATCCAGATTTGCTACAATCTTCAGCCATGATTCTGATTCAATGCCACGTGTTTGGACTGGAAAGGAGGACATAAGAGAAATCACCAAAATGGCTCGCTCTGCAGTATGAACCCTACCTTATATAGCACTATCTCAGCACCTATTCGTTGACTCGGTTGCAAATTTTAGACTTTGATGTTACCTTTTTTGTTCTCCTTTTCTAGTCCTTGAAGCTGCTTTCCGTTATGGCTGTTATCCGCTTGGATGATGAACTCGACAATATTGAGAGGACATTGACTCTCGGTCTGGTTAATTCTACAAGTAACAATGCTACCAACAAGAGCATCAGCACAATTGATTCACTCGCGTCAAGCACTTGGGAGCAGGTGACTTAAAACCTCACTCAGTTTAGATAATGAATACACAAAGGTCTTTATATCATTGCTCCGACTTTTGAGATTATAAGATCTCTATCCGTGCCTTCTTATTATCAGGTTGCACCAGAAAAGACGCTGATCACACCTGTACAGTGTAAATCACTGTGGAGACAATTCAAAAACGAGACAGAATATACCGTTACACAGGCTATTTCTGCACAGGTACGCTGATGTTTTTTGAAATGTTATTAGAATCTGACCTCCTTTCTCATTGGGTGGTTCATAAGCTAAACACCCTACAAATTTTTTTAGAGGTTTGAAATCTGAATAGAGTCGCATTGAATTTCAGGAAGCTAACAGACGGAACAACAACTGGTTGCCACCTCCATGGGCAATCCTTGCCCTGGTCGTTCTTGGATTTAATGAATTTATGACTCTCTTAAGGTACTCTTTACCCATTATTTTGAATTGACTTTGTTTTTGTTCAAATAAAGGAGATTCTCCCCACTCACATTTCCTCTCCTTGCTTGCATCCCTTTGTGACAGAAATCCTCTATGGCTCTTGGTTCTGTTTGTTGGATACCTTGTTTCCAAAGCCTTGTGGGTGCAACTAAACATTTCAGAAGAATTCAGCAATGGAGCGGTATGATAAAGTTATCCAGCATCCTTTTCTTCATTTCATATCAGTAACAATAATCTATCTGAACTGCCAATGTTTCGTATGTGATCAACTACAGCTACCTGGACTTCTTTCCTTGTCAACCAAGTTCCTTCCAACGGTCATGAACCTTCTTAAGAAACTCGCGGAAGAAGGACAAGCGCCATCTACAAATACCAACCAAACTTCGATGAGCTCCTCAGCTCAATCCGAGGTTACAACCAATGGAGAAAGCAGCAGCAGCAGCTCTGGTTCGTCTCCAGTGAAACCCGTTCCCGTTCACACAAGTGCATAGAACAAAGAACTAGACAAGCTTAAGCTGTTTGTCCGATCCCACGAAGCCAGATATTTTACCCTTACAAAGGGGTAGCTCTCTCATTTTTGGTGTTGATGAGAGAAATTCACCTAGAGCTGTACGTTTATGTCTCCCATGGCGTTGGTTACACTTGCAGGTGCCAAAGCCTTATTGTATGTTACTAGACAAAGAATCTGTTGCAGACAACAAAAACTCAAATGATTATGTAGTGATGTGGTTTTATTGTATCTGATAAAAGAATGTTCCTTGAAGAAAACCGGGTTTTTTGGTTATATGTGAGAACTCAGATTGGTTTGTTGATTGAAGAGAATTTTCAGTTGTCTATTTTTTTTGACATCAGTTTTCAACTCAACTCAAAAATATGATCTTCTTTTAGGCTTTAGACAACAACCGTCAAACTCAAAAGGAGGAACAATGAAAAGTATTCAGATATTTCAGAATGCCCTCAGGCTTTATCTCTAACTCGTTCTTGAGTTTTAAAACAAGAGATTTTTTTTATTATCCAAGACCTGAAAACCTCTGTGTCGGAAAGAGGCTAAAGCCGCGACGGTTTTAATCAAACAAAAGGTATAAAGGTTATCTTTCCGACCATCAGAACTGCAACGACCATGTCGGATTGTTTTAATAAATATTCAACCAAAATTAAAACAATGAACTAGTGCAGAATCTCGATATACTGTAAAACCGTGTTTGAAAATACAGGGTTCCAAATTCCAAAAAAAGAACTGGAGACTCTCTTTCGCCCAGATCCAGAACCTCAGCTACGGTTACCGAGAAAAAAAACCTTAAAAACGAAAACCCAGAAGAACAGAACGAAGAAATCCCTAAAAACGAAACCCAGAAGAACAGATGAAATCGATTTAGAAAAAAAAAGGAACAAAAAAAATTTGGACCATTTCTCGATTTGTGCGTGTCATCCTTGCGCAGGGGCCATGCTAATCTTCTCTGTATCGTTCCAATTTTATCGGATGTCCCCGAAGGGACAATCTCCTTCGTCACTCCATCCTTATATAAACAAAGCTTCTTCTATTCCCCATGAGCGATGTGGGTGTTTCTTACATAGTTAAAAGCTTAAATGGGCCTGTTTATAACATAAGGTCGTACTTACTAATCTTATTGGGCCTATTTCATTTTTTTGTCAACGTGCTCATTATATTCATTTCTTTTTATTTTAAACGTTCATTACATTCATTTCATTTATAAGATGCTGAAAACTGGAAGACCATAAGCATTCTTTTGCTTGCAACTCTTAGAAGCTTCATGTGACGTTGATTGTTTTAGAGCATCATTTCTTGTCTTAAAGTTATCTGATCAGTGACTAGCTCGTGCTTAATACACACTTTATTTACTGGACGATTTTATTTCACACAGGAGCTATTAAAATGAAAATATTAATTTATGTTTTCTCAGACTCTATTTTTTATTCCATGAAATTCTTGTGCAACATATATCTTGGAAATTGCATGCCTCTTTCACACCTAATCCTATAACAAATTTAAACAAATGAGATACAAAAAATAAAAAAAAATCCAAAAGAAAACAAAGATAAGTTGAAAAAAACTATTGAGTGGAGATTTCTTTTAAGCTCTAGAAAAATGATTCTTAAATCAAGAAAATAAAAGCTAAGAAGAAACAATGAATTGTGTGGAAGGCAAGTCGAGTTTACTGTCTTCAACGAAACCATCATGATGCTCGAACTCGTTAGAAACCTCTTCTACAGGCTTAACGTCTTCACATTCATCAATGAAGCCACCCTTCATATTCACTGTGGTTGATGACTCTTGAAGTTGAAGACACCACATGTCTTCTTGTAACCCATTAAAGTTTCCCGAAGAACAATATTGTTGCTGTTGGTTTGGTTCTTGGACATGATGAAGCGGGTGGTAACTGTAAGGAATCGAGTTGTTGTTGTTGTTTAGATCACAAGAACTCGAGAGATCCTCAGGTTCTTGCATCTGCATATGCGGTTCTTGATGATATTGATGGTTATGAGCACGGTCACGGAACACAGCCAATTGCTGAAGAACCATGTCCAATTCGTTTTTGGAGTATTCAATCTCATACTGAAGCTTTCTTATGATGCTATAGCAACCTTCAATGGGATCATTGGCACGAGCATCAGACTGAAACATGATTGTATGCATAGCCGCGTCTTTCTCAGGAGGGCTAAGGTCTTTGATGATCTTGGTGATGTTGCTGACACCAAAGAGCCTATGCGCGTTGAGGAATTGGCGGTGACGGTCGTGAGGGAAATAAGGAGCGAGGAGACAATCTGGAGCGCATTTCCTGCGTTGGTATTTGCATGCTGCGCATGCTTGGTTTGTGGTATTGGTACTGCTTGAAGGTTTTAATGGTGTTGGTTTGTGATGTAAAGGGAAGATGGAAGATGGTTTGTTTGAGGGCATTGTTTTGTTTGATGGGTTTGGCGAGTTCGGTTCCTTAGATTTCTCCTGGTGGGAAGGGAATGCAGGGGAATGGAGAGAAATGTGGGAGGAGAGACAAGCTGATATAAGACAAGAGACAATGAGACAAGAAAGAGAAAGAGATTTTGACCAATTCAAAGTCATGGGGCTAATTTCTATTTTTAGAAAGTGATAGAAGTGAAGATATGGTTGTGTCCTAATGGTGAAAAAATAGAAAATACGACTGGATTTTACTAAAAATTTGCTATGTATAGGTTATGAAACTATGATGTGTATGGATGTAATAAGAAGAAGATAAAAAAGTATATGGTTAGATGAGCTTGCGTTACCGGCTTTTAAAACCTGTTCTTGTTTTCCTCTGTCTCTGCTCATATACATCATCACCATGTTTCTGAGATTCAAAGCTATAACCAGAAACTTAACAAGAAGTTTATGTTTAAGGTTAAGCTTCCATTTACAGCCTAGATTCCAAAACAAACTAACATGCATGGGGTTCATAATGGTGTGAGACATGGAAACCTTATCAGTCAATATCTTTCTTCTTCTGCTTCTTTGACTTAGGATGCGAGACAAACTCCACATTATTGAAGAGTCTGAAAGCAGAAAAACAAGTAACCATATGAGTTGGTCAAAACCGCAACAAGCGCAATACGATTTCTTAACGTTTATAAATGGCTCAAATGCTCAAGACAGATGATGAATATAAACTTGAAACACAGTGCTATTTGTGTAACTGAATAGAGAATGACAAATGTAACAATAGCTGAAGGTTGATATTCCAATAAGGCTTTCAATTTCCATGAGAATATTGAAGAAACAAAGACATGCGCAATAGTGAATCTCTTGAGTAGTCTCTCACGAAAAAAATAAAAAAAAAGAGTCTTTTAACCAAAAAAATTAAGATTTGAGAAACTCATTCTACATTGCCATAATTTTAGCGATCTTGTATTTTAAAATTTGTAATGAGAAATTTAATGGAGTCTTTCACTTATGACCAAAAAGGCCTTCTTTCTTCTATCAACTTGTGTGTTTCTTCCAGCTTTAGCTTTTTCATCAACATTCTAAGAAAACACATGATCAATACAGTTCTCCCATTAGCAAAAAAAGCAAAGGAGCATTTAAAAAAAACACACAAGAAAACGTAAATTATAGAGAATGATGCAAACCAAAATCTAACTTGTTGCGTGCAAAGCAAACATCAGAGTACACATGTGATTGTATAATAGTTTAATTTCAAATTAAATGGAAAACAATAAACTGTTCTCATGAGACTAGACATATAAATTATGACCGAAGCTCGGGAGTCCGAACTGACATTATAAATTACTGGACTTGAGTTTAGTCATGTAAGTTTTTCATGTTTTTAGTAGTCTTGAATAAAAATAAAAATGGGATGTAGCCAAGCGGTAAGACAACGGATTTTGGTCCCGCTATTCTTAACTCATTTAGCCTTTAAATATTTTGATTTTAAATCTGTTTGAAATATAACCGATTTTAAAAAATGAAACTTATACATTTTAATTTTGATAGTATCATTCTTACGTTTAGTCATTCTAGATATTAGCATATTGTTTACATATTCTTGATCCTAATTCTATTTAACATTACTATATTATTTTTAATTTCATTCTATTTTCTAAAAAAGTATAGGAAAAAAAACAAAAAATAGTTCTATATTAGAGATGCTCTTAACATAGACACAAAATGTGATGTAATAAGCAGAAGTGATTAAACGACGCCGGAAAGAATATTCTTTTATTTCGACATCGTTTAAATGTTAACAAACTCAATCGCTTTTGTCTGAAAAAAGAAAAAAAAAACTTGTGGCCGGAGAAATCGATTTCAATCAAATCCCCGACAACAACAACACCAACAGAGATAACATCGAACGGTGAGTCTTCCGACAAAACTCTTATCCTAAAAATTTCTCAACTTGTATCAAATCTATTGGAATCTCAAGTCGTAATCTTTCTTTTGCCCTCGATCGATAGAGGAGGTTTGTGCCCCATCAGATTTATACATCGGCGTTGCTATCTCTCCATTTACTTGTTGTTTCGTATATGAATCTTTGGATTGTATTGTGCTAATCTAATCGTACAAACATTTTAAGCCGATTTACATCTTCGTTAGGTCGACAAACAACAACAATGGGTAGATTTTGTTTATAACAAAAGGTCCTAACTTTCGATGCAATGTGTTTTGAATGTTGATTTGATTTGAAAAACTTGCTCTCGCCTATGTAAATTCTTCGCGGATTCTTCTCAGTGACAGAGACAATGCTGTAATGTTCTTCATGAGAATGCATTGAAACTCTTTGACATGGCTTTTTGAGAGTTGCGTGTGGTTTCTAAAATGTTTATGTTTGTTAGTGTGAGTCATTCCATCTCTCACTAGTTGATTATTACAGCTTTTATCGGTTTGCAAGTTTCGGTTTTTTTCTGAAGAAGTTTGATATATGGGCAGGGTTAAGGAAAAATGGTGGTGAAACCCACAGTAGCTTTAAGAGGTATCCTGGTAGGTGGAGTGGCGATTTTCGCCAAAGTTGCAGGCGCAATGAAGGCTGCTGGAGGTGTAAAGCTTGGTGCAGCTGCTACAGCCATGACTGTGGCTGCAACCGCTGCTGTGAGTGGATCTAAGCAAGATCAAAAGGATGATGCCTCCAAGAAGACACCACCTTCTAAATGAATAATATTACTCATCTTTTGTAATTCTTCTTTATTAAACTAAATCAATAAAAAAGGAGAAAACTTCATACTAGTTTTTTGAAGTATACTTTGGTTTCTTCTGCAGAAAATTGTTATGGTATTGAATATTTTATGAGTCTCTACCACTTGTTACAAGCATTATTTGTATAACATAAGGATTTGTAGAAGTTATTGTCTCTGATAAATGTCCATGTATCGGTTCAGTTCGGGTATTTTAGGTATCGGATAGTTCGGATAGGGGGTTAAAGGATCCATTTACTTGACTATTTTCGGTTTGGTTTCGATTCGGGTAGTTTCGTGTTCGGTTCGGTTCGGATAATGAAGTTAGGAATCAAAAAATACCTGAAACAAATTCGGTTCTCATTTGGTTTTGGTTCGGTTATTTTAGGCTGTTCGGATAATTCATGTTAAATATCGATTTTTTGGATAAAATATCAAATAATTGAAATAATTAAAATATTTTTTGGTATTTTCAGTTGTTTTGGATAATTTAAATTAAATATTTTAGATAGTTAGAATATTTTAGATAATTTTAATAGATTTTTAAATTATGAATATATATATAGTTAATATTTTATATGTTTGATACCCGTTCGGTTTTTGGTTCCATTTCGGTTTAGTTGTTTCGGTTATATAAATTTAAGAACCATTCAGATATTTAAGGATTTTGGTCCGATTTCAATTTCGGGTATTTCGGTTCGGTTCCGGTTTGATTCTTTGGATCTGTTTTTTTTCCCTTAGTCTTTGACAAGCAAACAAAAACCAATGAGTAAATACTAAATAGTGATTGTGGGATCACTTCGTTAAAATCAGACAAAAAGCAAACCTTACAATGCCACACTCATCATGATATTGACAAATTTATGGGTCCTTTTGTTTTTGTTTTTACTTTTAACTGTACTGTAAGTTTAAACAAAATAAATTAAAAAAGATCTGGTCTCTTCTGGTATATGATTATCTTTGCAAATTTATCTGCAAATGAATTTAGCAGGTGTCACCATTCCTTTTATTGGTAAAGTAGTTATATGAATACACCTCTTAGTAACCAACCATTTGTGATCATAGGCTAATAACTCCAAATAACTATCTAATCACTCTTGTTGAACCTGAATTATCATCTTCTCGCTAATTATAACCCCCCCTTTTTTTTTTATCATGGAACAATCTTGTCTTGTAGTAAATTATGTCACTTGTCTTGTAGTAAATTATGTCACTGAAATCAAGTTATAGCTTTCCCCAATATATATGACAAAATGCATAAATGTTGTTTAGCTACAGCAATATGAAAATTGTTGAAAAACATGTCACATCCGACTCGCTGAAAAACAAGAAGACATCTTTATTTATTTCAATCATTTTCAACACTTCATTGCATGTGAAAATATTACTCCCTCCGTTTCAAATTAGATGTCATTCTGGAGTAGAATTTTTGTTTCAAAATAAGTGTCGTTTTCGGTTTTCAATGCAAAATTTATTGGTAATATTCTATATTCTATTTTTCTATTGGTTGATATATGATTAGGTGTATTGGTAATAGTGTTTTTATTTTGAAAATATGTAAAATTAAATGTTTTCTTAATATGTGTGCATAAACCTAGAACGACAACTAATATGAAACGGAGGGAGTATTCTTTAGCAAAAACCAGACAAAAAAAAATATGCATAAATTACATTTAATGTCTAGCTATATAAATTTGAAGTATGGTCAAACTGGAGCATAGTAATGAATTTATTATTATTTCATTTTATCATAATTCCGGGATATAATTTTGTAAGAAGTTTAAAATTTTCAATTAGCAATAGTAATTTAACTGATAAGAGATAGGAAGTGCAAACTAAAATAATCATCGATTTAATGAACGTTTCAGTGTGTAATCAACGATAGCATATTAATAAAGTTGTGGCCATGTGTGGCATGTAGTGATGTACATAAGTTTTATACACGCCACCTAGCAAAATTTGATGCGTCCCTATCTTTTGTTGGATCCCACCTGCGTGTCTGCATGAGATGAGTTCTAGTAAAAAAAAGAAAAATATGATAGCTATATTACACATGTAGAGATCGATACTCAAAAAAGAAATACCAATTAGATTTTGCATTTTTATTTTTGAACAGGTTTATAAGCAAACGATGAGCTACCTTCGATCGAATCCAATGCATATCTTCCTCTTTACTTTATGCTTTTCATGTGCCACATTTCATAATTAATTTCTTATATATTAATCTCTCTTTATATATATATATTTATCAATTTCTCTTCACTTTACTTTTTTCACTTCTCTTTTAGGTTTCAGTTACCTAATCATTTTGCAAAAGATCGCAACTAAAAAAATACAACAAAAAGACGCTATTCTAAAAAAATTGCCTTTCTTAGTCATTACTTGACCAATAGTCGTTGAGTTTTTTAATCTCGTATAAACGAAAAAATAAAAAGAAGCAAAATAGACGAATACGTGACAATTTAAATCAACTATTTATGTATAAACGTGCACCATTTAAATTGCTTCTCCTTTGGTGAACATTCAGCATATAAAATTTATAAAACCAGCAAAAAAAGAAAGATGAAAAAATTATAGAAATAAATAACTAGATATGCATATTAACATATACACATATATTAATATTAAATTCTTAGATAGACTCATTATATAAGCAAAGAAACTAACTAACCCTGCCAAGGCTTTGGATGAAGCTGATCAGAAGCAGCTTCACTGTTGCAATTCCCGAGACCGGCAAAACTTAGAATCTCGTTATGAGACATTAACGGTCTTATCCCCAAGAAATCTCTCGTCAAACCCTCTCCTCCTCCACCGCTTTTATTCTTGTCTGATCCTGCGGTTGTAGTATCAGCGTTTGTCCTGAAGAACCCGCTGAATGTGTCGTCAAATGCTTCTTGAAACAAAACATGATCGTTGTTGCTTGAGCTGATGAATCCAGACGGTGACGTCATCATCGCCGCCATTGTCGTGGCGAGGTTGTTGTGATGATGAGCTGAACACTCGAAGTCGGTGGTTGGTGGCTTAGGAGGTGTTCTTGTGGAGCCTATTTGGGCTGCTTTCTGGAGTAATGCTGTGGCTGACATAGCCGGAGAAGCTGCAAGAGAGAACAAACCTCCTCCTCCTCCACCACCACCACCATTATTACTAGGGTTAGGGTTTGAAGATGTGAGATCTTGCGGCTGAGGAGCGAGCCAAGGAGGGACGCCATGGTGGTGGTAGTTGATGATTTGATCAGTGCTTTGTTGTTGCTCTTTCTTCATGGGAAATGTATGGAGATGGTTGCTGCTACTGTTACTATTATTAGTACCATTATTGTTGGTTTCCAAGTGAAGACTATTGATGATGTTGTGGGAAGAGATGTTCATGTTTGGTTGTGCTTGATGATGATGATGATGAGAAGAAGATTGGTGAATCATAAGAGGGTTTGGTTGATGATTCTGGTTTTGTGGTGTTACTATTTCTCTTGATGTCTCTTCTGCCAGTGCTACACAAAATGCTCTATGAGTTATGTAACTATCCCTCCTGTTTATTTACCAAACAGCAAAACCGTAAAATGATCGATCAATAACAATGTTATTTATTAATACAAAGCAATATACACGTTGAGGGAAGTTATGTGGTCCATCTATAGCATGTAACAATCACATATGTATTGTAAGATGAATGATAAATACTAGGAAAGGAGAAAAAACATAATAACTTTTTTAAGAGAAGAAGAGGATGAAAAGTACCCTGAACTAGTTTCATAATATAAATGAAGATTCTTTTGAGCTACCATTCTATTGTCCTCTTTCAAATTAAATGAAATTACTCATATCAAAACAGAATACTTTGTACCATGTGTCCCTCCAGTTCTTACAAAACCATAACATATCCCAAATTCAAAACCAGTACTAATTAATTGTAATTACTATATATATATTATAAAATCATCTAATAAATAGAGAGAAAATCAAAATGAGTTCATTTACCTAGAAAAGACAGTGCCACAGTCACATCTGTATTCTTTGGTGCCACAAGTCTTAGAATGAGCCTTGCAATCTGACTGAACAGCATATTTCTTTGAACATTTGTCACATTTCCACTTTTTCTCTCCATGCTTTCTGCAGAAATGCTTCTTGATACCGGTTAAGTCACCAAGAGCTCGAGATGGATCATGGTGGACACAGCTTGTTTCTGGACAAACATACACTTTCTTCCTTATCACTTCTTTGTTGGATCGTTGTTTCAGCTTCCAAGGCAGATTGTGACCTCTCCTGTGAAGCTGTAGATTCTGGTCTCTTTGGAAACCTTTTTTGCAGATCTCACAGACGAATCTGTTTGTTGCCATTAGTGTTTTTGGTGACAAAGCAATCACTTCTGACTCGGGGTCTGAAAATGAAAATAGTCACAGTTTTTACCATCTTCAGTAATATGAACTCAAGAAACAATAATAAAAGTATTTCGTAAATGGGTAAACTAAAACTAATATAGTTGCGATTTGTGTTTTAACTTAATTTGGGAATTATATTGAGGAAAACTAAATTTAGTTATTTACCACGCACAAGAAAATCCGAACGTTATACATGTCTTTAAAATAAAAAATTACAAAGGAAATACTAAAAATGTAATTTTTTCTTTTTGATATGTGTTTTTTTAGAATAAAGGTAGTAAAGAGAATATTCTTTTTGGTAGAAGACCCATAATTTTCCAAGCAGATGACTCTATCAAATAATTGGAATAGTGAATCAGTCCAAAACCAAGAAAAACTTGTGTATTTTTTTTCTTTCCTTTTTAACCATTCTTTTCACACTGACCTGGATTCCCTGGTTGGTTTCTCCTCTTCTTTTGAGGCTGTGGTTCCGGAACAAACAACCGTTGTTGTTCTTGTTGATGGAGGAAATTAGAATCACTTGCTTCAGTTCTGTTTCCTGAAGAGACACTTGCTTGATCCCCTGAAGATGTTAGATTCGACATATTCTCCTCTTGTTGTTGTTGTACTTACTGATAAAGTAACATGTCTTTGCTCATCATAACAATACCTTGAGAGAGAAAATTTAGAAGAAAATATATAAGAAGCAATACAAGATAAGAAACAGACAAGCTCTTTCAGATCTGTATATATATAGACACATATACTAATAAAAAACGGAGACAAAAGAGAAGATAAAACAGAAGCATACAAGAAATGAGTCTTTATATATAATCCTAACTTATTTCTATAGTTTTTGCGTTTGTATAAGTATATAAACTTCCTTCTTTTGGCTTCAACCCAAGAGACAACCTCTATCCACTTTTCTGCTTCATGTTTGAAACCAACGAGACTTAGTCTCAATGAAACAAAATAGAAGTAGCAACAAATTACTACACAGAACATGAACAAGAACTTGATAAGAAAACAAAAGATGGAAGAAAATCAATATACCTAGAAGTAGAAAGAGAGATTGTGGACAAGAGAGACTCTTTTATCTTCCTCTCTCCGTGTATTTGAAACCCCGAAAAATCAAAATATAAAATAAAATAGAGGTTTGAACAAAAATAATAATAATAATAAAATAGAGAAAAATAAAAGAGAACCCTACCGCTAAGAAAAAAATGGCATTTTCTGCTTTTTATATTATTTTCCCCTTACAAGCGAAGAGCAATCTGTCCTTTCTTTATCATTACCTGCAAATTTGTTTTCCGTATTTTTTCAGTTTTGTTTTTTTTTGCAAAATTTAATCATTGAAAATATATGTTTTCTTTTAATTTTGGTAAAGGTAGCAAAATATAACTTTCTCACAAGCTCTGTGAAAAGCTTTGCAATTTTGTTTTACGCCTCTAGAGAGTCGAGAAGCAGTAGACATATTTGAATTCATTTACTCCATTATTTTGCTTTGGAATAACAAAATTCATTATTTTTCTACTCTTCATGAATCAGAGTTACTAGTATATGTCATACACAGAAAAAGTTTTGACACAAATACTTATTTATGGTCCACTATAATAATTGCCGACCAAAATTAGTGAACTATATATAATATGGTATATCCTCTATTTATTTAAACGTGAATAAATTTTAGTATTGAGTTTAATTACTTTTACAGCTTTACACTGTCATTTACCGAGTTAAGCTATATATGATTGAGTCACTGATTAATAGTTGAGGATTTGGGACAAAAGGTAACCTTTCTGTTGCATCTTTTTTTCGATTTGATGCTTTTCATGTCAAAATAAAAAAGCAATGAGAGTGTTCACATTGATCAGTAGATGGATTGCTGAAAATAATTTAAATGGATTAATCATTGTCAGGGCCGCATGCCCTAATTCTCACTTTATGATCCATATACACAATTACTGGAAAATTATACATATATGATTTTAAAATAGTATATCAAAGTACAATTACTGAAAAATTATATACATATGTGAGTTTTAAACCATGTCTATTGGAGGTTCTTAGAGAAGGGTTCTTAGCGGAAGTTAAGAATCAGTTCTTAGCGGAAGTTAAGAATCAGTTCTTAACTTTAACAAAGAAAAAAAGTTAATAATCGGTTCTTAACTTACGCTAAGAACTCAAAATTGGCAATAATGAATACTAACTAGTAGCATAAAAAATCTGATAATAATGTTCTCTTGTTCATTTATGTTATTTCATATGAGGTGCTAGAAATTTTACTACACGTTGGTGGCAGTCATATACATAACTGCCAAACGATTTACCTAATTTATTTTCGTAAACCATAGATAAATCATACATTTAAAAGGTCATTCGAATTTTGATCAAAAAAAAAAAAAAAAGGTCATTCGAATTACCACATAAAGAGCATGTCTCATGAACAGATTAATTGGCTGTCTAAAAGGTATTTAAAAGAAATTTATAAGAATAAAAGTTTCATCTTTTTGTCTTGTTCTTGTTTTATTCCGCAATTGTTTAGCTTTCTTAACGTGATTTGTCCGATCATCTTCCCAATATAAAACACCAGCTCATTCCACACATCAAAAACTTTACAAGAAACCCACTAAAATTGTGTAAATCAAATTTGAATATAACCTAATCTTGTTCTTTTGATGATATATAACACACAACCACGAGATCATATATATATGGTCTAAATTAAATCTTCTTACACTGTAATCATATTCACAATCACCCATAGGAGAAATTTTAAAATTAATTACGTTGAATAGTGAACCTCTCGTAATATAGAACAAAAAGTATATACTAACTCACGTCTATTTTCAGTAAACTAGAAGCAAAACAGTAAGGCTGACACTTAAAAAAAATACTAGTATAGATGAAACTTGGATAGGCATGTATAAATTATTTTACTCAACTGTCCAGAAATTATGGGTCCATAAAAGATTATACGTCCCTGTCTCCATGTCAGCTATGCATGGCCTAGCTTAGATTATATAACAAATATCATATTCTGACACCACATAAATAACCATTTTCTAGATCATTAGAAAACATGCATGTGTTAACAAGTTTAAATGACAGTAATAATGACTGATTATGATGGTACATGACAGATCGGGATGTTCAACTAAAAACCAAGGTCTGATTTTGATTTCGTTTTCTTACTTGCCTACAATGTGAAGGTCTGAATTTTCCAAAACATGAGACGGACATTTATATATGTAATATTGTTAATTATACCATTCAAAATAAAATAAAATCGAAAGGTTCGTGAGTTACAATGTGTAGAGTCAATCAGTCACAGCGAGTTCACGAGCGGAGCATATATCAGGAAAATAATAGGCCCTTTGTTTATGAAATTGATTGAGTTAACACATGGACCCCTATTTAACAATCAACTAAATACAATAATGATTAACCCATAAGAGTAATTAAATTTCTTATAACAATCGCACCTAACTTGTGTGATTATTTTGTTTTTCAGTCAAAAGAAAAATCACATCTAACTTTCATATAGTTTTTTGGGCTTATTTGTGTAATAGCCATGTTTGAGAGATAAATTAGGCAAGTAATATTAATTTTGACATAATTAAATATTAGACATTTGTGTCACATTTTATCCGGTTCTACTCCGTCGCTTAAAAGGTTTTCAGTTGCAAGTGAGACAGTAGTTGACGTCTTTCTCTTGGTGGAGTCATCCACGTATACATTTATTAACCACATATATATGTACCGAGTATTCTATTACATATCACCAAAATAATATAAAATTATAACCCTATCTACAATCTTTAAATAATAAACATATCTCAATTCTAGTTATCCTTAATCCCACCACAACCCCTAAATATTAAACCTTAAACTCTAATCAGTAAATCTTAAACCCAAGTATAAACCCTAAACATAAATATAAACCCTAAATCCATATATAAACTCTAAACCCAAATAGAATAGAACAAAATAAATAACATAGTATATATTTGCGAAATTATGAAATATATGTGATTGCATGTAAGAAGTTAATGCTGACCTGACCATATCCCTTCATCTTCTAAATACTAAACCCTAAGCTATAATCACTAAACCCTAATCCAAATATGAACCATAAACCCAAATATCAAAATCTAAAAAATTACATAATATTATATAATATTAAATTATATTATGTAATATTAAATTATACAATAAAGATCATAATACGATTTTTACAAATTAAGAACATGCAAAAGATAGTTAGAATTTTAAAAAATTACAAACTATATTTGTAAACAAAATAAAACACTTTTTATTAACCTTCAAATAGAGTGGAACATGATAAAATAGTATAATATCAGAATAGAACGCATAACAAAATATGAAAAATAAACACTGTTTACATTTCTATTCTATATGCATATAATAGAATGAAATACAATAACAAAAATTGTTCATCTTCTTCCACATACAACGAAGATTTCCTGTAAATTCAGATACATACACGTTATGGTGTTCTCGCTACTGTCGTTTTTAGAATATGTGAAGCTTCTCCTTTCTGTCGCCGACAAAGCCTTCTAAACCGGTCTCCTCCTCCACAAAACTTTCCGGGAACGTAATTCGTAACATCTTCATTGCTCAAATCTGTTTTGGAAGAATCTATTAATTTTTCCAAATATTAGCAATGAAAAATTTATTTTGTAATTGTGTATAAGCAACAAAAAACCACGTTTTATGTTGCACAAGTAATAATTATTAATTAATTTTTTGTTTCTTTGCAGATTGTACCGGTGAAAGTGAGGGCTAATACAATATTATTATATAAATGTAATGGTGTGTATACAAATGTTAGAGAAATTGGTTAGTTGGCAAATTAGGTTTTTTCCTTGTCATACAATCTAATTTCTCTAGTTTTTTTGCGTACGTCGCTTTCCACCACTTTTGATTATTTTCTTTTTTAAAGAAAAAAATTAACCAATCGCAGGCCGCCACATATCAGTAGATCTGCAAACAGTATAAGAACTCCACAAAACTAATCTCTTGCAAAAGAGAAAAAAAAGATATGTTTTAACAAAATTGTAGAATCCACTTCCTAAGAACCCACTTAAAAGGTGGGGATAATTAGAGCATGATTATTCATGGCTTTTAAGTAAATTTTTTGTACTATTTACGGGTCCTACTGACACATGATAGTTTACGATTTTTTTTTTAATTTAAAAAAAATAAAATAATAATAAGAATCCCAAATAAAATTCTAAAGATAATCATACTCTCATGCTCTTACCTTAGTAACACATGCACAACCTCAACTATTTTTTTGTTAACTATTTAGACAAAGGGATAACTTATCCGTTTACAGTTTGGAATTTCAAAATACATAATTTAGTTTATTAGAAGGGATATATTAAATTTTCAGGTAACTCTCTCATGTCACCTTAGACCATCTCCACCAGAGGTTCTTAGGGAGGGGTTCTTAGCGGGATTTAAGAACCGGTTCTTAAATCCCGCTAAGAACCCCTCCCTAAGAACCCCTTAATGGACATGCTCTTAGACACGCCTGAAAACAACACGTCGAGTGGACCGTACTGGACCGACAGGGACACGTGAGAAGATATAATTTGATTTTAAGCAGAACAGAACCATGCAGTCTGGTCGTCGACTTGGCAAACGCCCTTAGAACATATTTAAAGAGAATTTCTTAAAACGAATCTTTTAATGGAATTTAAGAGATAGTTTCTTAGCTTTTAACTAAAAAAATTAAGAGACGTTTCTTAAATAATATAATATTTATTACTTATTTATAATCAGTTGTTAAATGTTTAGATATTTAATTTTCATTAGAAAAATCCACATTTATTTAAATATAATAACTTATTAAAATAATTTAATCTGCATTTGTTTTAGGGTTTCTATTCGATATGTATGTTATTGATGATGGAATATATATAACACAAAAGGTCCAAATCGTTGACGGAAGCAAAATTAGATAAAGAACAAGATATTCTGAAATTAGGGAAATTTTTGAAAATCAAACTAAAGACAAATAAGTAACATAAAGAAACATATGAATGATGTAGGTAGACATGTGTAATTTCGTCAAGGTTTATAATCAAAACACAAGTTTTTTTCTCAAAATCGTATGCTGACTCTGGTCGCTTGAAAGTTGAAACATGAATATATCACTTGTTATCATCAACTTACATATAAATAATGTTGTCTGAAACATCATGGTCTAATGATAAAAGACGAGCTCTTTCATGTATTAAGTTGTGAGTTTAAACCTTGCTAAAAAGAATTATTTCACGATTGTCTCTGAACACATTTCACATGAATATATGCTTTTGTTTTTGGCCTATTTACAAACCTGTTGTCTGAATCTACTCGTGGATCAGACGCTCTCAAGAGATTAGTTTGGACATGTGCTTACAGAGATATTTTAAGCTATTTAAGTACTTTACGACTTTGCTTGTGTATGTTTTTCCTTGAAACGGAATGGACATGTAGTCAACTTTGATGCCCTGAGAAATCTATAAAATGGTTGTAGGTGATTGTTAATCAATGTGAAACAAAATTATAGGACCTTGTTGATCAAATATCATTTAAATTTCTCCGGAAAATAATGTTTATATAGTCAATTAGCCATATGTCGTTTATATATATATATATATATCACAAAAGGGGAAATATCTTGCTATCTTTTCTGTCAATAATACGCTTAATTTATACGTCCACATGTTTCGTATGGGATGGAAACAGAAGCATGTAACATAAAAAATAGCACGTCAATTTGAAAAATGATTACATTTAATTGGAGATTTCTAGTAAGACGAATAAGGTACATGGTTCGATCGACTTACCAACTATATATTTTCTTTAAAATGCAATTTTGTTGGGTTAGTTAAACAACACAGAGAAAATCAAATAGCTTTTTTTTACATAAATTTACTTCGACTAAACAGAGTAAATTGAATATCATTTGACCATTATAGTTTATACTCATTGTTATATGGTAGTAAAACCATTTGTCTTAAAAGTGTATAGTAGAATCAAAAGACTATACAGTCACCAACAATATCTTTTGCATATTTAACTTGTTTAGCAAGATAATTTATCAGCTATTTTGAGGCTAATTCTATTTTCGCATGACTTTTACCAAATAGACTTAGAGAGTTAGAGCAACACATGTTTTTGAAAGCAGCAGTCTCTATTGCCTCGGCCAACAGTAAACAAAAATGGTTTTGGACTTGTTACATTTGTTACTTTTGTTTTCTATATTAGTAACTGTAAACTAATCCAAACGTTACAAAAATCATTAATATTCTGAACTAGTCTCGTTGTAAACAAATTTAAACTCGTTAATATATTTGTAATCGGAATATGCACTGAACTGAATTTCTCATATGCGTGGTTAAAGCTGTCACCCAAAGGTATCAATGGTTGAAAAGGAGATTCGGATTGGTGAATTATATCAGACGATGGATACGTTACGGGACGTGGTACGGTCTGTTTTTGGTATGTCTAAAGACTATAAAGTTGTATAGAAATGTGGAGGATGATACTACAAAGGGACAAAGGTAGAGTCCAAACTTTGACTTTTCTACTATATTGTATTCAAACATTTAATCACTTTTTCATGTTCATTTTCTAATCTTTTTGCCTCGTGTATAGACGGATGGTGGAGAGCGGAGACACGTTCTTGACTTCCGTGTGAATCACAAATTTTTTTATATCATTTGTATTGAATATATAGGCGTTTCTTAACATTACCAATATATATATCTACCAGAATACTCAAATATGATATATATATTAAAGAAATACTTTAAGATAATTTTTAAAAAGTTTTTATCACAAAATAGTATATTAGAAAAAAATAATTAAAATATTTTATTAAAAAAATAAATATATATTTATATTTTTTAAGTTAATTATTTTACATTTAAAGTTTAGAGTTAATAGGTGGAGTTTCGATGTTAGAGTTTCAAATTTTAAAAAATAAAAATAAAATATTAAAAAATTTAAAATAAAAAGATTATTTTTTAATTATTTTTTGTTAATGGTTATTTTTATGCCAAAAACTTAAAATAATATTATTTAAGAGAATTATCCTCTATATATATATATATATATTCGAGATGTTAGAGTCCGTTAAGCATATTTTGATAGCCCAAAATAGTTGACTTGATCTAGCATTAAACCTGTCATGTTGCACTTGCCTTCGCGAACCCGATAATATTAGTTGACTAGCGGAATGGGATAGACCATTTATTATGTAAAACTTCTAGTTTCGCCTATCCAAATTTGATTTTAATATGTAACCCGAAACGCTAATAGCTAAGATATATATTTAGATTAAAAATATCTCTGACGTACAACTATTGAACATTTTTCAGTTTTTATTAAAATTTATCCCCCAAATTACTCTATGCAAATGTTTACCACTTTTTAGTTTAATTCTCCAAAAAAACTCATCTTTCTATTTATTTTAATACTTTACAAATTGTATGTTTCGATATGGTTTCTAAGAGTTTGGTATGAAGTCCTAAACCATTTAATTAAAGACTGATTAGTCTTTTTAAAACAGCGAAAATTGTTGGACACAACTTGTTTAGATATGTGACTTATGGCAGCATGAACCTTCATTATTAACATAAAGCCAACAAACAAAGAAAACTCAATTTGATAATATAATATTCAATTTTTGATATTGACAGGCTTGTCCCTCCTCATTTGCCTATAAATTTCACATGATCTATAGTACAACAACCATAAACAAAAAAACAACACAATGACCAAAGAAGTTTACTCCAAGATTGGAGTCTGGTTGTTATTCACCTTACTTATTAGTAACTATGTCGTCGATCTCGAAGCCTCACACCATGTCTTCAAGAGACTTACCCAAAGCACTAACATCAAATCTCCTTCTGTAAACCAGCCTTACCGGACCGGTTTCCATTTTCAACCACCCAAAAATTGGATGAATGGTATGTTTAATTAATACTACCATATCAATCTCAATCTCACTGTCATGTTGTTTTCATTTCTCTAACCTTTTGTTCATTCTTTATGGTTCTTGCTTGGACGAATTGGATTGATCTTTGGCTGTGAGCAGATCCAAATGGTTAGTTTTTTTTCTCCTCTTGCTTTAGTCAACTCTTTCTATCCAATAAACAAATCATTATCCCTAAAAACAAGCATTTTATTATTTTCTATAAACATTAATTATACAAGTAACTTAACATACCAACCGTATATTTGATTTTTTCTAATGTTTTGGTCGACCTTTTATTACGCTGAACCACGAGGCTTATACATGTATTCATGTAATAAACATTTCAAATATATGCAGGCCCTATGATATACAAAGGAATATATCATCTTTTCTACCAATGGAACCCAAAAGGAGCTGTGTGGGGTAACATCGTGTGGGCCCATTCCACGTCAACAGATTTAATCAACTGGGACCCACATCCTCCAGCAATCTTCCCATCTGAACCGTTCGATATCAACGGATGTTGGTCCGGTTCGGTTACAATTCTCCCTGACGGCAAACCGGTTATCCTCTATACCGGAATCAACCCCAAGAACCAACAGGTCCAAAACATAGCCGAGCCTAAGAATCTCTCCGACCCATACCTCGTAGAATGGACAAAGTCTCCTTTAAATCCTCTGATGGCTCCTGACGCCGTCAACGGCATCAACGCCAGCTCGTTCCGTGACCCAACCACCGCGTGGCTAGGCCACGACAAGAAATGGAGAGTGATCATAGGAAGCAAGATCCACCGTCGTGGACTAGCGATCACTTACACTAGCAAAGACTTTCTAAAATGGGAAAAATCTCCCGAGCCGTTGCATCACGACGACGGAAGTGGAATGTGGGAGTGTCCTGATTTTTTCCCCGTGACTAGGTTTGGCTCCAAAGGCGTGGAAACGTCGTCGTCTTTTGGTGAACCTAATGAGATTTTAAAGCACGTGTTGAAAGTTAGCTTGGATGACACGAAACATGATTATTACACGATCGGTACGTATGATAGGACAGGAGACAAGTTCGTACCCGACAAGGGTTTTAAGATGGACGGTTCGGCTCCTAGATACGATTACGGGAAGTATTACGCGTCGAAAACGTTTTACGACTCGGCTAAGAACAGGAGAATATTGTGGGGTTGGACTAACGAGTCATCATCGGTTGAGGATGATGTTGAAAAAGGCTGGTCTGGTATTCAGGTAATTTTTTTAATTTGAGTTTAGACTAAAGTAAAGCATAGTTTGGTAGGTATTGAATAAATTTTCGTTTTCTTTTTTTCTAGACAATTCCGAGGAAAATTTGGCTTGACCGGTCCGGGAACCAATTGATTCAATGGCCGGTCAGGGAAGTAGAGAGATTACGTATGAATCAAGTCAACATACGGAACAAAGTTCTGGACTCAAGATCTAGACTTGAAGTCTATGGTGTGACAGCTGAACAGGTGCGATTATTTTATTATAAGCTTTTTATTCTGTTTCAAAAGAAATCATTTTACAATTTCAATGTAATTTTGTACATTAAATCTATTTTTACTATTTTAAATAATTAATAAATTTTTATTTAAATTATTTTTATTTAATTAAAATATATTAAGCTATTATACGATTTTGTTAATTCCCTTTAAAAACGGAACGAGTATAACCTTTTAAATATTAATATTAGAAAGCTCGGTTCTTAAAAATGTTGTGAATGTTATATTTTAAGAACTTCTGGACAACAATATCTTGTGACTGTTACAGGCAGATGTGGAGGTTTTGTTCAAAGTGAGAAACTTGGAGAAAGCGGATGTGATAGAACCGAGTTGGACTGATCCACAGTTGATATGTAGTCAGATGAATGTATCGGTTAAGTCTGGTTTAGGTCCATTCGGTTTAATGGTTCTTGCATCTAAGAACTTGGAAGAGTACACATCGGTTCATTTTAGAATCTTCAAAGCTAGTCAAAATAGCAATAAGTACGTTGTGGTCATGTGCAGTGACCAAAGCAGGTACGTTTCCTTGATCAAGATCCCTATTAAGGACATTAATACAGGATAATCTTTTGTCACATATTTATATTTAATTTTTCAAAAGTCATATTACATCAAAACTGAAATATCTTGAAAATATTGATGAAATATCCAAATTTTGACTTTCTAAATTTGTGGCCTTTTGGTGATGTTGAATTTGGGACAGATCTTCACTGGAGGAAGATAATGACAAAACAACTTATGGAGCTTTTGTGGATGTTAATCCTCGCCAACCACTCTCCCTCAGAGCATTGGTAATTGAGTCTCCACTTCACACATACATTTGTATATATGTTACTAATTCAGGAAATATCAAAAACGCATGCAAGTCTAAAAAAAGACACGCCACCCCTTTTGGGAGTATCCTTTAAAACCTCAATAACTAATTGTGAAATAGCTTAATTAGCCTCTGGTCAAAACTCAAGACTATATAGTCTTTATCTTGTTCAAAAAAAAAGGAGAATATCTCTGTTGTAGATTTCTTAGAGAAGTTTTTAAATATATTTTTTTGGTAAATTTTATTTTTTTTTTAAATTTTGTTGTTGTAGATTGATAATTCAGTAGTGGAGAGTTTCGGTGGGAGAGGAAGAGCATGCATTACCTCCAGAGTGTATCCAAAAGTAGCAATAGGAAAAAGTTCACATCTATATGCTTTTAACTATGGATCTGAAAGTGTTGATGTCTTAAGCCTAAGCGCTTGGAGCATGAAGTCTGCACAAATCAGTTGATCACATACGGCGGAGATATATAGACACACACATATATATGCATAACTCCATTTGTTGAGGATTTAATTTTTTGAAGATCTTATAAGGTCCAGTTTGTTTGGTTGTCAAAATAGAGTCAAATTTGTTTGTTGGAGATAATTTTCAAGTTATATGACATTTTATTTGACTTCTTATAGTGTTGGTTTACTATTTTAAATTTACAAGTCTATTGTCGGTAGCCTAAATCTTCCAAGTTCCAACGAATATAATAAGAATTTATATGAATAAACGGTGACACAACAAAAAAAAACGCCGACATATGTGTATCTATCCCAATATATAAAAGGGATTGATGGAGAGTTTTCAAGCTATCCACATCAGCATAAAAAATCAACCTATCAAATTTAAAAATTTGTTCACATTAAATTTTATGAAGTTGTTATGTTATAACTTTTAATATTTTGGTTATAAAACCTAAAAAAAATGAATTGGCATTTCCGATTTTTTAAAAATATGCGATATTAATGGTCACTCCCTCATATTGATTATCTCTCTTTACTAAGTTTATAAATGGCTAAACTGAAACCTCTTCACTCCCCCTATATACAACAACGCAACAAACATTTCATATACCATAAGAAAAAACATTACTTCAATTTTTAGTCTCGATTTATATATCTTTTTCTTAATACTTTGAAGTAATGTTATCCTTATCAAATACTACTATTTCAAAATATTTGTACACAAGTTCATTTGTATGTACTAACATATGTATATGTTACATCATGACAGCCAATTATTCAAACGAAAAAAGGAAAAATCTGAAGCGAGCATAAGATAACGACATATCATGGTTACTTCACTTCTACTCTTATATGGCTATATCTATACGGAAAAGAGAGAAAAAATAATTGCTTATGTATTCCTCTGTTACCTACATAAAATTATTTATTGTCATAAACAAAATAATGATTTAGTTTTAGTTCAATTAACGTAAAGATACATAATCTTTCGTAGCAACAAAATCTGAATATTATGATTTTTAGATAGCCTTTTGTATATATTTTTGTTACTCCAGATTATGTTATATCAAAAACATTCACAAACTTCATATCAATAACATTGTCCACAAAGCTATTTCGGATAATAATGAAGACTTTATTTTTAAATAATATAAATAACTAGACTTTGTTCACATCATAATATTTTTTTTAATTTAATGTTAACAAGTATTAAATGTATATGTTAGTATTAAGCTACATCAATAGGATATTAGTATCTTAAAATTGTAGTTTCAAAAAATTGTAATACTCCTATGTATCATTTTAAGTAGATTTTTTTGAAGTTTTTTCACAAAAATTAAGAAAATACAAAATTTTATATAATTTATTATGGTTACATAAAATAGCATTAAATAACATTAGTTCAACCAAAAGAAATAATATACAGTATTTTGTTATTAGTCACAAATTTTAAGTGACATTAAATTTTATCTAGAAAAATGAGAACACCACTTATTTTGAAATAAAACCAAAATCCTTAAAAATCAGTTAATTTGATATGGAGGAAGTAGGAAATAGTTTTCTTAATTTACGTACATAATTATTTTATTTTAAATACTAAAATGTTCGGGGTCAAAACCCGTAATCCTCCAGACCCAAAATTATAAATTAATCATGTAATATTAATTTCGTTCGAATGGTCTTTCTAACTACCAAATAATAATATAAATAACTTGCCCCGAGAAAAATAAATAAATTAAATGGTTAATTAATAAAGGTAACTAAAATATACTCCCTCCGTTCCTAGAAATAAGATGTTTAGAAAAGTTTTTATGTTTTAATATTGTAAGATGTTCTCATATTTCTACGTAACTTTAAGTTTTTTAAACACTGTGTAACCAATTAAATTTAATAGTTATACTTTTAAATTGGTTAAATAGTTTTTAGTTTATATTTTAATGATAATAAGTAACTTTCTTAATAAGTGTGTGTTACAAAAATATTTTATATTTAGTATGTAGTTAGACAAAATTACATTATGAAAGAAACTAACCACTACAAGCCAAAAATAGAAACAAACTCATAGTTAAACTACTTTTAAACCTGTACATGTGAAACACAATATTTACATTGCAAAACATGTACTTTAACTCATATAAAACTATATTATAGCTCAACGATGATGAAACATACACTATAGAACACCCAAATATTTCTATCAAGGAGATGCAAAGCATAAGTAATAGGTAATATAAAGTTGGCATAATAACAAGTAATTATCTCCAAATACAAACTTAAAAGTGTAATAATACTGATTTTTTTTTTATCAAATGTAATAATACTGATTAATAACTCTTATTTATAAGGACACTTTAACTTGCTTCATTATTGGCCACACATCTATTACAAGGAAGCTATTACTCGAAAACATAAAGAAGAATATTATGAAGCTATTGCTCGCTTGATTATTGGCCTTCAGAAGAAGAATAAGAGGGAAGTTCAATCTATGAGTTCGAGGTAAATTTCTCATCAACAACTTAGAAGATTATCATCAAGAAAACACACTTAAGAACAATTTTTCCTCATCTTCCAAACTGTATATGTATTATTTTTAACTCAGTTTTAATATTAGACAGATTAATAAGAGAAAATAAAAATGTATGCAACATAGAAACAACAAAAATCAGAGCATGTTTCTATTCTTATAATATATTTTATACACTAAATAGTTTATAAAAGATTCTACCGAATTTGATTTCCACACAATAAAATCATTAACAAATGTAAATAGTAATTATCCGCGCATAGCGCGGAAGAGGACCTAGTATATATAAAAGAGAATGTCCTCTTCATTTGTGCTGCCATGTCATCAAGAGAAGGGAGCAAATTGAGACACGTGTCCATCTTTTTAAAAAGTTACGTTAGTTTTTCGTTGATGTTTATTGTGTGTTTCTTAATTCTTAACGGGCTTCGTATTTAACAAAGTGATTTGTTTTGTGTGGGCCTGAAATTAATTGTTTAGTGGATCATTATCTATTTTAGTGATATTTTGTTCGTCTTGGAGTCTCCGACTTCAATGGTGATCGTCGTCGAAGAGTTCTTCAGCCTGTTAATCTCGCAGCCAAAGAAGCCGTTACGGAAGTCGGGTAAACTGAAGCTTCGGCTTTAATGTCCTTATAAACAACACCTCCTCACGCCTCACACGATTTGTCATTGACTGCATCCTCAATTAATTCCATTGTGTTGATCTTCGACTATAAATAGGCAAGTCTCATGCCGTAAAATTTATCAGTTCAATCATATCAATCGTCATATTTCTAAAATTCTACAGCTAAGAATGGATAACCCCGCTCTCCTCCATCAGAGCTGTGTAACTATTTCCCTGCCACTTTCCATTAACCTTTGGATGGAGAAGAAGCTTCAGGCGAATCTTTGTACGGACATCAATTAACTGGACAGAGTATTTTTCGCACCAAGTTTTTTCCTTTTTGTTTTTGTACTATCAAATCGATTAGTGATTTGTTTGCTTTATGTCCGAGTGCAAGATCATTTAGGTGTTCTTGCTCACCTTCTTACCATTGGGTAGGTAAGAACATATAATCTTCTCAAAAACTATTTTGCAACTTTTCCATAGTGTGGAATGTATGGTTTGTCAAATCTCAACTGCATCATGTGGATGGTCTGAATCAATCTGAGGTTAGACGGTCGTTTCAGACGAAAGAAAACCAGGAGCAAGTTATCACTTTGGTGAGGAACTCTGGATTTACGTGGGAGTAGTAAGTGATGTTGCTTGAACATTTGTCAATAAGACTTTCCTACCCAGCTTCTTCTCCCCTAAGTGTGGTTTCCATTATCTATGTGATAAAATGAATTAATGGTCAGGTTTCAACAGGGATTTAGGCCAACTATGAGTTTTCTTTCAAGCTCCTATATGTTTCAGTTGCCCCCCCCCCCTGCACAATATATGTTCTATTTACATAGATCAGATTACGCAAAAAAAAAATAAACTACATATTTTAAAACAAAAAAAAACGCAGGCAAACCACTAGGGTTAGGTCGATCTAATTCTGTCTATCATATTTTTAGAACTGATGATTCTATTTTCTTCTTTTTTAAATGGAGTTGATGTTTTCAGTCAGATCGAGATGTTTACTAGATGTATATATATATTCAGGAACAAATGCTTTTGCAGAATGAAAATGGAATCATGTATGCTGTTCATTGGTCGTCTCTCTTGGAAAACCACTGAATATCGAGAGTACTTTCAGAGTTTCGGGCGGCTCTCTTCGCTGGTCCCAGTGTTGCTGCGAGAGCCATATTGCTCATTCACGTCATTGATGTTAAGTGGTAAGTTTTCATCAAATCCCTATTGAGCCAATACTTCATTGCTTTGGTATCAATCAATCTACTTCCTTCGATAATTAGTTTTTTTGGAACAGAAGTTACTGTTCCTCCAACTAAGGCTATTCTTTTTATTCATTCCTGTTTTTACCTATGTCTTCTACATTGTCACCAAAAGCAGAAGAGAGAGGGTCTCTTGAATAATATTTTTGTTGGTCGTGATCAAAAGATTTTTTCTTCCAAACAGAAATAATAAAGAGAATATTGGTTATTGCCTGTTTCTTAATCTAACTCAGCTGCTTTCTTGAATTCATTGGTCTGATTGTATTCACGAGGATGATTATACCTTTATCATGCTCGACTAAATTGGTTGACATGATAACAAAATAACTATACATATCAAACGACCGGAGTGTATTATCTATTTAACTAAATAACTGAACTTTGGCCAACGATATTGTGCAGAGAGGAGGGGGTCACGGTGGTGGTGGTTAAAACCATGGCAGGCCTGGAGAAGAAGAAGCACGGCGAGGGATCAGAAAAGAGGCGGAATGATTCGTCGACCAGTGACATGGAGCGGTTTGATATGGGACTATTCTAAAGATCACCGCTAGAGCATGTGTCTTTCGTATTAAGAAATTTCAGGATTTAATTTTTGTACGTAATTTGTTAGATCATATTTTTAAGAATATTTGTCTCTGTTTGAGATTTAAGATTACACATTTTGATTTTAACCTTATAAATCTCTGCTCACAAACTCAGTCCAAAACATGGAGGACTCTTTTTCACCAATTGATACTCTGTATTTACCAAAATATGCTTTGTTTTTTTATAGCTATGACTACAATTTGATTTTTGAGGTGTTTTACCTTTGTAATAGTTTTCTCCTATGTTAATAAAAATGTTATATCTCTTCAGAAAACAATTCAAACATAGCATATAGCTGATCAAAATGTGTTTGAGGAGGATATATATATATATAATTTTAGCACACTTGCTAAATTCTCTTTTGAAAAAAAAACAGGTTGTAGGAACAAAATGGCAAAGAATACAAATGAATTATAAAATTATGATTCATTCTATATAGTATTTTATTATTTCCCAAACAAAACACTTCCAAAATTGTAAAGAGTGTTCACCATTAAATATTCAATGAATACATGTATACTGAATATAATTTAAATTGATGTACCAAAAGGCGTTTTGATGAATATAATTTAACATTCATTCAGAAAAAATAACAATAGATGTAATTTATGTTATTATTATAAACAAATAAAAAATAGTGTATTTTATCTAAACACCTCTTTGAAGTTCTGATATTTAATTGGTAAGCTGTTAGTAACCTTTATGTTTTCTCGAATTTAACATTTACAGTCTATTTTCTTTAAAAAAAAATCTCAAACATCATAAATAATACAGTTATTTTTTTTGCAACATAACATTTTATTAATAACTGGCTCAAGATTGCCTATTAAGGTGGAATGATAGGTGGGCTTTAGCAAGAGCATATCCGTTGACCTATTACAAGAGATAGAAATGAAGATGAAACGGGAAACTGAAACTAAAAATTTGAAGAAAAAACTAAAGTGTCAATGTTCGAGAAATTTCTGAAAAGCTCCATCGTTAATCATCTCTATGAGATTGCTCGAACAAGCACTTATGAATCTGAGAGAATATAGATGTGAGTGATATTTAGACAAAGTACTATTCCAAAGTTCGACCTTTAAGCAACCTATTTCCAACTACCCTGCAAACATTTGACATATACATATTTTAAAATCATGAATAAAAGTTAGTACCAAAATGAACAACAGACCTAACCAACATTCCATCACCACAATATATGGCTGCTCACTTCTAATATCAGTTATATCACAAAGAAACACATTTCAAAATATTTGATTGCACAATCCACATATATCCCGAGCGTAGCGCGGGTAAACCACTAGCACATATATAACTCGAATATAATTGAACGGTTCGGCCCCAAATTTGACAATTAAGTATATACTCCTCTGTTTCAGTTTAGTAAAGTAAAATTTTCGTTTTAAAATAACTATCATTTTAAATTTTTATTATAAAATTTATTGATAATAATTTTGAATTTATTTTTTATTGATTAAAATATAATTAAGTATATTAGTAATAATGTTTTTATTTTAGAAATATGTAAAATTAAATATTTTTTTAATTTGTATGCATAAATTTAAAACAATAACTAAAATGAAATAGATAAATAATTATTTATGTATTACATATGCGTGCCTAGTTCTTAGCATAATTCGATTTTCATCTGGGGAGATAACTTTTTACCAACTAAATCATCAATTCTTTAGCTATTAATCAGTAACCAAAACTTTCATTCCTAAATATTGTTGTTTAAGCTTAACAATCCTTCTTAACTACGAAACTTTCCAGTCACTCATGAGTCTGATAAGCTCGAAATTTTATGTCCACATTTCATGTTCCTACCCATGTGTACATAGACAAATAGACATTAACTAAAATGGTTAAATATGGATAGCACTGAACCCGTTTACGTATTTAAACTCTTGATTTTACAAAGACCCAATAAAAGAAAACGTACCTTCAAAAATCATTAGGAGAATGTGATGAGTGTTATGGGAGAGAACTTAGTGGGGGGAGATCGCACTTTGAGGATCTTTTGATTTTGTCTTTCTGATGGAGTTCTAAAAGATAGTTCAAGAAGAATCACATGTCATTGTACTTTGTAGGTATAATCCTATTCAATTTCAAATTGACTTCTCAATCTATTTTCCTTTTATAGAATAGTGGGGAGCTATAAATGGTGGGGGAGGCAAAGCATGCATAAACATCAAAAATGTATCTTAAGCTGGCAATAGAAGAACGTGTACATTCTCTTTGCTTCTGACGAAGTGATCAAAAGTGTTGTTGATGTCTCAAGCCTATGTGTTTGGAGCATGAAATATACACACATCAATGATGAGACAATGACACTCATTAAGTCATGTTGTTTGAGTGGGAAATACTTTCAGTTGCGAGACAACAAAAGACTATGAGATTTTGGAACATTCTTCACCGTTGAGAATAAGTTTTTAAAAACATTTAAAATTCTCAGATATTTTATGTCCATTATCAAACAAAACAGGTGAAAAGTATCATTAAAACGTAATATATATTCTCCCTCTGTATCAATTTAATTGTTGTTTAAAGGCTTTTATTTTGTTTCAAAATAAATGATATTTTCACTTTTCAAGACAAAATTTAATGTTAGTTGAGATTTGTGACCAATTACAAAATACTATAAAAAATTATTAGTTGAACTAATTTTATTTAATGCTAACTTTATACAATCAAGATAAATTATATAAAATTTTGTATCTTCTTAATCTTTGTGGAAAAAAAAACTTAAAAACCACATACATAGGGAGAATTGTATTTGTGGTTTATATTCAAATTCGAGCTACGAGTTATTAATTCCTACTTTGATAAAACAAAATATATCGTAGAAATCTAATACTATTGATTTCAACAAACATGAAAATGCCATTTGGCTCTAGATAATAGAACCTTATATTTACCAAATATGGACCACCACCTCTAGCACGCCCAAAAAAAACTCCTCACTGCCTATAAATTGCACATTCTCGCAGTTTTAGAAGTAAAACTCAAACATAAAAACTCAGAGAAATAAATAAAAAAGGTTTTAATTAATGGCTAATCTTTGGTGTAACATTGCCATAATCTTGTTGGCCTCATTGTTTCTTGCTGACAATGCTATTGTTCTTGAGGCTTTGAAACACTCCCCCAATAGAATCAAGAATCAACCTTACCGGACCGGTTATCATTTCCAGCCTCCCAAAAATTGGATGAACGGTATTCTTACAAACCACACAAATTAATTCAGTTTCATTTAGTTATCTTTATTTCAATTTCTCTAATACTTTGTGTAACATTATTACATGTTTTCATACTTTTTTTATTTTCTATGTTGGGGCTTTGATTCAATGTTACAAGATCCTAACGGTTAGTTATCTTTTCCCCCGTTAATTTATGAATAAATTTGTATAGAAAATGATTAATAACTATGTTTGGACAGGGCCTATGATATACAACGGAGTCTACCATCTCTTCTACCAGTGGTACCCAAACGGCGCCGTTATGAAAGTCAACGAAATCGTGTGGGGCCACGCAACATCAAAGGACCTCATTAACTGGACCCCACATTCTCCAGCCATCAAACCATCTCGACCGTCCGATATCAACGGCTGCTGGTCTGGTTCCGTCACGCTTCTCTCCGATGGCAAACCCGTAATTCTATACACCGGCAACGACCGTGACAACCATCAAGTCCAAAACCTAGCCAAACCCAAAAACCTCTCCGACCCTTATCTCCGGCACTGGACTAAATCTCCGGTGAACCCTCTCGTGACACCCAACGCCGTCAACCACATCAACTCCACCGCGTTTCGCGACCCAACCACCGCGTGGCTCGGCCGTAACGGACGGTGGCGCATGATCACCGGAAGCCAGGAAGGTCGCCGTGGATTAGCTCTTCTCTACACGAGCCGCGACTTCATCAACTGGAAGCAGTCGGCGAAGCCTCTTCACTACAGCGACGGCTCAGGAATGTGGGAGTGTCCTGACTTTTTCCCGGTGGCGGGAAACACTTCGTACGGAGTAGATACGTCGTCGTTTAGTGTGTCCGTGAAACACGTGCTTAAAGTGAGCTTATCAGACACAAGTCATGATTACTACACGATTGGTACGTACGATCAAGTGAGAGATCAGTATGTACCGGACGATGGTTTTGTTCAGGACGATACGGCTCCGAGGTATGATTACGGTAAATTTTACGCGTCGAAGACTTTTTACGACTCGGTTAATCGACGGAGGATCTTGTGGGGTTGGGTCAACGAATCGTCGCCGGAGAAGGATAACATCAAAAAGGGTTGGGCCGGTTTGCAGGTAAACCAAGTTGAGATTATTAGAGCATGATTAACCGGAAGTTCATGGGGTTTTTAGCGGAAGTTAAGAAACGGTTTCTTAACTTCCGCTAAGAACTCATCTTAAGAACTTCGGTTAATCATGGTCTTATTTGACCTATGGTTTAATTTAGACGTGACTAACCGAATGATTAATTGAATTAATTAGGCGATTCCACGGAAGATTTGGCTTGATGAATCAGGAAAGAGATTGATGCAATGGCCAGTTAAGGAAATAGAGAGGTTACGTACTACGCAAGTCAAGTGGGAAAACAAAGTTTTGAAGGGAGGAGGATATGTAGTTGACGTGCATGGGGTCACAGCTTCACAAGCAGACGTGGAGGTTTTGTTCAAAGTGAGTGGATTAGAGAAAGCAGATGTGATTGAACCGGGTTGGACCGACCCACAGTTGATATGCAGCCAGAAGAATGCATCGTCGGTTAATTCTGGTATAGGTCCATTCGGTTTAATGGTGCTGGCCTCCAAGAACTTGGAAGAGTACACATCGGTCTATCTAAGAATATTCAAAGCTGGTCATAAGAGTAAGGACCATGCGGTGGTCATGTGTAGTGACCAAAGCAGATCGAGTTTGGACAAAGGGAATGATAAAACATCATATGGTGCATTTCTGAATGTATCTCCTTACCAACCAATCTCTCTCAGGAGTTTGGTGAGTACTCTCACAAGATTAATTTGAGCTTTTTTTTTTTTTTTTTTTTTACTAATGGGATTTTTTTTTTAAATGTTGTAGATTGATAATTCAATAGTGGAGAGTTTTGGTGGGAAAGGGATAACATGTATTACCTCAAGAGTTTACCCAAAATTGGCAATAGAAGAAAATACACATCTTTTTGTATTTAACAATGGATCACAGAATGTTGATGTTTTAAGCTTAAGGGCTTGGAGCATGAAGTCTTCTCTCTAAAATCACTTCTTCATATGTATGTTGTTGCGAGAGATTGTTAGAACTCTTGGTGTATCTGTAATGAAATAAAAAAGCATATTTAAGTTAGAGATTGTGAAGCTCCTCTTTCAATTTGCAAACTCTATAGAAACAAACCTTTTCTTTTCTTTAGTCATCATTCTCATCATCATCATCATATTCATTTTCATCAACAAGAGCCTCTCCAGTAAACCATGAAACTGCGTGAGGGATCAGTTTGTCTCGGATTGTCACACTGTAAAACCAAAAAAACACACCAAAACATACACTTACTTGAACATATGTCAATGTTGTCAGAGAATGTAAAACAGTAAAAGCTTACGCAATGTCATAGTCTTGATCCGTCAGGTTTTGGAGTTCTTCATCCTGAAAGAATATGTATATTTTTGAGGCTTATCTATATCATAAGAGAGAAGGTGGTACAAAAAGTCTAACCATGGTTGTATAACATTCATCAACTTCATCAATCTCAGGAGGCTTGAAGAAGTTAAAGAAACTCTCGCAGTTTTCGGTTTTGGTCATGGGGATGTTGTTCACTTTCTTTGTCCCCTTCTTTGGCTTCTTCTTGACAACAACCTTATGAGTCAAACACTTACCTGGACACCATTCTATATCCGTTCTACACATCACAAAATGTGAGACCAAGTTTAAAGATCAGGTCAAATTTTAAACCAAGTAAAAATGAGGATGATTAATATTACCCAATAACTTTTTCAAGAACGGGACCATCATCATCGTCATCGGTCACATGATAAGTTTTAGATAGAACCGAGTTCTTGAAGTAAGGATTAGGATCAAAGAGAAACTCCAGTTTGAAGTTTCTTGAATTGTTTTCTACTCTACAATATCTGATGTCTATGAGATACTTCAATGCTCCTTCATCTCTTTCGGTTATCTACATAAACCAAAACCATACCGTCTTTCTCAATCTTGTTATATGCTAATGAACACACAGATTACAAAGTAAAACTGAACCTCGTTTGCAAGCATCTCGTTGGTTTTCATTGCAATCAACCAGAAGTTAGGTACTCCTTTCTCTGACTCAGCTTCAACCACACCATTTACAATCTCATATCTCTGCAAGTTCTCAGTAAAACCTCAGGAAAACAACAACCAAAACTATAATCCTAACCAACATAACATAAGACACAATCTTTTACCTTGTCAAAAAGCGGCTTGTAGAGATTGTCGTATTTTGCCTCTAATGCAGCTTTTTCTTCAAGAAACTTCTCCTCGAGTTCATCGTGTTTAACCTAACAAAACGAACATTGAGCCTCTCTTTTTTTTTTAAAAAAAAAAAGATTATAGTCTGTGGAGACAGAGGATATGATGACATTATTACCTGAATGTCCTTGAGAAACAGAACACGTTTGGTAACTTTAGGTGAGAGTTTCTTCGTATCAAAGGTCCGTTTTATTGTTAAGTTCTGTAAGAGTTATTAACACCAAAACAAAAAGATCACTAAAAGATGAAACGGGAAAAAAAAAGACTCTCGTGTGATTTTCATTAACGATAGAAGTGACTTGCCTTAAGATCCTCGGTAAGATCAGGATCCTCTGGCACAAGATCTACAAATCACAATGGTGTTAGCATTTTTAACCCTAATCATTGTTGCTTCCAGAGCAAGAAAGTTAAAAGAAAACAGGGGAGTTACTTGAGGCACAAGTATACAAGAGAGGGGAAATTACCTAAGGCATCAGATGAATCGCCTCCACTGTTATGAACAGCTTCGATGGACGTGATGTTCTCTTCGTTGCTCATGTTTCGTGAGAAAACAGGAATTTTCCAGGGAAAAAAAGCAGAAGAAAGCCAGAAAATGAGGACGAGAGGGAGAAAGGAAGGAGGAGAAGACTTAGCGGCTGTTTTTTTTCCTTTAATTTGTAATTCATTCATACGTGCGAGGTGAAGAACGTGGATCCTTAGTGGCGTCCCATGAAGCAGCAATGTAGAGAATAAGTGCAGATACAGATTAAACATTATTTTATACGATCAAACATCTCACACATACACACATAACACATCATACAAATGAACAAAAGATTGTAATTCTAGTAAAAAACGAGATTAGCTTTGCTTACATTTCACGTGTAGTCAAAAAAAGTTTTAGGAGAATTCCAGCTATTTAATCCTCATCTTCATCTTCATCTTCTTCTACTAATTCTTCTTCATCATCTGTATTTGGTTCGTCCTCTTCTTCTTCTAATTCAGCTTCTTCATCACTAACAATGAAACCTCCCAATGTTTCATCATCTTCATCTTCGATGTCTACTCTTCCACGCTGTTTAGTTTGAGCACCGCTACTACTACTACTTGCGTTTATAGCTTTCTTAGTCTTCTTGGATCTAGTAGAGTAAGTTGGACTCACAACTCTTTTTGATTTGACCATCAACTCTTTATCTTCCTCACTTTCCGCACTCCAATCATCGTCCTCATTCTCTTTCTTTCCTCTTCTTCTCTTTTTGCTTAGTCCCTTCCTCCCCTTCTTATCTCCATCATCGTCATCATCATCGCTGTTTCCTTTGGTGGAATCCTCAAGGAACCATTCCCATTGCTTGATGTCTCGCATACGACTTTTTGGATACTGATCAAACTCTTTCCCAATCACAAGAAAACCAAACTCTGCAACACCACAATACAACACTACACACTGAGAGACTCATCTTTACAACAAAATAACGTAAACAAGACCGTACAAACTACACTACAGAGACTCATTCTCACAGAAAAACACTGTAAACACCAATAAAAAAAAGATAAGCAGTGCTGAGACACTACAATGCGTTTTAAGGAAACTACTTCCACCGTGCTGACAACATAAACCAATTCACTATTCAGACAAACACAACAAAACAGAACAGAGAATAATAAGGACAATGAGACCGCCCAGAATCCAGAATCAATATAGATCAAAATTAGACGAATTGGGATGATACAAGGTGCAAAAGTGTTTACCTTTAACAGGATCACCGTCGATACAATCCAATCCACTTTCACCATCCGAAACTCTTTCATCACGACTCTTCAAAGTGAACCAGATAGGGAGTTGACCCGATACACAGAACCTATCGCCGCCGGCGATCTCTCCCGTCTCAGATTTTCGAAAAGTTTGAGTCTTTTCGCCCGGTTCACGTTTCCGTACCCAAACCGGGTTTCTCCCGAGAACCTTGAATGAAACCCTATCGGATTCGGTTCCGCCGGCGAAGGGTTTTAGCTCGAGAGAGACGTGGCGGCGTGACACTGTTAGGTCGTCGGTGATGAATCCCGCTCCTCTTCCGAACACAGCTTTATCTCCAGGCTTTAGAATGAGCTTCCTGCCGTCTTCGCCTTCGATTTCCATTGTACTTTCAGACAGTTTTTTTTTTTGTCAATTCAGACAGTTGTTTTGTTTCCTACTTTTTTCATTTCTTATAAGTAACCGTTTTTTTTTTTTTTTGATAAAAAAATAAATAAATATCCGTTTTTCTATTCATTTCCCGGCTGTTTTAATTATCTTTAAAAAAAAATATTTAATATTTTAATTATCAACTAACTTTACTTAACAAATGATTCATGGCAAAAAAAAAATCTAAAGCTTAAGCTATTTCTTGAGATCAAAGTCATTTGCTTACACAAACTTAGGTTTGGCAGCCAATCATATCAATTTGCTTTCACATGAAGGCAAAAACATTTTTAATCACATTAAACTTTTTGGTATAAGTTTGTCTTAAGGATTTTTTTCCCCTTACATTTATGCATAAAAGATTACATTCTTAAACTCCTAAAATAATTTCTTATGTTTCCCCAACATAAAGAATTAACCATTGCATAAAGCAAAGGAAATAAATTAATCCAAAAAAAGGAATAATTGTTTTTCTTTCTTATTTGCAAGCAATCACAAAAGCCGAAAACGACGTCGTCTTTGTCCATCTTTGTTAAATAAAAGGGATCCTCTTTCTAATTGCTCCGGTAACTTCCATCTGAAGAGGCTCTGAGGAGATTAGACGAAGATGAAGAAGACGAAAGGAAGCAGCTTTCGATTCTATGCAGCTCTCTTCCTCTCTTTCCTCTCTTTCTCCTTATCTCGCGCCTTCTATCTCCCCGGTGTCGCTCCTCGCGATTTCCAGAAGGTAATAACTTTTCCGATCTCTCGCGTTTTTCATGAGAAGATCGATCTAGGTCTTATGGGTCTCAGTGATATTCTAATTTGTCGTGTGATTTCACTTTCATCTGCTGGAAAGTTTGTGTCTTTTTCTTTTTGCCACCGTTTTTGTTGGTAGCTCTAGCTAGGATGTACTATTTAGTGGGTCGAAGGTGGTAGATGTATAGCGAAAGAGTCCTTGAACTTGTTAAAGTGTTAGCTTATAGATAATCTGGGTGTTTCTCGTTAAAGATCCTTCATTTGTGCTCCTGATGGTCTCAATCTCTTTTTACTTCTCTTATTGGGAATTTATCTTTGAGATTTACCAATCCTTGAACCATCTATATTTCTGAGCTGAAGTCAAAAGTATAGGTTTTTGTTTCATCATGTTGCTTATCTGCATTTGGAGTTCCTTGACTTTATTTGATTTGAATATGTGATAATGCATGGAAAATGTATAATTGTCAACTTGTTTTTGAGTTATTAGCAACTTAGCTTGTCAGCTCTTGATTTGTCTTTTTTCTTGTGTCTGGAACAGGGTGATCCCCTATATGTGAAAGTGAACAAACTGTCTTCTACGAAGACTCAACTTCCTTATGACTACTACTACCTGAATTACTGTAAGCCTCCTAAGATCGTGAACAATGCTGAGAATCTAGGGGAGGTTCTCAGAGGAGACCGCATTGAGAACTCGGTTTATACTGTAAGTAAAATACCCATTCTTCTGGCTCTAATTGTTCTTAGATTGCTTTTTGGTTCAGTCTTCATTATGAGACTTTGACTTCTTTCCCAAATTAAAAATTTTCAGTTTCAAATGCTGGAGGATCAGCCTTGCAAAGTAGGTTGCCGTGCTAAACTTGACGCTGAATCCACCAAAAATTTCAAGGAGAAGATTGATGATGAATACCGGGCTAATATGTAAGAAGTTAATGTAGCTTTCTTGGTCTTTGTATCTTTTGATTAGTCTGTAAACATTAACCTGATGTTTACAGGATTCTTGATAATCTTCCGGTAGCTGTACTTAGACAAAGGAGAGATGGAAGTCAGTCAACTACTTATGAACATGGTTTCCGAGTCGGCTTCAAAGGGAGTTATGAAGGGGTATGTTTTTTTAACTCTGTAGTCTTGCATTCTTTTTACTTTATTTCATGCCAACCAATAGTTGAATGCCTTTTGTAGAGCAAAGAGGAGAAGTATTTTATCCATAATCACTTGAGCTTCCGAGTTATGTACCACAGAGATGAAGAGTCTGATTCTGCTAGAATTGTTGGATTTGAGGTTACTCCTAACAGGTATTGTTTTTTTTGGTTATCACTTCCTTGACTTTAGTTGCCTGATGTCTGTCTAGGTATGCTTCTTCCCAGTTTGTATAAGCTAACGGGTCTTTGTTTTTTGGATAGTATCTTGCATGAGTACAAGGAGTGGAATGAAAACAATCCTCAGCTAACAACATGCAACAAAGACACGAAGAATTTAATCCAAAGCAATACTGTCCCTCAAGAAGTTGAGGAAGGAAAAGAAATTGTGTTTACATATGATGTCTCATTTAAGGTAACGAAATTTTCTTTGGAATTCTTTTGCTTTTTTACTGTTTGGCTTGCTAAACATTTTTTCGGAATTTGAATCTTCAGGAGAGTGAAATCAAATGGGCTTCTCGGTGGGACACATACCTTCTCATGAATGATGATCAAATACACTGGTTTTCCATCATAAACTCACTTATGATCGTCCTATTCCTCTCTGGAATGGTAGCCATGATTATGATGAGAACTCTATACAAGGATATCTCAAATTACAATCAGCTCGAAACGCAAGATGAGGCTCAGGAAGAGACTGGATGGAAGCTTGTCCACGGAGATGTCTTCAGGCCACCGGTGAACTCTGGATTGCTGTGTGTTTATGTTGGTACAGGTGTTCAGATCTTTGGAATGTCGCTTGTTACAATGATGTTTGCGTTGCTGGGTTTCTTATCTCCATCCAACAGAGGAGGGCTTATGACTGCCATGGTTCTCTTGTGGGTTTTCATGGGCATATTCGCTGGTTACTCATCATCTCGCCTTCACAAAATGTTCAAAGGAAACAAGTGGAAGAGAATGACATTGAAGACTGCATTCATGTTTCCCGGTATCCTTTCTGCGATCTTCTTTGTTCTGAATGCCCTCATTTGGGGAGAACAGTCATCTGGAGCCATACCTTTTGGTACAATGTTTGCCCTCTTCTGCCTCTGGTTTGGCATCTCAGTCCCACTAGTGTTTGTCGGTAGCTATCTGGGTTACAAGAAGCCAGCAATTGAAGCCCCGGTCAAAACAAATAAGATCCCAAGGCAAGTACCAGAGCAGCCATGGTACATGAAACCGGTGTTCTCCATACTTATTGGAGGCATCCTTCCATTTGGAGCAGTCTTCATCGAGCTCTTCTTCATCCTGACTTCGATATGGCTGAACCAGTTCTACTACATCTTCGGGTTCCTCTTCATAGTGTTCTTGATCTTGATCGTCACCTGCGCAGAGATCACAGTTGTGCTCTGCTACTTCCAGCTTTGCAGCGAGGACTACAACTGGTGGTGGAGAGCTTACTTAACCGCGGGTTCATCTGCTTTCTACCTCTTCCTCTACTCGATCTTCTACTTCTTCACGAAGCTGGAGATCACAAAGCTAGTCTCGGGCATGCTCTACTTCGGGTACATGATCATCATCTCTTACGCTTTCTTTGTCCTAACTGGCACAATTGGTTTCTACGCTTGCTTCTGGTTCGTGAGAAAGATCTACTCTTCAGTGAAGATTGACTAGAAACCAAACAGAATGATGCCAACTTTTGAGTCTTTGAGGTTTTTGTATGTTTGGATGATTGTACTGTTCGTAGCTGTAACAAAGTAAAAGAATCAAATCAACTTTTATTCGTACCTTGTTTCTTCAACACCTGCACATTCCTTACAGATGTTGTCTGAATCTAATATTACATGCCTTTTTCACCAGTAATCTCCACAGGAACATATTCCTCCGACAATCTGATGGAACCTGTTTTTATCTCTCAAGGACACTTCTCTTTCAAAAACCTTCGAGAAGATCTTGGCAAAATTATGACAATCAACGCATATACGTAGGTTCTTGAAAACTCGAATGGGAATCCCATCACCAGTAGCAATCAACCCAAAAGTCAGAGCTAGTTTCTCACTATGGACAAGTAACATCTTCTCCTTCTGCTCTTCATCCACGTCATACAAGACACAGCTATGATCAGGAACGTAACCAGCTTGTTTCATTTTTATCAGTATCTCTTTCAACTTAGCTAACACCTCTTCTCTTCTTGGATGAGTACGATCATTCGCGTGGAAGTAATGCAAGGTTTGCTCGTGTTGAATCCAGCTTTTTCCTGGTTCTTTTGTAACAGCGTTCCGCAACATCAAGGCTCTTAAACTGTTTACATCTTCCCATCTTCCTGCAGACGCATACAAGTTAGAGAGAATCACGTAGTTACCCGCGTTCTCTGGTTCAATCTCAATGAGCCTACGACCTACAGATTCTCCAATGTCTACAGATACATGAACCCTACAAGCTCCTAAAAGAGATCCCAAGACACCAGCAGTTGGTTCTGATGGCATTCTTTTGATGAACTCAAACGCCTCCTCAATCCTACCAGCACGACCAAGCATATCAACGATGCAACCATAATGCTCAGTGTCAGGCTTAATCCCATAATCTCCCGCTATCATGCCATCAAATATACTTAGCCCTGTGTCTTCCATTTTCCCATGGCTGCAGCCAGACAAAACAGCTAAAAGAGTAACTGAATCAGGCTTTACTCTCTTCTCATCCCTCATCAACCTAAACAGTTCAAGAACTTCTTCACCTAAACCATGTTTACTATATCCCACAAGCATGGCGTTCCATGAAATGGATGTCCTCTCAGGCATGTTATCGAAAAGCCTCCGCGCGTAAGAGAGATTCCCGCACTTTGAGTACATATCAATCAGAGAGTTCTGCAGAACAGCGTAGAAAGGAAGTTCACGTCTCAAAACATGGCAATGAACTTGCTTGCCATGGTCTAACAAAGCAAGTCCAGATAACGCTGTTAGAACACTAGCGTAAGTCACATAGTTCGGACTCATTCCTTCACTCAGCAGCTTCTGAAACACTTGTAATGCCTCTTCATCAAGACCTAACTGCGCATACCCAGCAATGATAGCAGTACATGAGACAACATCTCTCTCAGGTAAACACTCAAAAACCTCGCGAGCTTCTTCAATACTACCAGCTTTAGCATACATGTCAAGAAGAGAGCTTCCCACGAAAATATGAGAATTATAATTCCACTTTATTATCAGTCCATGGATTTGCTTACCCATGGATAACCCAGAAGCACGTATGCACGAGGTGAGAACAGAGGCGAAAGTGAAGTGATTAGGTTTCCCATCTGATCTCATCATCTCAGCAAACACAGCGAGAGCCTCTGAAGAATACCCAGTTTGAGAATAACGCGAGATCATAGCAGTCCAGGAAACGACATTCTTCTCAGGCATTTCGTCGAGCACTTTGTGAGCATCTTGCAAACGATCACACTTGCCGTAGAAGATGAGCAAACGAGTTCGGAGGTATGTAGAGGGGAAATAAAGGGTTTTGATCATGTGGGCATGGACTCTCTGACCTTCTCTAAGAGCCCTTTTGTTCACACATGCATTCAACAATGCATCGTAGTCATGGAACCCCATGTTGGGGCCTAAGACGGCCATCTCCAGTAAAGCTTCTTGGAGACGACCGTTGGAGCATAGTTGAGGGATTGGTAAGAAGGTTTGTAGAGCAGAGTTTGGTAACGACGAGAAGGATCGATGAAGTAGTTTCATTAAGTTAAACATTCGACAAAGACGGTTGGAATGATAACAATGAATGTATGTCTCTTCTCTGTTTTTATCTAAGAAACATATACATAGTTAAGCTTTTTTGTACTTTTTTAAATTTTAGCAAATCATTAAGGTGAAACTTCCTCATATAATCAAAGATAATCAAACTATAATGCTCTTTACGGCTAAAGGACTTTCTACACCGGTTCATTTAATTCGTGAACTACATTTCGTGTGATAAACAGTGCATTAACTTTTGATGGTTTGAAATATGGTTTAGTGACTTCATTTGCACAATATCATAATACTTCCTAAGGCAAAAATGCGCATATTATATCGGACACGAAATGATTTATAACGTTACATAAGTTTAGCAATGAGATAATTGCAGAGTGTCTCAGCTAGTACAACAACAAACACTTTCCAAATAATTTTCAGAGAATAGACTAATCTCAGCTTATCCTTCAAGTTTCTAGCAAAGAATCTACACATGGACTCAGATTCCCCAGTCTCAATGTGCCTCTTCTTTCTTGGATTACAATTACCAAACCCATCCCAAGCTTATTTACATATAAATCATCACTCTGCAAATTGTTCAACGGTGTGTGTTGTGTCTCTTTGTACAACTTCCACCGGTATAAATAGCCATAACATACTAATACGATCAGGAAACCTGTAAGAATGCGAACGTAATCAACCACTTTTATAGTTTTGATTGCTGCTGCCTCTGGTTTCATTTAAGCACAAACCGCTTCCACGGATAGTTTCTTCATCACATTTGGACATGGATCTCCACCAAACATCTCAGGTGCTACAGTTACAGAACACCAATTCTGCCCAACACAAAGCTGCAAGAGACAAAAAATAAACCCCCACAGCTTTCAGAACACATTCCAGAGCTCAAAACAGAACAAAAGAAAAAAAAGTTCCATGAGAAACTTACTCTGTTGAATGCATCATAGGAGTGATGAGCGTGACAGCTTCCTTGACGGTAACTACCACAAGTTCCTTCAGGTGTCCCGAAGCTAGCAAACTTAACTGTGGTGATCTTCTGTCCAGGTCCACATTGCAAATGCACTTTGGGGTGCAACGGTTTGTTAACTTTTCCTGAAGAATGCAATTGGTAATTCACAAGCGTTGATTGCCATTCATAGATATCTGCACAAACACTGTCCACCTCCCTTCTGACCAACGAGATTCCGTTAGGATCTCCTCCCCATTCCTCAAAGACAACCAATAGATTGCCAGTTGGTTTCAGCCACGACCTTGGGACATGGTACCATCTCTGAGAAGCCTCTCCACAGTTTCTTAAGCATTTGTTCTCGTTGAATGTTCCGGTATAAGAACACTCGCTGCAAGAACCAACTGCCTTATATGCAGGCCAGTGACGTCCCACGCTCTGCCCATTAATCCATATCTGACCTTTTCCCATGCTTCCCATGTCCACAGCCAGCGGCGAATCACCAGCTGGTGCAGAGAATGTCGTCTGAAACAAGCCAATGGAGACATGTCAGACTACCAGAAGGCAGAAACCAACTTCAATGTCCATAACAATATTGTTTTATGAAAGATGAACTCGAGATGTTTACCTTGTACCAAGTAAGCGGCTGCTTTTCTGCCACATATGCACCTTCTGCCCACTCTACCGATGTGCTACCGCTGAGTGAATGAAGACTTAGACTCTCTCCTCTGAGACCAACCTGAAAAAAAGGTAATCACTAATCAGTAGAGTGACAGAAACACATACTAGGCAACAGAGGATTTATCTTTATTTATGTACCTTGTAAGTCCATTTCTGCCAGGACAGATCTCTCCGTCCCCCACTGAGACCGTTCAATGAAACTGGACCCAGAACTCCAGCATTCCATGTCTCAAAATGTGGACCCACATTCTGCATTGTATCACAACGCATAGTTTAAGAACATCTCTTTGTCGAACTTAGGCCAATGGATCAATTAGGAAAACATTTGGTGCTAGGGAGATCGAGAGACTAACCGGGAGACCAACAGCGATGCTTAGTATCGCAATTTTATTGAAACCAGCTCTTAGATTCACACCTTTTCGGAATGTTAGCTTAGGAGAGTCTAAGCTACCATAAGCAGATCCTGGATAAGAGACGGCCGAAAAACATGTCAAAACGCAAGAAACGGATTATTATTTTTGTTGCTTAAAACTAGTAAACAAAGCAATTACCAGATAACTGGCCATTGATGAAAACATGCATAGCATGTCCAGCTGATAGAACAGTAAGAGTCGGCAAGTCCCCACTCCTTAAAAATCCTTCGTTGGAATCAATCTTAACACTGTAAAACAAAAGAAAGAAACCATTTGTAAAGAAGTCAAAATGCATTCAGAGAATACTTCCACATTCGTTCAGCGTTCATAGATTCTGAAAGGTCTATGGATACTTACTCAGTCATGTACCACAGGTAATCCGAAGTGTCTCGTGTAGTGTTGATCTGCTCCACTAATCCGACCATTGTGAAGGACTCATCAATGTAAGTTGATGGGTCTTCATTGTATGCTTGCCAAGATAATCCTTCATGAACAGGAACCTGAACCATTTTCATCCTTGAAGTTTGAGCACCAACCTACAGCCAAAACCAGCATACTCTTTGTCAGTACTCACATAAAACCAAGAAGAAACAATTTTAAAACCTTGATCCGTTATTATACAAAATGATTCTTCTTACCCTGGCTGTGTTGTAAACTGTGTTTTTGCAGTCTGGGAGAATACTAATAGACCACGGAGGTAGATTGTAATGGTTGCTCCCAAAAGAAACTTTGGCGTAAGATCTTGGATTGTAATTTGCTAAGAATGCAGAACAAGCCCCAGATTTCGATTTGTACACATGAGCCTTCCCATTTACAAATGTAGATAAATTATAACAAGTTGATCAAAGCAAAAACAATACTAATGAAAAAAGGGTTTGAATAGAGACCTCTTGATAGTTTCCAAGGGGCATCCTCGTGGGCTCTCCTGATACTAATGCTGGCTCACAGAGCTTGATCGCTCTGTGCAAATCTTTCAAGTGCCCCCACTTAGGCTGCCTTTCAAGTCCTGTTTAAAAATAACAGTCAATATATTATAAAGAAAACATAGATTACTATCTTTAGTCAACAGAAGAAATGAGATTACTTACCGTATTCGTCTAGCGGCGCGTCATAGTCATAGCTGGTTGCAATAAACGGACCACCAGCAGTTCGACCAAAATTTGTTCCACCGTGATACTGAGCAAGAGACCAGTGTATGAGAATTGGAAATAGCTCAAGAAAAGGGATATGATTTACTTTGTGAAGATGGTAAATAAACTAAAGCTGCAATTTTAGCTTTACCATGTAGTAATTGATGAAAGAGCCACCCTTTTGAATAAACCTAGCAACGGAAAAGGCCATGTCTTCAGCTGGACGATAAGGAACTGGGCCTCCAAACTTTGTAAACCTGTAGAAACATATAGAGAAAACTGACTGAGATCACCGTGAAGCAATAATAGAAGAAGAAATTCACTTTGGAGTTTCTGCTTTACCATCCAGTCCAGGCTTCAGTCCACATTTTGGGTTTGTAAGCCTTGTTTGGAGAGAAGTAATCGCAATAGAAGCCATTGCAAGCATTGATCTACGCAGAGAACAGAACATAGATTCAACAAGTTAATAAATACGCAAGGAGAAAGAGACTGAGCATTGTAATGATCCACATGTGTTTTTGTCGAGGAATTGCTTAAATGATTGAATATCATTATTTGAGACAGAAGAATGTAGCAATAATCAAAGAAAAAAAAAAAGAGCATGAAAAGAAGTAACACCAAAACATGTGCAACTTAAATGAATACTAATATTTAATGAAATGATCTCATTAGAAATAACAAAGGATACAGCTAATGAAGGAAATGTCAGAGAGACAAGACAAAAAGAACTCTTACAATGGGGTCGGGAGCATCGTCTTGTTTGCACATGACCCAAGGGACACCAGTGCCTAGCCCCACAGCCATTTTAGCTGCCCAGTTGGTGTAAGACCGTCCCGGTGCACCTAGCTCATATTCCATTGGTCCATATTCATTTTCAATCTGTCACAACACATAATTTTGACTCAGACAAAAACTCTACTTAGTCTCACTCTCAGTCTATACTAGGATGACTAAAACACAACAACTCGCTTGAAGGTTTTTTTTAACCTGAGAGAGGATTATAGGACCGCCTTGGGATTCAAACAGCCTCTCAGCTTTCATCATGTTAACAATCTTTGTAGTAAACCTTTGCATTTGAGCCTTCAGAAGAAAAAAAAAAGTGAGTCAATGTTTCTGAATGAAATAATCTCATGAGTCAAACCAGAGTCATTGAACGAGTGTGAATTTTTAAAAACTTCAAAATGAAGATAGATTAGATTAGAGAAAAAAACATGTCTAACCTTGAAAGGACCATTATCTGTTCTGAAGCTAATCCCAGGAACATACTTAAGCCAAACAGGAAATCCACTGAGAAAATCAAACAGAAACAAAACACTCATATTAGTTTTTTTCAGGGAATTTTTTTTATCATTTTTAACTTACTATTTAAAGGATAAGAGACACAAAATTAGCTGTAAATAGTTACCCGAAGTTCCATTCAGCACAGACATAAGGACCAATCCGGAGATGAAGATAGAGTCCAGATTGTTGGACCAACTTGACAAACTTAACCAAATCATAGTTTCCTTCGAAATAATACTGCAGATGAAGCCAAAAAACATTAAAGTGGAATCCAATGAATCAGTACTTCGTTCACACACACACGAAACAGTTCCAATCAGTGAGAAACAACAAAAAAGGTAAGATTTTTCTTACTTTGCCAGGAGAAGGCTCGTGCCCATTCCAGAAAACATAAGTCTGAATCACATCTAAACCTCCTTCTTTAGCTTTCCTTATTAGATCTGGCCACATCTACACACATACATATCCACATAAGAACAATGTTGGGTTTGACTTTGAGAGATTACAAAACAAGTAAAGCTCAACACTTTGGAAACAGGTCTAACTAAAACAAACCTCAGGAGTGCTTCTGGGGTAATGAATAGATCCAGAGATAAGGATTCTTCTTTTGCCATTGATGGTAATGGCTCTGCTATCGTAGGAGACAGAGCTAGAAACTGAAGAGACAAGAAACCCTATAAGAAACAGAGCAGAAGCTGCCGCTATAGCCACATTCTTCATGGCAGACTGTTGAGAGCAATATCTTTAAGTCTTTTATTATTCCTTAGTTGAGGCAGAGGAGATAAGAATGGTATGGTGGGAATCAAAAGCTTGAAGCTTTCTTTAGCTCAAACTTTTTGTAAGAAAATGGTGGGGGGAAGAGAGAAAGATCTGTGAGGGAAGTATAGATTCTTGGAGTGTGAAAAAGATGAAAACTTGCGTTTTTTTGTTGTTGTTCGGATGCTCAATTAGAGTTGCGTTGCAGCTGCTTTTAAGCACTCGAGCAATGTGAAGGGGTATCTCGTGGGACCTACTGTTGAGAGACATTTTTGGGACCCACCATGTTTTGGCCTTTCTCATTGTTGATTAAAAAGATAATTAAACCACCTAAAGTTTATACATTTCAATAATTCTCGGATGTTTTTATACAGTTATACAGTATATAGTACAGTCTGTGACCAATCAAGAGACGAATTAATTTAATTTAATTTAAATTTTAAAAACAGACGACTCTGTTGTTAACTAAACTTTGAACAGCCTTTTAATTAGATGACCATTTAAATTTATGATTATAGTGTTGTTGGTTTGGTTGTCGCAGGTATCTGCGTTTACGTCAATAATTTTGTTTGTTTTATTGACGCGGGTATTTGCGTCTGCGTCTACGTCAAAACGTAGCTTTCGGCGTAAAAGAAAAGTAGACGCTAAAAAAACTTGCGTCTAGTTTCAGCGTCTGGTGTCAGTGTCAACGTCTTCGGCAACCAAACGAACAATAACTAGCATCAGTGTCTGTGACAACCAGACGAACAACAATTGACGTAGACGCAAACGTTGACGTTAACGCTGATATATGTGGCAACCAAACGTTAGTATCAGCGTCAGCATCTACGACAACCAAACAAATAACAATTGACGCAGTTACAGACGCTGACGCTAATACCTGCGAGAACCAAACGAACAACACTCATGTCAATTTTGTCTATAATTGCTGAGGCCATTGGAAAAATCGAGATTCGACGGTGCAACCTATATATGGCTGGCTGTGTCAATATCTACAATTTCGTTGATATGTCGTATTCATATTAATGGATGGGAGAGTTAGCTATAATTTAGTTATCTTTTAATTTAAAACAAATACTACAGAGTCTAATTTTTTGTTTTGAAATATATAAAGTCTTATATTATACTCATCAAAACACGCAAACATACACACAATAATTGTTCTAATGTGTCGAACGAAGAGAGATATCGTGTTTGTAAAGCATCATTAAAGTTAACAACGCAATCGATTACACTGAATAGAAACCCATTATTTGTCATCCTGATCATCAGATACATAAGAACAAATTATTCGAGTTATGAAGTGGAAGTCGAGCAAACTATATACAGATGCACGTGTACGTATGATCTAAGGGCAAAGACCTAGCCACAGTCTAAACCACTAAGAGCATGTATGAGCAGTGGACTCATGTGAATCTCTTGAAATAAAAGATAACTAAGTGTTTCGTCCGCACATGCGACCGTAAACATTTTAATAATTACTTATTAATAATTTAATTACTAATTAAAATATTATAATAAAAAATTATTGTTTATGTTTTGATTTGAATTTTTTATATATTATGATTTTTTTAAACAAAATTATGTATATATATTCACTATTAATAAATAAATCTTAGAAATCACTCAATATTATCTTTTCAATTATATAAAATTAATAATTTTACTTGATTAATATTTAATTATGTGTTTTCTGTTTTTTAATTTTTTAATCTTTTAATAAAATATATTTTTTGGATAACAACACAATATCTATAAGAATTATCTTTTTATTAAAAATATATTTTTAAAATTTTGGATAATTCTTAGTATTATTAATTATTAATTTTAATCTAATGAAAATAATTTAAATTCATTTTTATTTTAGAACTAATTTATATATTTTATTCATTAAAGGTATAAACGATACTAACCGCTCTAACTTTTAAAGTGGAAGGTCCGTTGCGAAAAATCACTTCGCAAATAATAATATAGATTGCATTTGTTGTTTTAATAAATTGGATCATTATCTTATTTTACATGTGGTATAAGAGTCTAAGTTTTTGAAAAGTTTCTTGAGAGATTCTCTTATTTCTTTTACTTTTTTCATTTATTTTATTGGTGAGTCTTTCATTGCGACATCACCATTAAAAATGGCCTAAAATTATTATAAAAAATAAGTAACTATACAAACATGCATAGATCTATTAGCCGTGATTATGTGGTATATGTTATAGTATTAGTATTTGGACTATGGAGCATACATACCTATATATATATATATATCAGCTAGCAACTACGATGAAAGCTTTGACATAAACAACTATTATGAGGAAAACAAATTAACAATTACGATGAAAGACTTACACTGGCACAGGTGTTTTACGAAGACATAACGTTGTAAGTTGATCAACCACGCATTGAGTTACGTGGAGGAATTAAACTGAAAAAGAAACAAATAACAAAAATAAAAAAGTAGATCAATAATGAATGAAACCAAACCCGTTTAACTGCGACGACAACAACAGTTTCTGCATTCTCGGCTCGCGTTCATTAGTTTATTCCTTCCCCACTTACAAAGTTTATCTTTCAGTGAAATGTTGGTTTACTGCATTGGTTTGATTTTTTTGTTTGTTCCGGATCTTACGGAGGATCTTGAAAACCTGTACTGGGCGGCTGAACTTAAATGGGTTATGAATTTATAATCAATTCCTAATGCTTTTTTATAAAGACAGGAACTAAATTATGTTTCAAATTTCTTATAAAATAATATAGCACCAGAAAGAGAGAAGCTAACGCGAAGGCCGTGTTTATGTACTTGTGTTTATGTTAGACTTAGATCCGAGCTGTTCTCCTTAAATCTTAATTACTATCGTCTATACTCAACTTTAAAATGATATAGTATTTCGTAACTTTAATATTATAATACTATCTTCAAGAATTGATTGCTCCTGCAAACGTACTTTGACCAGTTCGTCATGTTTTCAACATGTGCACGTTTGATCTTTGTAGTCATATGATCCAAGCAAAAATATTAGAGGCAAATACTGGTTTTTAATCAATCATGCAATCTAGCTATACATTAGAGAAAACCCTTCAACCTATACCTGATCCAACTCACGGTACGTTAAATCATTGAAATACATATACAGTATGAAACTATGTAAGACTGGTGAGAGCTAGTCACTACAGGTCCATTACATGGGAGTTTCCTAATTATTATTAATTTTTACGTTCCATATGTCAATGGATCATAGAATAAAATTATTGATGAGTTTTTAAGATGGGGTTCTTAACATAATATAAGAACTGTTTTTTAACTTTAACTAAAAAAAAAGTAAGAGACGGTTCTTAAATATCTTATTTAATAATCGTTTCTTAATTTTTTTCTTAGTTAAAGTTAAAAAACAATTTTTATATTATGCTAAGAATTCCGTCATAAGAATTTTGTAATAATCATGGCCTAACAAGTTAATCACAAGGAATTCGGTTTTTCTTTCTCTAAAATCCTACGTATAATCTGCACATATATGTAATTAACCAATTGACTTACATAGTGTTTTGACTCAATTATGGCTCATAGTTCACCACCACTTGCAAAGATATTTCTATTTTATGATGATGCCAAATTTAATAATTTAGTATGCATTATATTGACCGGGGGGACAAGCATGCATGCATGTAGCAGCTTATTGATAATTATACGAAATGAGAATCTCAGTTCCTTTTGGAAAAAAAAGGATGGAAATATATGTTTTTCATCTTCTGTAATTCTTACATTTTTTACTATAATTCTTACATTTTGTACTATAATTCTTACATACATGAGACCCAACGTTGTTGTTACGTACATACGATGAGGTGAATAATCCTTTCTGTGACTGACTAATTGTAGTCAAGTTTGCAGGTTAGAGCATGCAGGTTAGAACATGTCCATTCGAAAGTTCTTGGAGAAGAATTCTTAGCGAAAATAAAGAACTGGTTCTTAATTTTAACATAATATAGTATTGTAACTATATTTCCTTGTTGAGGTAAATTATTGTAGTTAGATTTTTGTAGACCCAATTTTAAAGTTAAGCGTCACACTTATGCATATGTATGTGTAATCGAGATACCTTTCAGGCTTTCACAATCGTAAATAGTATCGATATATAGAAACGTATACATTAATTAACCTTATCCATATATAGCAAGGAGAGGTTCCTAAATTATAATTATATTGAGAGGATGCATTTATTTTCGACGGCTTCATTATGTATATTGTTCTGGCTAACTCTTGATTCCTTATCATCAATGCCTTATCCTATCTTAATACGAAAGGTCTCGTTTCTTCTTCACTTTCTCGAGAAATCACATTTTAATACCATTAGAAAAAAATACAAAGAATGATGATTCAATTAGAGCATGATTAAAGGGGGTTCTTAGAGGGGTTCTTAAGGGGATGGGTCTCATGAATAGTGTAAAAACCGGTTCTTAAAACTCTTAAATAAGAACCGGTTCTTAAGAGTTTCTTACACTGTTTACGAGTCCCACTGACACGTGTCGACCCGCGATTGGTTCGTTTTTTTTAAAAAAAAAAAAAATTAAAAATCAAATTTTTTAAAAAAATTAAAAAAAAAAAAAAACTAGAACCCCCAATGGGGTTCTAGGGTTAATCATGGTCTTATACGCTTTTATGAGATTGGACATTCCATTATTTCAGATAAAATAAAATGAAACTAGAACTCTAAAAAGAACTATCACTAAACAAATGAACGAATAGTCATTTTCATCGTCTATATTATGTGGGACGTGGCAGAAACAAGTCTCACTTGAATTTGTATTTACTCTTCTATCAAAAAATAGTGGTGAAGGAACGAACGAGGGATTAGGATGACAAACAAGTGGGAGAAAACGTCGGGTCCACGATAAGCGTGACACGTCAACCTTGTCGGTGGGAGCCATGAACATCTACTGGATAATGTGCAATGTTATGGCATCGACGTTACAAAGAAAATGAGTGGCTATTTATGTGTAAAAAAGATAGGAGCTGCAAAAATATGATGTGTTTTATCTTCCTTTTTGTTTGTTTGTTCCTCATATGATTTATCTTAGAAAGATCTTTATCTTCTGCACAAAAGAAAAATAATATGGATGAGACTGCCACATATTCAAATTTAAAACCATTCCCATCAATCTCGATCGTTTTAGCGGTCCCTTGTGAGATAACTTATACAAATTGAACAAAATATATATAATTCATGCAAAACGAGGATGCACTAGAAAAAGAAAAAGTTATATATTAACCAAAAACACAATCGATATTTTATTCAGGAAATACCAAAATTGCATTTATTATCTGAGTACCATCTAATCTCAGTAATATCAAAAGATTTTCTTATGATAAAAGCGAGGATTTTAAATATTTTCTAAATCTAAAGATTAATAGTATCATGTTTTGCATTTGAGTATGTAATTAATTTATCAATATGGTACAATTAAGTGGGAAAGGTCGAATCCATAATGAAAGTTTCAGTTAGAATCCATTTACGATTAAAGCATCTCCAATGGAGTAATGCCTTTTTTGTTTGTTCATGACTGTATTTTTTATTCTATTTTGCAGTTAATTTTGCAGTGGGGTTGGAGATGCTCTTAGACCAAGATACCTTGGTTAATTAGAAAAAAATGTGAAGAAAGAAAAAAGATAAGAAATTTGTGATATTTTATGCAAGGAATCTCTCACATTGATTGATTTGGTCGGTCCGTTATAATCCATTACAATAGTTACAGGTTTTCGTTGGCCGCCTATGGGCCCTATAGTTCAAACTAGGCCTACTCAGAAAGAGAAGTCACTAATGACAACCGAATCTACTCTACTGTCGCATTAAATTTATTTAGACTATACTAGATACTTGTTTGCTTTTCTTGTTTAGATAAGGATGTTGCTACGATGGATTAGATCAAATGACAAAGATTACATTTACAATTTATTGTTGTGTTTATTCAATGAATTGAAAATATATAGTAGAGTTGCATTGTCTCAACTTACAAAAATTTATGATTTTTTTATGAAATAACGATTCAATCTTTAACCGCTAGTAGTAACAGAAGACAAAAATGAGCATTTTGATTTAAGAACCAGTAGGAGTTACACATTCATATAAATCATGATGTGTACGTACAATACACATACTCTCCGGTTAAGTGAACAATGAAATGCTAAACCGGCCTACTATGGAAACTCTGACGATCGATCCTTCAGCTTTTCTATGGTTTGAGAGAGTAAACGACCTTTTACTATACTACTGTTGACACTTGCTCATCTACATATATTCACCAAAAAGGAGAAGATGGTTATGAATCTATGATTTGTCTAAATTTGCTGAGAATATCCATTAAATGAATTTTTTTATGTTCGATGTTGATGAAAAGGAAATAAATTTCACTCACTGAGTATAAAGGATGGCAGGTTTGGTTCTGATGGTTTTGGCTTGGCCATTTCAATCTTGATCTCAGTCGAAGAGTCGCTTGAGAATCCTAGCTTCTGCATTATCTTTTCTAATCTTTTCCCATTCGTCAGATACAGATAACCAATCTGGCAATTAAAACAGAGGAAAGCAGGTTTAGTGTCACGCAAAACAAGAATATTTTTACTTTCAAGCAGAGTTACCGGGAGGTACTTACCAGTGTCTCCAATGATGATGCCTTGTTATAAACCGCAACACCTGCACGCCTTTTTGAACGACTTCTAGCTGAGCCTAGATTTTTTCCCCACCTAAGTACATCCCTGCAGCAAATACACATTCATCAGACAGATACAATCAATGAGAAGTGAAATCACTTTTCTCAACTCAATTACAGGTATGTTGCAGAGAAAAGTGGATGCTGAAATAAAGGGTTTTGTGTACTGACCTCTCTTCCTTTGTTAGGAAATCATCATCAACAAGTTTCTTCAACAAAGCATACTGAAGAAGACGATGAGACAAAGTTAGCAGTTAACATATTGTAACAACAATTACTCAAAAGTTAAGTCTAAAATTTCTATTAAGATAAATGGAAAAGAAAATTACAAATATCCTTGAGCTGTAACTAGATGAAAGATCTTAAGACTATATAGCAGCAAACCCATGAAACAGAGCAAACACAATACGCTGCTTCTTGGAAAATGGAGATAACATCATACCACATTCAAATACTGATCTGAGAAAGAAAAAAAAAAAGGAGGTCAAAAGATGACAAACCTGTGCTTCACAGCGCACTACAGCCCTAACACGATCGTTATAATCTTCAATACTAAGTGGAGGGAAAAGGAAATGCCTACGAGCATATAGCTGCAAAAAAAAACAAAAACAAGAAGAATCTATTCCGTGAGAGAGTAGTACAATCTGCATTTTCCATATTAAAACAACAACAGAGAAGAGTTCACATAAAACTAAGCCTAGAATGAAACTTGGTACTCCTAATCAAGATCGATCAAACAGAAGATTAAGGTAAAGTTATAAGCATGAAGCATAAAGCTCAGAGAGCAATGGAAAGCGAACCTCGTATATGGAATCACCTATAAAAGCTAAAGAAGCAGCATTGAAGACTGATCTTGGCTTCTCAAGCTTTGGTGGAGTTGGAGACCAAGTCTCATACCCCATGTAACTATCATCAACTTCATCACTCAACTCTACACCCAGAAACACACAATCTTAGTATCTCTAACAGAACCAGAAAATTTGGAAACTTTGATTCAGGGTTCGCTTAATCTACGCAATTCCATTTAAAAAGCCTCTACCTTTACTTTCGGGTCGCTTGAGCAAATCGTCGACGGAGATGCTGATTCGCGGAGACGGTGGAGGAGGTAAAGGCGGCGGTAAGAAAGAGTTGCTGTTCGGAGTTTTCTTCACTTTACGAGGCGCGTTAGGGTTGTACGGTAGTCTAGGCTGTGTATCCAAGGCAGCTCTCACGGAGAAGCTCCCAGATATAATCACCATTGAAGCTTAAACTCTCTTCTTCTTCCTTTCGAGTCAGCTCCAACGATAAGGTTGTCGTATTAAGAACTTGGGCTTTAGTTGGGTTTTTACTAATGGGTTTTACTCCGTTGGGCCTTTTTCTTTACAGAAACCTGGTCGGAGGGTTTTATTGTTGATCTCTGCTCTGAAAGACACTCTCGACTAAATAAATGATTGTATATGAGAGACAGACCATGTTTATTGACAAATACCCTAAGTAGTTCTTAAGTGGGCCCTAATCAATTTTTAGTTATTATCATTAAGCTAAGTAACTTTGTTAAGATACACATTAGTTTTAGTAGTTTATTAGTAGTTTCTTAAGTAAAGTTCTTAACAATAATAAAAAATACTAAATTTAATTTTTGACAAATCATTTGATTTTAAAATCAAGAAAATAGATTTTAGAATCAATGATATAGATTTCAAAATGAAAACAAGTGGATTATTATAAATTGAACAAATGGATTTATAGTTCTCATTATCCTTCTTCAAACATATACTCTCACAGAAAATTAATAGCTTGGTGTCAAAGAAGAGAAGAGGCAGTTGCGAGAGAGTGGTGTTTACTCTGGTTTTGATTCTTAGAAAGACTCAACTTCCAGGTAACATCTTTGTAGTGTGGTATGTATGTGAAGAAACAAGAGCTTGATGTACACCTTGATGTACACTAGCTTTCATTTGTTCTAGCAGTCTGGAACGAGATGAAATGGTTCTCTTAACTCCTGAAAAAGCACAAATGAACCTTGTATGAGTCGAGCTTTCTTTATATGAGTGATAAGAATGATCCATGGACATAGAATGGACTCTGAAACATCTTTATATGAGTGATAAGAATGATCCATGGACAGAGAATAGACTCTAAAACACCAAAACAATAAAGCCCTTAAGCTTTCTTTAGAACTAGTGGGTTTTATAAAATAAAAGTAACACCAAGAACCTCACTTCTTGACATACAAAACAGAGAAAGAAAATGAACAAAAGCGAGAGATGTGCTGTGTGTGTTTACACAGGAGATGCTGTAGACTTTTGCATTTTGTTATCTCCTTGAAAACATAGATAACTAATAACACCCTTTTAATCCATTTGAAATAAAAACAAAAGGGAAAGTCTTTGCATCCCCAAAGTCAAAAGACAATCTTTTTACAAGTGAAGCAAGCTATAGTTACACTAAAAGAGTCGAACTTGGCCAAAAGAAATCAAATTTCTTGAACAGAACTTACCATAGAAAAGCTATCCCTGATGAAGGGAGCCACAGTCCATTCACTGGTTCCTAAAATCAATCAGATTCTAATTCAGTATACATACAAAAGAACGATTCTTCCTCTATAATGATCATCTGCAATAGAGAGATCTGTATTATAAAAAAATTAATGCTGGATTGCAGAAAGTACCAAGTTTTTCGTAAGAGGTCATGCGCAGTGCTGGCATCTGATATCTGTCTCATGAACATCGACAGAGACACCGTTTCGTTGTCCACCGAGAAGGAGAAAAATCGCCATATCGCCGAGTAGAGGAGAGAACACGCGAGAATGAAAGAGACCAGAGTTACGCAACACCAAAACCTCTCTCCAATTGTTTTGTGACGCGTGGCGAGTAAGAGCATGTTTATTGCAGACTCTTAAGTAGGTATCTTAGGCTAATTGCAATTAAAAAGAAAAGAAAAAAAAAAAGAAAATACAAGAGGCGTATCTTAATTAAGATAGCCAAGCGACGTCTCTTAGGGTGAACGTGTCACAAATCAATTGGCTAAAAAAGAGGTGCCTCGTTTCTTCGTTTCTTTCTCTCTCTCTCTGTTTCTTTCTGTATCAAGGAAAATGGACGCTGGTGCTGAAGCTCATATGGATCCAACGGTGGACGGCGATTCTTCGTCGGCGACGGAGGAATCTGGATTAAATCAAAACAGCGACGGAAAATCAGAGCCGTAGCCGTTGAACCAAGGGAAGATTTTGAGAACACTTGCGACAGTGGAGAAGGATTCGCAAGCAATAGCGGAGAGCTTCTCATCTCTCTTTGTTTCCCTTCAATCAACTCTCTATGAGGTTAAAAAACGCTTTTGTTCGTGGAAAGATGAAAACTTTGTTAAGTTTGATGGCACTTTCATCTGTTTCTTTCTCAAGATAGTTTATTTGATTGTTATCTTTGTTTTTATGAAACGTTCTTTGATGGTGGTATAGGCTACCAGCAGCTCTGCTTATAGAGGAAGCTTTAAAAGCGGTGACGAGGAAGAGTAACGTTGAAGAATCATCTTCTTCTGTTATGGTCAAATGTTCCTGGTGTTGATCTTCTTCTGTTTTCTCATTGTTTCAAATGTTCTTGTTGATCTTGTTATTGTTGATGTTGTTTAGTTTCAATAAAAAAATGTTTAATAATTTGTTTATGTAAGAATTTTTAACTTAAGAAACTACCATTGGAGGACTAAATTTTGATGTTTCTTAACATAAATTCTTAACTTAATTTTAATACTAAAATATTGACTAAGAACCCACTTAGGGGTTATTGCAATAAACATGCTCTAAGAGACGTTCCTTCCTTCCCCTAATTAAGAGACGGCTCTTCGATTAATGCCATTTTATCTTTAAAAAAAAATCTAATTACCCTAAGATACCGTGCTAAGAAACACCAATGAACGTGCTCTAAGAGCATCTTTATTCGGATCTCTTAAGGGGGTCTCTTACACTGTTCACAGGCCTCAATGACATGTGGAGCCGTAAATAGTGCAAGAGACAGTTCTAAAAACTCTTAAATAAGAACCGTCTCTTGCACTGTTCACGGGATCCACTGATACATATCGGTCCGCGATTGGTTTAATTTTTTTATATATATATAAATCAGAAAAAGTAAAAGAAATAAAAATAAAAATAAGAAATCTTCTTTGAGGGTTATGGGATAAAGATGCTCTAAGAACACCTCCAATCTCCAATGAAAAATTCTATCTTTAGAGTTATTAAAAATATGTATATATGTGTATATATATATTAATATTAGTATTTTATTATGAGGTTATTAACTTCATTGAAAATCTAACTTACTTAAGATTTATAAAATAAATATATTTTTTTAGAATTTTAGTGATAAAACCCCCATTGGAAATGTTACTTACATTATTTGGTCCATGAATCTCCTCATTACTGTAGTGTGTTATATAATTTGTCGACACCTAACCGAGGAGGACCCTCCAGGTTTTACATGTTCTTTTGCATAAGGTTATAATACAAATATGGGTTAGGAGTTGGGACACATGAGCCAGCATAACTGTTGAAATAACGACGAGCTAATGATCTTCAAATGTATGCTAGAGGAAAAAGGTGAACTGGTGGACAAGAAATCAATATCGATCATTCGATTGATATACTTTATTCTAGGTGCATGCGTACCGATAAAAAGTAAGACAGTATAAATGTGAGACACAATTCTTCTTAATTTTTGGGGTTGGTTTCAGTCAGATTATGGTCATGTTGGCATCAAAGACTAAGTACTTCAAAAGTTTTGATTTCTATAGTGTTTGTTCAGATTTAACATTTTCTAGTTAACATCATTTATATATATGCATTGTTTTATTGAAATTAACAAGATATATACTACACTTACATTAAGATTACAAAAAGTATAGCACAAACTTCATTGAATGATCAAAATGGTAGGTAGTGATTTTGCATCAGTTTCATAAAAAGGACAAAGGATCGTGTTCTTGGCTATCAAAAACCCTAGAGATTGTGAATCGAATAGGGGAAAAATATTCTCCAGTTGTTAACTTCAAGTGGTTCTTCACATATATGGAGATATGGTCCAAATGAAAACAACCACACAACTCCCAAAATTGTAAATAACATGAAACAAATTTATGCAAATTAAAAAAAAAATGCAAATTATTTGACTCGTTAATTTTGAATTGTTTTTTAATTCTATTCTGTCAACTCTCAATCTTTGAGACTTTTTGGGAAAAATATACAGATGTATAATTTTTAGCTTTTTTTGCAGAAAAAAGAGAAGAAGAAGTACTACATAATAGATTAAGAACTTTAGACAACTTCCAATGGGGTTCTTCCTCCCATTGGAATTCTTAATAAAATGGGATTTTTAGAACCTTTACCTATGAGGTTCTACAATTTTTGTGGACTTCACAACTATTTACATTTATATAATATATACATATATATATACAATATATATATTAAGAGCTCCAATGGGAAGAACTCCATTGGAGGAGGTGCTCTTAAAATAGTTTATTCAAAAACCCTCTCGGATTTCCTAAGATGCACGACCTTAAATCAATGGAACTCATGCAATAATTAGATATGATTAAAGCACTAATTTGTATAGTGTCTTTCGTTTTCTTGATCAAGATGTATATACAATTAAAGTGATGATCATATAAAGATAGCTCCCATGTTAGGTACTGCTTGATAGAAAAGTTTTTAAATGGCGTTTATAGATATTATAAAAGAAGCATAAGTGTCCCAAAGAATTAATATTATTGGGAAACTATTAAAAGTAAATAAAAAGAGAATCGCTAATTTTATTGTTTGGCATTAGTCAAAGGGTTAAATGTTAAATTACAATTAAAAGAGTGGCTTTTTAGGTTCAAAGTTTGTATAATCAAAGTAGTCAAGCGGCTAAACAATCTCACTTCTTTAGATTCTAATATATTATACCAGAGATCATCCATGCACAAGCTGTATGAAAGTGCATGAGGTGGTGTGCATGTGGTCCATTCATGAAGAGTTTAAATTGGCCTTAAATAAAAGTATATATCATGATTATATTGTAGAGCTTCGTTTGAATACGTAATGTGTTTACATGGTTAACATATATGCAGTCCAAACCAAAAGTCGAGTATGTTTTTTTTGGATGCTGACCGGTCTGGCATCATAATTATATTAGACTAAACTAAGCTTTAATACATTTTTAGGATATCATTATCTCCAGTCTCTTAATCGAGGTTTTTAACTCATGATTTAATATAATTTTTATTTTATTTTTTTGGTTAAAAGATAGCTCTTATTTATCTTATTTAAAAGACGGTTTTTAGTTTTTCTTAATTAAAAATTAAGAAATTAAAATTAAGAATCATCTATTATCCAAAACTAAGAATCTTGATTAAGAGATCGGAGATAATAATGGTTTAACCACGTACGTTTGACATATGTGTACACCCAACTTAGATACTATAATTGTATAATCATGCATGTCTTTGCGCATACATGATAGTCACTGCATGGTACATACGAGCATGCATGTATCCACTACGAACATGACGAAAATATGTGTTAATATATACGGTGAAATAAGATATGTGGCATAGTGGAATTTCGCACGAATGCGCACCCAAAATACCCCACAAGCCAAAAGACAATTAGCACACTTTTCTTTCGATATATTCTTTATCTATTATCTTCATTTCCTTATAGAATCTTACTTCTTCGAATATTTTTTTACCAAAATAATAATTAAACCTTTTTGGAAAACAATTGATATTTGCTTGGCAGTGTTTCCAAAAAAAAAAAATTGTTTGGCTCAGATTATGGATATACTGATGCAGCACACGTCCTTTTCCCTTTTAGTATTGGATTTTCTTTTATTTCTTTGTTATCGATAAGGATGAATTAATCCTTTATCCAGTTGGTTTTATTGCTTTCATTAGTTATATAAGGTCGTTAGCCAAGGATTTGTAAGACGCGACTTATTTGAATATTAAACAGAGCTTTTATAAACTCTTCATCCTTGTTCTCGGATAGAGCTTTCGACTCTCAACGATCTCAAGAAGGCAACTATTCTAGGCATTCTCAGAATCAATAGATTACTTGCATTATACGTAGCTTCCGCTACATCAGTTGGTATCAGAGACTTTCGGTTTTGATTTCTTAATCAAGATCAACGATCTTTGAGACTTCCGCATCAATCATCAAACTTCATCATGCCGCCTCGAAAACAAACCCCTGAAGAACAAAACGAAGAACTCCGCAACACACTGGAGACCTTCACCGCGAATCTACATGACACACTTATGCACGCTGTCGAAGCAGCTCTTACAACGGCCTTGCAACGACAACAAAACGCCCCGTTACAACAACCACACGTCCAGGCAGCTCACCATCGTCGTGAAGGAGACGACTCTGATGAAGACTTGGGCGAAAATTTGTTCGCAAACCCTCAACGACGTCACAACCGAGATCACATCGCCGCTCCAGCTGATCATCAACTCAATCGACGAGAAATTCAGGCTGAAGATAGACGGTGGGAGTCTGGTTTTCGGGTTGAGATTCCTGAGTTCTCTGGAAATCTTAGTACCGAGGAATTTCTAGATTGGTTAAGTGCAATCGAAGAAATTCTAGAATTTAAGCGAATTCCGGAAGATCAATGTGTTCCTTTGATTGCCTCCCGTTTCAAAAACAGAGCTATGGCTTGGTGGCAACAAATTAAAGAATCACGTCGGCGGGCTGGTAAAACTCGCATTGATACATGGGAACGTCTAAAAAAATATATGCGCAGAGCTTTCCTGCCATACAATTACGAGCGTACTCTCTACAACAAACTACAAGCATTGCGACAAGGAGCTAGGACTATAGACGAATACGCAACAGATTTTTTCCATATGGTAGCTCGAGCAGCAATCGTTGAAACAGAAGATCAACTCGTTTCACGGTTTATCGGTGGTCTGCGTTATCAAATTCAACTCGCCTTGCAGCAATTCAACCCCCTAACAGTTTCTGAAGCACACCAACGCGCAGTGGCCATGGAATCTCAGTACCGATCCTCGTGGGGAACGGGAAACACTCGAAACAGATTGACCTCTCAAGCCACCGATACAAACACAGCGTCCACATCGGATAATTCTCAAACTCGTCCAATGACAGCAAGGACAGGAAACACCACTATAACAGACGCAAGTGCACAAAATCGTCCAGCACGTACAGGTGCACTACGTTGTTTTTCTTGTGGAGAAAATGGACATAGACAGACGGCATGCCCAAATCAGAACCGTCGTGGTCTGCTCAACCAGGATGTTGCTATGGATGAAGAACCTAAGTATGATACCTATGACTCAGATTCACAGCAAGGAGACGAACCAGAACTCATCGCCGGCGATACAGGAGCTCATGCTCTCGTTCTGCGCTGTAACTGTCTATTGCCTCGCTCTACGGAAGAATCTTGGCTTCGTACAAACTTGTTTCGCTCCACCTGTACCATTAATGGCAAAATATGCAAAATAATTATTGATTCGGGAAGTTGTACCAACGTCCTCTCTGCCTTAGCCGTCAAGAAACTGGATTTAAAGTCAATCGCACACCCTGCTCCATATAAGCTTGCATGGCTCAACAAAGGGGTGGAAATAACTGTTTCTCGTCAAGTCACAGTGACCTTCTCCATTGGATCTTACTTGGACTCTGTTTGCTGTGATGTGGTTCCCATGGACGCATGCCATCTTCTTCTTGGCCGTCCATGGCAATATGATAAAAATGTGACTCACAATGGCAAAGCTAATACTTACAGCTTTGAGTTTAAAGGGCGTACTATAACTTTGTTGCCATCACCTGAGACATCAACACAAGACGAGCTCCCTGCCACAACAACGACAACTTCATTACCATCTCCCCAAGGACGTTCACTCCTCACTTTACCTAAAGCGGCTTTTGAAGCTCAATTAAAGGAAGCGGAGGTTGTCTGGGCACTAGTGGCAGCGCCCACACCTTCATCACCGATCGTCAATCCACCACCAGAATTCAACTCGCTGCTGACAGCGTTTGAAGACGTCTTTCCAGAGGAGCTTCCAACCAGCCTCCCTCTTCTACGCGATATTCAGCATCACATAGACCTACTCCCTAACGCAACACTACCCAATCGGCCTCACTATCGTATGAGTCCACAGGAACATGATGAATTGCGTAGACAAGTTGAAGAACTCTTAACTAAAGGACATGTCCGTGAAAGTCTTAGTCCTGCAGCAGTACCCGCCTTACTCATACCTAAAAAAGACGGGTCATGGCGCATGTGTGTGGACAGTAGAGCTATTAACAAAATCACCGTTCGTTACCGATTCCCCATCCCGCGACTCGATGATCTCTTAGACCAAATTGGCAGTGCGTCTATCTTCTCAAAACTGGATCTTAAAAGTGGCTATCACCAGATTCGAATTCGTCCAGGTGATGAGTGGAAAACCGCGTTTAAGACTCGTGAAGGCCTTTTTGAGTGGCTAGTTATGCCTTTCGGCCTGTCAAACGCTCCTAGTACGTTTATGCGTGTTATGAATCAGGCCCTTCGCCCCTTTATTGGCAAGTGTGTCGTGGTTTACTTCGATGACATCCTCATATTCAGCTCGACACTCGAAACTCACCTCCAACATTTACACGACGTCCTTCAGGTCCTGCGACAACAGAAACTTTTTGCAGCTCGCAAAAAGTGTGTGTTTGGGTCTTCTCAAGTCCTTTTCTTGGGATACATAATTTCTATTCGTGGCTTAGAAGTGGATCCTAGTAAGATAGAGGCGATCAAGTCATGGCCACAACCACGGACCATTACTGAAGTTCGAAGCTTTCACGGCTTGGCGTCCTTTTATAGACGTTTTGTTCGAAATTTCAGCGCATTATCAGCACCACTTACGGACTGCATGAGGGGAACCACGTTCGCATGGACTACGGAAGCTGAGAAAGCGTTCCAGACCATCAAAGACCATCTCATCTCAGCCCCTATCCTAGCCTTACCAGATTTTGACACGGTTTTCGAGCTGTATTGTGATGCTTGTAAAACTGGTATTGGCGCGGTTCTCAGCCAACAGGGACGCCCAATCGCGTTTTACAGTGAAAAGCTCACAGGTTCGCGAGCTCGTTATAGCACGTACGACGTAGAATTTTATGCCATCGTCCAAGCCATTCGCCATTGGCGTCATTATCTTTTCCATCAAGAGTTTATCCTGTTTACGGATCATGATGCTCTCAAACACTTGGATAGCCAGTCAAAGATATCTTCACGACATGCATCTTGGATCGCGTACTTACAACAGTTCACTTTCGTCATTCGGCATCAATCGGGAAAGACAAATAAGGTAGCCGATGCGTTAAGCAGAAGACATACACTCCTTGCAACCTTTCACACGTCCGTCCCTGGCCTTAGTTCTATTGCTGAATTATATGAAACTGATCCATTCTTTGGGCGGATTTGGAGTGAGGTTCAGTCCCACACTCGTACGGACTTTGTACTTCACGAAGGATTTCTTTTTCGTGATAACAAATTGTGTATCCCTGAGGGTAGTTGGCGATTGCGTATTATTCAGGAACTCCATAATGAAGGACACATGGGACGAGATCGTACGATCAAGCTCGTTCTCGACTCATACTACTGGCCGTCGGTTCGTCGTGATGTTGCTCGATTCGTCGAACGTTGTGTAGTCTGTCAGACATCAAAAGGACACGCGTCGAACGGTGGGTTATATATGCCATTACCAGTTCCCACACAGCCGTGGACAGATATAAGTATGGATTTTGTTCTCGGTCTCCCTCGAACTCAACGAGGCAATGATTCCATCTTTGTCGTTGTCGACCGCTTTTCGAAAATGGCTCACTTTATTCCTTGCAGAAAGACAACAGACGCAGTCTCGGTCGCTCATTTGTTCTTTCGTGATATATATCGTCTCCATGGCTTACCCTTGTCAATCGTATCCGATCGGGATTCTCGTTTCTTAAGCCACTTTTGGCGTACGTTGTGGAAACTCTTACGGACAAGTCTTGATATGAGCTCGGCCTATCACCCCCAGTCCGATGGTCAGACAGAGGTGATTAATCGTTCCTTAGGAGACATGCTGCGTTGCTTAGTTGGCGATCATATTCGTTCGTGGGATACTATTCTTTGCCAAGCAGAGTTCGCTTTTAATCATGCCGTCAACAGGAGCACTTCTTTCAGTCCCTTTCGCGTCGTGTATGGTATTGTCCCGCGTGGGCCTATTGATCTTGGCGTCGTCCCAGACACTACACGAGATCACGGCGAGGCTGTTGACTTCGTCGCTGATGTGTCTCGCATACATCAACTCGTCCATGACAATCTGCAGCTTACTTCTGCAAAATACAAAGCTGCAGCAGACAGACATCGGCGTGACGTTCAATTCAACGTCGGTGACAAAGTTTGGGCCGTACTCACAAAGGAGCGTTTCCCTGCTCACGAGTATAATAAGCTCAAGGCTAGAAAGATAGATCCTCTGGATATTGTTGAGAAAATAAACTTTAATGCCTATCGGGTTTGTTTACCACCCAATATCCGTTGTTCTGACGTTTTTAACGTCAAACACCTCGTGCCATTTGTTCCTCACGATGAAACTGAAGATTCGAGGGCGAATCTTTTCTTACCCCGGGAGACCTGATGCAGCACACGTCCTTTTCCCTTTTAGTATTGGATTTTCTTTTATTTCTTTGTTATCGATAAGGATGAATTAATCCTTTATCCAATTGGTTTTATTGCTTTCATTAGTTATATAAGGTCGTTAGCCAAAGATTTGTAAGACGTGACTTATTTGAATATTAAACAGAGCTTTTATAAACTCTTCATCCTTGTTCTCGGATAGAGCTTTCGACTCTCAACGATCTCAAGAAGGCAACTATTCTAGGCATTCTCAGAATCAATAGATTACTTGCATTATACGTAGCTTCCGCTACATCATATACGTACCAGCTTGATAAAAACAACTTTTTCTTTTCTATTTTTATGTTCTAAGTAGAAAGATATATTTTCAAGTCTATAATATCATGTCTAGTAAAAATAACTTGAATGAACTGGATATTATCTTTAATTAATCAGTTAACGGTGTTACCAAAAGAAGATACGAGTTATTATATGCTTAATTTGTTTTTTTGTATCCTTGCGCCATACATGATTCATCTCTATTTGTGTGTTTTTGTAAGTTGCTTTGCAGGTTATATTCTAACGAAATTATGATTATTGAGTGTAATGACGTACCATCTTACCAGTTATATATACTTCACATTATCCCGTCTAAATTTAAATAAATAAAATCAGAAATAAAATAAAAGAATTATCAGCCACATGATTTGTTGCCACACCGCACCATGATTAAAGTTATATAAAGAGAGATACCAGGACAGATTCAAAGTGAAAGAAAGTCCCAAAAACAACCAACAAAAAAAAAAAAAAACATTCGTGTGCGTGCGGCTAAGTTAAAACATTAATGGACACTACTACTTCATCACTTTTGCTCGTCTCCTTCTTCCTCTTTGTAATCATTATCATCATCTTCAACAAGATCAACAACGGTCTCAGAACATCCTCAGCTTCAAAGAAGAAACTTATTGAGCATGTTGTTACACACAGACACGGACCACGGTTTCCACAAGGAAGCTTGGGATGGCCTATCCTCGGAGAAACCATCGAGTTCGTCTCTTCTGCTTACTCAGACCATCCCGAGAGTTTCATGGACAAACGTCGGCTTATGTATGAACTCGTCCCTCTCTCTTTAGAGCATCATTATTCTCAGACTCTAAACCATTCTCTTAACCATGATTCTAACTCATGATTTAACATTTTTTTTTTATTTTTTTGGCTAAGAGATGACGTTTATCTCTCTTATTTAAGAGACGATTCTTAATTTTTTTTTATTTATTAATTAAGAAAAACTAAAAACCGTCTCTTAACCGAAGCTAAGAACTTCGGTTAAGAGACTGCGGATAATGATGGTCTTACCCTTTAATGGCCACAATATATTTACAAAATTTAAACCACTAGAATGTATGATATTTTGCCATGTAACGACGTTATTTTTCTATTATCTATAAATAAATATATGTTTTTATGTATGCAAAGGTACGGTAGAGTGTTTAAGTCGCATATATTTGGAACGGCTACGATCGTGTCGACGGACGCAGAAGTTAATAAAGCAGTTTTACAGAGCGACTCCACGGCATTTGTGCCGTTCTACCCTAAAACGGTGAGGGAGCTCATGGGAAAATCGTCGATACTTCTGATAAACGGGAGTTTACACAGAAGGTTCCATGGATTAGTCGGTTCGTTCTTAAAGTCACCACTTCTCAAAGCTCAAATCGTTAGAGACATGAACAAGTTTTTGTCGGAATCCATGGATCTATGGTCCGAGGACCAACCTGTTCTCCTCCAAGATGTCTCCAAGACTGTGAGTGTATAAAATGATTTTCACTAATTCATTTTTAATATATAAAATGATTCATGCAGTAAAACTGAAAATTTAAAAGGGCAATCATAATGATATATACCACCGCGGAACATTAATTTATTTTAATAAAATGGTTACAATCATTACATTTGATATAATGATTACAAGTTTCTGCTTTTTTGTTTTGTTTAAGAGAATTAACTACTCCCTGTATCATATTAAGAGGGTTTTAAAGTTTTTTTCATAAAGATTAAGAAAATACAAAATTTAATACAATTTTTCTTGGTAACACAAAATGTTATTAGTTTAACCAATAAAAAAAACATGTAGTATTTTGTAATTGGTTACAAATTTCAAATGATATTAATTTTTTTCTAGAATTGTGTAAACATCACTTATTATGAAACAAAAACAAAATCCTAAAACACCACTTATTGTGGTACGAAGGGAGTATTATACTTTTAGTTATATTTTCATATGTGATTAATTTTTTAAATTTTAATTGATAGGTTGCATTCAAAGTACTTGCAAAGGCATTGATAAGTGTAGAGAAAGGAGAAGAGCTAGAAGAACTAAAGGAAGAATTTGAGCAATTCATAACAGGACTCATGTCACTGCCTATTAACTTGCCTGGAACCCAACTTCATAGATCTCTCCAAGCTAAGAAGAAGATGGTGAAGCAAGTTGAGAAGATCATAGAAGGCAAAGTCAGGAGAGCAAAAAACAAAGAAGAAGATGGTGTGATTGCAAAAGATGTTGTGGATGTGCTGCTTAAGGACTCAAGTGAAAATTTAACTCACAATTTGATTGCTAACAATATGATTGACATGATGATTCCTGGCCACGATTCTGTACCTGTCCTCATCACCCTCGCTGTCAAATTTCTATCCGATTCTCCTACTCCTCTTCATTTTCTAACGGTAATTAACTTAAACCATAATCAAGTTATGATAGTTTAGTTCGTAGTCCCTTCTTCTAATCAAAGCTAAATCTATATTTCTATAAGTATAGGCGAAATAAGATTTAAATTTGTAGTAGGATTCCAGTAAAAAATCTTCTAGACATGAAAAATGTAAGATTAGACTATAGTGATATAGACTTTTCTCTCATTCACAATAGATAGAAACAAATCACTCATTAATTTAAAAGAAATTTAATGGATCGGAAACTGATATTAACTCGTGGGTATATGATTGCCAGGAAATTTTATAAGCTCTTCTTACTTTAAAATATTTATGATTTATCAGAAAGAAAACATGGAGCTGAAAAGTTTGAAGGAGTTGACAGGAGAGGAACTATATTGGAATGACTATTTGTCTTTACCTTTTACACAAAAGGTATATATATTCTCTTTTTCCTTGATATAAGTTAATTATATGTGAAAAGGTTCATTAAGTCGATTAATAAATCTTTATCATCAGGTCATTACAGAGACACTGAGAATGGGAAATGTTATAATTGGAGTGATGCGAAAAGCAATGAGAGATGTTGAAATAAAAGGATACGTGATACCAAAAGGATGGTGCTTCTTGGCTTATCTTAGATCAGTCCATCTTGATAAACTTTACTATGACTCTCCCTACAAATTCAATCCCTGGAGATGGCAAGTAAGAATCACTCAAATATATACAGTTGATACATAGCCAAATATTTAAGAGGAATTATATATTTAAGTAGATATACATTTTTTTATGCACTAGGAAAGGGATTTGAACACGAGTAGTTTCAGTCCTTTTGGAGGTGGCCAGAGGTTGTGTCCTGGTCTTGATTTGGCCCGTCTTGAAGCTTCAATTTTCCTTCACCATCTTGTCACTCGCTTCAGGTAATCAAATAATTACATGATATTATTACATAAATATTCATAATGTTGTAAATAAATTTGATGAAAAAAAAAAAGATAAAGGTGTGGCAAGTGCGCTAGACTTTAGACAAAGCGGTACATTAGGACCATATAAGTCTCATCTCTTTTTGACAAGTTGGACTCAGTTATTAAAAGACAAAAGTGGAAATATGTTTCTTGAGAAAGCTTGTAGCTAGCAGTTAACATTGAACTCTAAATCTACACGATCTAAGTCTAAAGATTTTGTATAATAACAACCTAATGTTTTGGTTATGATATGCAGATGGGTTGCAGAAGAAGATACAATTATAAATTTTCCTACAGTTCATATGAAGAACAAACTACCAATTTGGATCAAAAGAAGGTGATGATTAATAAGTGGAAAATGGAGAATCAATTTTGCATTATCAAAGTGTAAAAGGTTAAACAAGTTACAAGTCACACGAGTGTTTGAAAGTGGGAGTGAAATGAAAGTGATAGTGAGACAGAAAAGACGACATACATGATGGAGTGTAGAGACAAAAAAGGGAGTCACACGTGTGGCAGGCGTCAAAACACGTGTCAACTACTTGTCGTTTTCCGTCAAAAGACATATAACGACAAACTCACAAAACCTTTGTTTGTTGACAGGGCTCCACGTGGATCCCAGCTGCTTATTTATTTTGTCGAGAATAGAACTTCGAGAATGTAACGAGTACTGTAATACAAAGGCGTATGATATTCATATTACTATATATTTTCATGATAATCCTAATTATAATCACGACTATTCCTCTTGCTATATGTATCAGGACATCATTACAGAGAATTTTATGAACTCTGACCAATCATTCATTTTGATATCTTCGTTTCAAATTATGAAATAAGTTAGTTTGCACATAGTCTAGCAAATATACTATTTATATATTATACATCAGTATCAATCGAATTAAAACTGTGAGATATGCTTTAGATATTAGTTCTAATTGTCAAACGAAACTTGTAAGTTGTGAACTACAAGGGTGTGGTCGGATGGTTGAGACGGCTCATAAAAAATTGAAGGATCGTAGGTTTAAAATTTTTTCCTAGATTATTCATCTTTATGATCAGATGTCATGGATATCTAATTTTTCTTGCGAGCAACTGGGTCTGGTTGACGCCGATAGTCAGGCATCTGAAAGACTAGTCAGTTGGATTTTGGTCTGCTGGACATTACGGTCCATAAAAAAAAAGAGAACTTGTAAGTTGTGCCTTCTCAATATTGAAGTAAACCTGTGAGGTCTGGTTAATAAAGATCAGCGCAAGAATTGAAGGTGCGTTAGGGTTTGTTGATTATGCGTACATATTCGAGTCTCTCTGTGTTATTGTGTACAAGTCTCATTAACTGAACTAAAACTCATCAATCATTATTTTGTAATTTCTAAAGTAGTTATTGGTATGTTACCAAATTCTGATTTGATTATGATTTTAAAATGATAAAAGCTAAGGACAACCTTTGGTCTCCAAGAATTTAGATGTTAGTTATATAATGAGTAAGAAAGTGATGTTACTTATCTTCCAATAAGATAAGTTGATGTAAATAACATAACTACCCACTGAAATTAATTTAAACGTAAGAAGATAAAAGAAGGGTTGTTCTCACTGAACATCACTAACAGCCAGTATCATTTTTATCTTAAGAAATCATAATAGCGTCTAGCGGATTGGTGTCACAATAATAACTTGGGCTCATATGCTGTCATTGAGGCCTCACTTATGATAAGCCCGTTAAATTAAGGCCTCACTCGCTCCTTATATGTACTCGCCGACATAACATTTGTTAAAACAGTAACGACATGCCAGAGAGAACTCCTCTAGAATGGGGACCACGTGCAACCTTTAGGACAATTCAATAATGTCATCTCACTCGGTGACTCCTGTCTGTCACCGTTACTTTATCAAAATCGTCATTAAGTTAATACCCAACCCTTTTCACATGAACTAAAAAACTGTATCTACTAGTTTAAGTTGCTGTTTCCCAAATCTGGATATAATCTAATTTTCAGACGTTTGACCAGATAGTTAATCAGATCCTCACGCTAACACTCTAGTATAGTATTATCAAACATGTTTTTCTGTAAAATAATCACGATCTTATCTAATTAATCTTTGTTTTATTCCATAAACATACATTAAGCTAATTTACAGATGCAAATGTGCATCACCTAACAGTTTATAAACTACAACAGTCTTTTCATTATTTCCCCATTCCATACTAAACAATAAATATAATGACAAACTACGGCGCGATTCCGACGTCGTCTCATGGCTCACCGGTGGTGGATCTCGACTCAATCTCACGCGTCAAGCAACAAATCAAAGACGGACTCGCCACGCGCCGTCCATGGAGAGTGATGTTCGACTTCCACTCCATGGGGATCCCTCGCGGCGGCGTCTCCGAAGCTTTCTCAAGAATCAAGAAGAACCTTATCTACTTCCAGACTAACTACGCGATCGTCTTCTTGGTCGTGATCTTCTTCAGCCTTATCAAGCATCCCACGTCGCTCATCGTCTTGACCGTGTTGGTCTTTGTCTGGATCTTTCTCTACTTCCTCCGCGACGAGCCTATCAAGCTGTTTAGTTATCAGGTCGATGATAAGACGGTGTTGGTTTGTTTGTCGGTGATAAGTATAGTTCTCTTGTTCTTGACCAACGCGACGCTTAACGTAGCTGGAGCGTTGTTGGTCGGAGCTGTGTTGGTTTTGATACATGCGGTTGTTAGGAAGACGGAGGATCTCTTCTTGGATGAAGAGGCGGCGATGGCTGAGACTCTTGGCTGATGTCATGGCCGTGGACTTGAACCGATTGATTGATCTCGAACTTTCATTTTTTTTTTTTTGTATATTATATTGGTTTTTGTTTTATCATTTGATGTTGTCATAATAACTTTTAATTTATTATAGTATTGGTGTGAGTTTGGTTTGGGATCTCTCTCGCTCATTTGTTTTTGAGTTTTGTTTTGGGTGACGAATGTTACGAGTTTGAAGTCTGAACCATTCTAAATTGTTACGAATAAAAATATTCTAAAGACTCGGGAGTTTGTTAGTGTAATAATTTACTATGAATTGGTAATGAGTTTATTAATATCTTGAACTAGCTCTATATTTGCTTCTTTCCTCTTTTGGCAGGCAGAGCAGGCTACTTTTGTTTTTGTCACCTCTTCGTGGACGTGTCTTAGATCAAATTATGAATCTCCTTTTTTTTCAGATGATTCTTTCTGTAGTAAATAGTAATAGCTTGTTTTTACTAGATTATTGATTTTTGTTTCATCATTTGATGTAAAATAATAACTTTTAAGTCACTATATTGGTGTGTGTTTGTGTGTCTTTGGTTAGCGATTTCCTTTGTCTTTCTCATGTTTTTCAGATGATTTTTCTCTAAGAAATAATTATATCAATTACCAAAAGAAGAAGCCATCAACATTCTTACATAAACCCCACCCATAAAACAAAATAAAATCGATTTTAATGGATATTCCTTTTTGCACCATGTAAAGTTTTACAGGTCATTCATCTTTTGGTTTAAAGTTAGGCCCTTTTCAAACCCCATGAAAGTTCTCTCTTATCAATGAAAGAAAAATAATTTAAAATCTAAAAATCAGTTTGAAGCCCAAAAGCACAGTTGATTAAGACTTTAATAAAGGCCCAATAGAAGCCCATTGGATTCCAAAACGAGGTATTTACACGTCATCTCCCTTCGCCGGCGCTTATCAACCACCCTCAACCTCGCCGCCGGCCAGAGAAAAATGGCGGCTTATCACCAACCATACGACCCTCACTACGTCTACAATCCTCATCTTCTTCCACAGTTAGTCGACGAACCTGGTGCGATCAACACACTCTTCGTCTCCGGCTTGCCTGATGACGTTAAAGCTCGTGAGATCCACAACCTCTTCCGTCGTCGTCCCGGATTCGAGTCTTGTCAGCTCAAGTACACTGGACGCGGCGACCAGGTTCTGTACTTCCTCCCACATTTCACTCTTGTTCTTCACCAGAAGACTTGCTGCTTCCCTTTTTTTCCTTTTTTTTTTTTTTGCTAAAATTCCCATTTTGAGAAAAGATGTAAACTTTCTGATTCTCTCTGTGTCTAAGCTATTGAAAAGGTACTTTTTTCGTGATGGGTGTTTCAGGTTGTTGCATTTGCGACATTCTTGAGTCATGGGTTCGCTATGGCTGCAATGGATGAGCTAAATGTGAGCATCACTTCGATCGAACTGGTGTGACTTTAATAGTGATGTTATTATATAATGTGTATTTGATTGTGCTGAAACCTTGATCCAGGGGGCGAAGTTTGATCCTCAAACAGGATCGGCTCTGCATATAGAAGTAGCTAGATCAAACTCTAGAAGAAAAGAAAGGCCAGGTATGTATTATACTTTACTCTGTTCTCGTCTGGATATCGATGAGTGATCAAACCGTATGTGTGGACAGGAAGTGGGCCTTATGTAGTAATTGATAACAGAAACAAGGAGCCATCGAAATGTCAGGACGACCAGAATGATGAAGGTAATGTGTTCTGGTTACCTTGTAAAAAATTCTTAATTTGTCTTGCTTGATCTTTTGATTCATGCAGGGGAAAGCGATCCTGATGAGAGGCAAGAACCTGGGAATGGCGATTCTCCCGAGGGAAACGTTAAGACCAAAAGGTTGAAAAAGTGCATTTAGAAGCGCTTGGTTTTCTATTCCTATATGTCAGAAGCAGAAGACTAATGTCTATACTTGCTAATTTACAGCGAAGTGGAGTCTGATCAAGATAGTAAAGCACCACCACCTACTAGTGTAAGTACATTCCAAATCTCAATTTGTTACTTCCATTTAGACTTGTTTATGGTTCAAAAGCTTATAGACACATTTCTAACAGTTGCATTTGGAAAAAGCATCTGAAGGAGGTTCTTGTGCTCGACCATGTTCGACCTTGTTTATAGCCAATCTAGGGCCTAATTGTACAGAAGATGAACTCAAACAACTCCTGTCTAGGTAACAGAATGCAATTGGCTTAAACTTATAATAACATTTAGAATTTCAATATTTCCTGACATATCATTCTTTTGTACTTTCCGAAAATAGATTGATCTTGTCTGTGATCCCTCTGCTTACAGATATCCTGGTTTCAGTATCCTGAAAATCAGAGCAAGGGGCGGAATGCCAGTTGCATTTGCTGATTTTGAGGTACAAGTTTGTTACTACTTGCTCATCTTTGCAGTCTTGTAAATGCTTACCCTCGCCAGTTACAGGAAATTGAACTAGCGACTTATGCCATGAATGATCTCCAAGGCAACCTCCTATCGTCTTCAGACCGTGGCGGCATGCATATCGAGTAGTTTTTCTTGCATTTTTCTCTATTACTTTTAAAATATTCTCATTTTGCAAGATTGTTACACTCGTGGTTGGTTATAAGGCTAAACCAATGTCACGCTCTGGTTCTTGTTTCTTCTAGATATGCAAGATCCAAGATGAGGAAACAGTAGAAGATTCTCATAAACAGTAAGCCTCACCTCTCATCTGACAACGGGATTGAGAGATCATAAGCAAATGAAGCTATGTTTCTTATTTTATGTCTCGAGTTACTATTTGTTGTCATGAAGATGGATCTTCTATGCTGACACTTCAAAATATGTGTAGCCAAAATTTGCTATTAAAGATCTCTAAAATCTTATGTTTGTTGGATATTTCTGTGCATGCAGAGGATTTTAGATAGAGTGAATCAAGTTCTTGGTCTTGTCATGGTCCACTTAAGGTTATTTAATCACTGCCCCACCAATGTCCTCCCCAGTTTTGGGGTTTTCTTGTGTATACTATTTATTATCTTTGTTCAATTTGAGATAAAAAATGTTATGTGGATAAGCAGAGAAGATACCCAAGGACCCAATGCATCACTGTATTGACAGGCAAGTCTGTCAAGTCGGATTTATACACCTGACTTCTCTCTCTCTCTCTCTCATGCATCATTATTACATTGGCAAAGACTTACACCGACGTGCGAGTAAGGAAAGCCTTCAGTGTTTTGTTTTCTCTTGTTCATCTCTCTGTCCACACTGCATAACAAATCTATTGACCCTCCAAAACCAATAATTCAAATTCAAAAGAAGATTGAAGCCTCTTCTTGTTTTGTCATTTTATAATCATTTCCTTTTACCAAACAATTTCAAATTCCTAAGCAACTGTTTTTTTTTCTTGCATCTCAACCGCTATACAAACAAAAATAACAAAAGAGTCAGAAAAAAGCTTTCTTCCCAGCTTTGGACCACATTACTGAAAACAGTGGGACTTTAACCCTATCAACCAAAACTTTTTCATAAGACACTGTTTATCTGATTTTACTCTCTTAATCCTTTTAGTATTGCTTGTTGTGGTTTAGTTCCAACCTCTGACCTCTTTCCCTTAAAGCTAGTCTTGGCGTTTCAACAGACAACCTTTCACTGTACCTATCCGATCCATCATTCGTTAGCTGACCACTACTGTAATGATCCGCCCAGAACCGTCCGCTTCTGTTGCCTGCCTCTGAGCCTGGAGTTGAGCAGCAGTTCCCATCCATTATCATATCTCCTTCCAGTATACGCAACACCTTTAGAATTGACCAGACAATTTATTAGTATCATCAGCAAGTTTGAAACATCATATGACAATGAAGAGTGACTGCAAGGGTTGTTACCTGAGACATGCGTGGCCTCAAATGTGGGTCTCTACGTATGCACAAGGAAGCTGCATGAAGCATACAAATGACCTCACTTTCCACAAAACGGTTCCCTAGCCTCGGATCTATAAGTTCTTCTACAGCATATTCTTCCAGTAGCGGACGTGCCTGAGATCACAAGCAACGAGCATCAGTACTATTTACTTTGCTGAATAATTCAAGATATGAATTCATTACCCATTCAGTGAGGCATTGCTGGCCTTTCGGCATAGTAATGTCAATGGCTTTGCGGCCAGTCACTAGCTCAACTAAAACAACCCCGAACGAGTAGACATCAGCTTTCTCTGTGATCTGTCCGCTTTGAGCATACTCTGGAGCTAAATAGCTGCACAAACACAATATACTTTCCTTTAGCAAGAGTTTGAAGTTTCAGAAAGAATATGATAATAGCTTAAGTTGATGTCTCGTCTCACCCGAAGGTTCCTATCACTCGTGTTTCTACACCCAGCTCTCCATCAGGCTGCCATCTCGCTAGGCCAAAATCTCCAACCTGATAGAATTAAACAGCTGTCTTAGGACCAACGAGCCAGTGAAACAAACATGTGTTGTTATAATGAACGATCAAAGGCCATATTTATATACATACCAGTGGCTCATTATCATGAGTGATGAGGATGTTGTTAGGACGCATGTCTCTGTGGACAATACATCCAACTCTGCACTCTTCATGAAGATACCGAAGACCTCTTGCAGCTCCAACAGCAATCTTTTGCCGTGCAGGCCATTCTAGTGTCTCCCTTTGGCGACCTGGGTAAGAGCTTGATAGTGAGCAAACATTCTCTACCACAAGCTCAAATGGAAATGTTAGGAACCATTACCGTATAGATGGGAGTCAAGTGAGCCATTGCATATGTATTCATAGACCAAGAGCCGTCTACTATCTTCGATGCAGAAACCAATAAGCATAACGACGTTTCTGTGCTGAGCACAGCTGAGAACTTCCACTTCAGAACAAAACTCCACATCTCCTTGAGAACTGGCAAGTCTGTGTTGCTTTACTGCAACTACCTGACCTTCTGGTAATACACCACGATGAACAGATCCATATCCACCCTCTGCCAAGAAGTTAGCCTGCGAAAACCCACCAGTTGCAAGCTCTAGCTCGGCGTATGAAAACAGCCTAGGTGGTTTACCAAATACTGGCGCCTTGTGCTGGCAGATAGAACAGAGAGGAGGCGGGCCAGGAGGAGCATTCCGAGAGAGTGATATTGCATCTCTCACGTTTCCACTAAACTCCACATCCATCCTTCGACTAGAAGAGAGCCCAGCTTCTACATCCAGCTTAGAGAACTTCTCAAACAAAGCCTTTGTAGTGGATATTTGAGCCCTGTCATCATTTTTCCAAAGGCTTTCCTCGGCCTCTAAGGATGAATGGCGATGTGTGCCAATATATTCTGATATCCATGGCTGGAATCTCATACTGGTTGATGCTAATGATTGGCTTTCACTCTCTGTTTCAGAGCCGGAATCATCATTCTCCTTGATGACTAAAGCTCCATCCTTCTTCATGTACCCACTCATTCCCAAGGTGAAAAACGGTGAGGTTCCTGGATCAGAGCTTGACACTGATGAAGTCCCGGCTTCTGTACTTGTGAATGGTGTCCCCAGCTCAGGGCTGCTAGTAGGAGTTACAGGTAGTCCTCTATCAGAATCTGATAATCCTTTTGTGTTCTTTGAATCTTTTTCGGATATTGCTTCTTGTCCGGTTGGTAAAGGAGACGCTTTCTCAGCAACCTTCCTAGGAGTTCCAACCAAATTTAAGCGCAGAACTTTTGCCTGAGAACGCTTCATCACCACAATGTTACATTGCAATTCATCCATACACCGTTTCTCTTCGTGCTTGAGGTGTCTGTAAAACAAACCACACAGTGTAAGTTGGGAAAGTACAAATAAATGTTCAACCCATTTTACTAATAAAATGTTCAAAAAAAACACTAAAGAAGAGCAGATTATTACTTGTCTAGTACTACCCAGTTAGCTTGTGCTTTCTTCGACTCAGCAGCAACTGCTCCATAGGGTGATCCAGAAACAATCTTAATCTTCACATTTATCTATAGTAATCACAAACAAATATGAGAAAGATGTGACGCTTTCACGGTATCATGAGAGCTAAACATGCCAGCCTATAGAGCCACCAACCTTATTAGGATCATAGACATCATGAAGTTGGAGAATCATTTGGGAACACGTGTCAGTGAGATCACTTTTAATCTCTGGTAGTGCTTCAGAATGTGGTTTCCGGTGACCACTTGCACAATCTCCAGCAAACATAGGGAAACTCCTAGTGAAACCCCAAAGTTTTCTTCCTAAATTTCATCAGAAAATAAATTAGATTTTAAAAAACAGAGAAAATTAAACTTAATCAACAAAAGCTGTGGCAAGAAAAGTACCGGAGTTTTGAGAAGGGACAACAACAATGAGAGTGATGCAATCCCCAGGCTGAACAACATGAGTCAAAGCCCAAATCAAAGCTGTCTTAGGGATCTCCCTAGACGATTTAACAGCGACGATAACCTTCTCAGCACCATCAGATACTACTAGAGGCTTTTCCTGCTTCCCTCGCTTCTTCAGTAAGCGACTCATTTAAGACTCTAAAAATCTCAGAGAGCAAAGAAGAGTAAGAGAGAATGCAAGAAACTTTTTTCTTGACTCTCTTTTTAGTTTGTACTTCCTTGGAGAGATTAAAGGCTCACAAGAATCTAGAAGATAAAACAAGATTTAAGCTTATGCATTATTTAGCTACTGCCCCCACCCCCCGACCAAATTAGAAATCAAGACAAGAACCAAAGACTCTCTCTGCGTTTCTACTCCTTTCTCCAATGAATGACATGAAACTTGAAAGAACACAACTCCAACACCAACGGAATCAAAATCTTCTTCCCTTTTTTGTCAAATCACAGAGTCAAAAGCTCATTACAACCTCTTGATTTTTGGATCTGACAACAACAACTAACTAACCAACAAAGGGACAAAAAGAGCGAAAATCCTCTTGAGCAGACAAGACACGAGAAGATCCCTTTCAAAAGCTGTCCACAACTTCAAAACTCCACCTGTAAATACACAAAGAGTAAAACGATAATGAAGCAGGAAGATTGTGATTGAAGAAACAATGGGAGAGAAGACTCTGAAGAATGAAAAAGAATTTAGATATGGTTAGAGAATTAAAACCTCCAAATCCTTAATTAAAATAGTCAAACTAGAAGAGAATGAAGATTTATAATAAAAACGAACTTCACGAGCATGATAAGGATTTTCTTTTTTTCCAGCGATTCAAGTAATAAAACCAAAGAGAAGGGACAAGAGATTAGAATATTAATCGCAAACTGCCAGAAGAAGAAGAAGAAGAAGAAGAAGGAAGATTATAATAATATTACAAGATAAATAAACCAACCAACAGCTAAGCTCTCTTATGTATTTCACCGCCTATGAAAACGATTCAACAAAATAAGTGAAAAAGAGAGAGGGAGTGAGACCAGACGAGAAGAAGAACACAACAACAACGTACATAAGAGAAAATGATATTACCAGAAGAGGAAGCATTGATTGATTGTTGTCTGTCTTTGAGCTTCGTCTCTCGTTTCACTATCAAAGCACTGCCCTTTGACAGCACACTACAGATGAAATCCAATTACTGGAGATAAAGAAAACCGCCAAGGAGAAGAAGAAGATGTGAATGAAAACAGCTTCTTCTTCTTTTTTTAAGGGTTTTTGGGTTTAGTAGCACTGCCTTCTCTCTATAGCTATAGCTATAGCTAGTAAGTAACAACAAAATAACTATCTTTCTAAGTCCTACTAATAATGCACATCCCTCTCTCTCTCTCTGCTTATTACTGTTATCTATTGTGTCTTTTCCAATGCGGTTGTGATTTCATTAAAAAATAAATTTTGAATGATTTGCCTTTTTTGAAAATAATAATAATAATCTTATAATAAAATAATGTTTGAAATTTTGAATGATTTCAGCTAAAAGTTATAGTTAATCCCAGCAATGGTTATGAACTTATGAATAATGTTTAAGAAATCATTAGCTGGTAGTTAGGGGTTTATTAAAACTTAGGTTTTAAGCAGCACTTAAACACTAAGTTTTTAAACAACTAGTTGATTTTTCTTTTAAAAAAAAAATGTTTCTGTCTAATTTACTGTTAAACAAACATCTCACCGCAGTTTAGACTGATTTTAAGAATATTGGTTATGATATACAAGTGGACTTGTTACTTTTAATTAAACTGCTTCAGTATTATCAATTCCTGGTTGACCAGACTAGTGCATTTAGAGAAATCAAATTTTACTTTACAGAAATATACTATAAAAAGAATTGAATTAAAAAATTTCGTTTTATGTTTATTTATAATTTTGGACTATGTTATATCAACTAGTTAGATGATTGTTCGTTTAATTTCATTCTGCTGGTTAGAGATGTGAATAGACCGTTGGATTTTGGAGAGACTTTGTCCCAGTTAAGTTTATTACTTTGGGAAACCTTTAGACTACCTTTATTGGTCCCATTTTGAATGAGCTCAATCTAAAAATTAAAATTCAAAAAAATACATATATAGCTTTTTGTGTGGGTTTTATAAGATTCATAAACCTATCACCAGGAAAAAAGAATATTTATAAAACTTGTTTCACTTGTAGAAATTTATCAAGTATTACTAATACCATGAATTTGAGATTGCTTATTATTAGTTCCAAAATTGCTTGAACTGAAAGTAACCAATTTTGCTCTTTGTCGCTTATCTCCATTATCAAAATCTGTTTCATAATAAGTGTCATTTTAGGTTTTTGCACACAGATTAAGAAAACATTTAGTTTTGCATATTTTTTATAGAAAAACATCATTACTCATACATCTAATCTTATTTCAACCAATAGAAAATTAAACTGGAAAATAAAATCAATAAATTATGCATTGAAATCCTAAAACGACACTTATTTTGTAACGAAAATTTTTCTCTAAAACGACACTCTTTGCGAAACGGAGGGAGTAAGTATTACATATAATTTATAGCGACTCTTTAGTTTGAATTTAAATTTTTGTAGCTTTGTGAACATCTTTCAGATCTCCTAAACACCTTCTCGATGACAGACCTCGGGAAACGAATCGACGTCGTTATATATGACAAATTTGAATCAAATGCAGTCTCCATCTCCTAAACGTGGTTTTCTATATAAATACGTTTACTCACAATGACAACCGACAGGTCCGATTAAATTCGATTAAACAAAGACTAGTACTACTATTAATTACGTTTACGTTGATCTTAAGATTCAATAGTATACTTCGCACTTATAATATATTCATTTCATTTGAAAAAGATATATATTTTAGAATTTTCACATATATTAAAAAATATATTAAAGTTTGATTATAAATATATTATTTTTATAAACAATAATTTTCTATAATTTTTAGTCAATAGAAATTCAATAAATATCATTAATTTTTTTAAGAAATTATAATTTTCACTAAATAATACATTAAAAATGTAAAAATATATCTTTTTGAAATAATATTTTTTCTAGAATATGAATATTTCTGAAACGGAAAGAGTAATAATTAACGAAATAACATTTATTGTTCATACAAAAAAAAAAGAAAATAAACGCGACTAGCTTTTGCAAAAAAAAAAAAAAAAAAAATAGATTGGATTGGATTTATAGAAATTAGAAAATAAGGAAGTTAATTTAAATTCATACTAATGTGTAAAGAGACAAAATAAAAAGGAAATGGTCCAAAATATGTGTTTAAGTATAGAACAGAGCACAATCACAGGTAGTTCAGGCTCGAGTGTCATGTAGTAATCCATCGTGGGTCCGTCCAACCCCAACCATCCCACTAATCATTACTACCTTTCTAATTTTCACCAATTTTATTCTTTTCCTTATTACAAATTTTTCCTAATAATATTAAAAATCTTCAGATCATGTGGTGTGGTCCTCTAACAAAATATCCCACGGTATCTCTGGATACAAAAATAATAATTTTGATCTATAATTTATTTGCTTGAATCATTTGTGGAAACATGTTACATACCTTTTTGGATTTCAAATGCATTTGAGAAGATATTCCAATGTTTAGCTTATTGTTGCACCCAAAAATGTTTAGTTTATTGTTTGAATCTGATTAGTGCATTGATTAGCTGAGATGATTAGTTTCGTTACCGGTTTATATTTCTATATATGTCACATCATCAACGGCGGCCAATGCCGTCACTGTTTCAGTCAGCCTCCTCTGTCACGCTACCACCCACATATTACTACTATATTTTAATGTTTTTTTGGGTCAACAACTATATACATTATTGTATAATCTATTAAACTAACTATAGACATTATTGGAGAATTCATGAACTAATAACTTAAGAATGTGAAAGAATAATAAGAAACGACAACGTCATTTAGCTGGGGGTAAGTGCCGGCATGAATATGTATGATGTACGCAAAGACAATTAACTTATTAATCTAATACTTCCTATGTTTTTAATTGTAAGTAATTTTAGCAAAAAAAAAATATTTTACAATATACTTCATATTTCAATAAATTTACATATTTTAATACATTTTTTCATTTATTAGATATTGTGTGACCAATAAAATAATGTTAAGTTTTTTTATAATCGGTTAAATTAATTGATTAAATGATTTTTTCTTTAATATAACAACTTTTAAAATATTTGTGTTTTTAGACAAAATTAGTTACAATTAAAAACAGAAGGAGTATTAATAATTAGTCACAAGTGATTACTCAACTTTCATAGTAAAAATTTACCCAAAAAAACTATCATAGTAAAAACTATAATTTCTATGTAGTAAACAAACATATTTGATTCCGACAAAAGTTATTTAATTTCTTTTTGATACAGAACAAAGTCTGCTTAACACACTTCGAAGCAGTACATTGTTTCCTGTTCGAGTCCTCGATTTACATTATTAATACTCCCTCCGTTTCATATTAGTTTTATGCACACAGATTAAGAAAATATTTAATTTTACATATTTTTAAAAGAAAAATACTATTACCAATACACCTAACTATATATCAACCAATAGAAAAATAGAATAGAGAATATTACCAATAAATTTTGCATTGAAAACCGAAAACGATACTTATTTTGAAACAAAAATTCTACTCCAGAACGACAAGTAATTTGAAACGGAGAAAGTACATAAGTTTGATAGTTTGTGCGGTGATATTGTCCGTAATGACATAGCAACTTTTTGCAATATGTTATAATTATTTCTAGAGTGCATCGTGCGGGGAATTTTTCATTAAGAAATTACATGCACGTCTTAATAAGACGTAAGACATTGTTTTTGTCGTATTCCTTATTATATTGTATGTCTACTTAATTAATCGATCGTACATAAGTAGTTTAGAGACAATGACCCCTAAATTTAATCGCCTAGCTCGTAACCTATGTTGCTAGCGACGCATCAATTGTATTGGGACACTAATAAGGTTAATGTATTTTTTTGCAATCCACAGAAACACTCAAGCAACCAGGATTCTGTAATTGTGTGTTTTCACTTTTCATAGTGATACTGGTTCAGTGAATTGTCTCTTCAGTCATTAAAACTGTGTGTTTGTTTTTCTTCTTCCAAGATTGCTTATTAATTTCACTAATGGATTCTTCAATTCCGAGGAAAAAATTGCATTTAATTTCTTCAGAACGGTAGCATACATTTATTATCATTTTGGAGTAAAAACCAATAAATAAATGAGTGTAATTAATTATTGTACCAGGTACTTCACAGTTAATTTTCGGATCGACATAAACTAAAATGGCAAGAAGGAGATGGTCACATCCATTTCAATATCCTACCAAATTCTAAAAAAGTACATTAATAAATTTGAAAGTTCAAAAGTAAAGAAAGTCCAATTTGGTAAACCAACTTAGTAAAATAAAAAAATATGACAATAATCATGAAGTAGTGACGAGTTCGCGTCCATGCCCGAGAGAGAAGATGTGTGTTTGATCGGTTAACAAGTACGGTTGACAAAATAAAACTTGTTTTAATGCTTTGAGATGAGGCAAACTGCATTTACAGAAAATACGTGGTCACACTTGAGAAGACCCAATATATATCATCGATTCATCATCAGTAAAAACGATGAACTGTCTTTTGTATCATTCGATGAACTGTCTTTTGTATCATGATCGAAAAGAGATTACAAAAGTTACATTATGAATTTGATTCGATAATCAAACTCGCTTTACATTTACATTTGTAATCTTTTTTCGATCATGATTTACTTTTAATATAAATGATATTTTCAACTTCATTTGTTCCTAATATACTCAATAATTACCATCCCGAATTCACTATTCATAAAACATATATTTACCCCATTTACAAAAAAAAAAAAAAAAACACTTGTATTTAGACCACATCGAACCCAAAAAGGTAAAATTTAAACAACAATTTCATACTGAGATCATTTCTATCAAAAAATTCTCACAAAAGTTCAATATTAAAAAAGTAGAGACTATAATTTAATTCTCAAATGAAAACCTTTCAAAAACTCAATTCATTTTTTTATTGATTCAATTTTATTTCAAAACTAAAATTTAATTATATTTTAATTATCTAAAAATAAAAATAATTTTTTGTTTACTAACTTTAAAATAGTTTCTCATGGATATGCTTTAACACGGTTCAGTAGCGTCACCAATATACTGTTTACACACACGTTAACGTGGCCCCTGATGTAAAACTACTGTAGGAACAATGAAAATGGTGGTCCACTACATGCCATTTTCGAGCTTCTACTTGCTGCAACTCCTTTGTTCTTTACCCATGCAGGTCCAAAGTGTACAACTATTAGCACGAAAAAGGTATCTTATTCAACAGTCATTAACAATTATACTCAAACTTCCGCACATGATAATAATTACACTTTACACAAGTATCTGCATAAACACACCTGCTCCAATCCAATCATCATATAAGATTTATTCGTGTAGGTGCATGAACTCAAATGATTATAAATCGTATGTTATAATCAAAGTCGCAAAGTTTTAACCGTTGTTATTTACCTCAAAAGTGTCGAAAGAGATTGACCTTAACATGGATAAGGTTTAGAGATCTTTATGTCTGATTGCTCCAAGAATTGGGATCACAAGATAAATGACATGTGAGTAGGGAGATATGGAAGGGCCATGTGAGATATAATACGAATCGGATCGAGATGTCATTTTTTTTCATAATGTGATGAAATGAAGAGACAATGACCCTACGTTATTAAATTTGCATGCTCTCTTTATCTTCAACCTTACACCATCTTTGTGTATGGGCCGCTTTGGTTATGCCAAGAATGACATGTAACGTATCTTCCTTCACCCTTCAAATTTGTTGTCAAATATTAGTTTATTATTTTATTAATATCATAAAAATTCACGCATAATGATTGTATGATTGTATTTGTGCAACACTAAACTGTATTTACACTACAAATTATATTATAAAGATCTAAATTTGGCAATCTGTATGATGATTTTTTTTGGTAGAATTTAATTTGCATAGTTGATAAATCACATTTTATATGAGTTGAACCCTATAATAAATTTCTGATGTAGATTAATCAATCTTAATCAAACTTTATATATACAACTATAATACTCTGCATTACTATACCTTAATATATCAATCTTATTTACACAACTGAAATGCTTTAATTTAATATCTTTCCAGGATTTAGTACTAAGTAATAACCCAATGGACCTATATGATTTTTACTTGCTCTAGCCCATGTTTACTTAGCTCATACTCATCCGTTCGGGAACCAATCGCGACTTTCGGAGAAAGCGAATCAATTCTGTTATGCAAGATTTGCTGGCGAATTTCTCCGATCAAATTGGCAAGCACAAGTTTGTTGTATCCGAAAAATCCACCGGAAATGAATGCTCTGTCATTGGAAGGAGCGGTTAAAAAGGAGGACGTTGAGGAAAAAAGCAAGTGGGACGAGCTACAATGAGAGTGCTATCGATAAACTGATTAAAACTTTGAATAAAAAGTTCAAAATGTAGCAACAATTGGAGAAAGAAACCGAGAAAGAGGCGTTGGTAGCGTTATACGTCGGAACCTGATCGACGAATTCCTCGAGAAGGAGATTCGCGCCTGAATGGTGAGAGAATTAGGTGGAAAAGATCAAAATGATTACATTAGTGTTGTTCGTTTAGCAGATGCAACTTCTAGCGGTTGTGGCTGTGTCATGTTTGTTGATGTTAATTTTATTAGCGTTCAAAATTGATTGACGCTAGATGCAGTGTTTACCGCAGTGTTTGGACGCACGTAGATGCATCTACCAAACAAACAAAAATATTGCAACAGCCGCTACCACATCAACTGCGTCTGCCAAACGAACAACACTATTGTCGTTAGAAACCATTTAGTATCTAGGTGGAGGAGTAACGTTCATATATGGCTGCTGCTTAAAGATCAGATTAGAAAGTCTGTGAGTAGTGACTGTGAGCATTTGATTTCAGCTGCTTATTAGTTTCTCCATTGTTTATTGGTTACATCAACTTTTTGTGTTTCTCCATTGTTTTAATGGATACATTCATGGAGATGTTATGAAGTGTAACACTTCGACTGTCCACGGTTAAAAAAGCTCATTCGGCTGGTGGATTAAGTTAATTTTTAAAATGTTCGAAAGTTTTGTTTACTGACTTTGAAATCATCACATCATATTTTCATATGTTTTGTCATTACTCACACGATATCAAAGTCATCCATCCTTCCACAATTGCACAGCTCAAACACCCATCCTTCCACAATTGCACAGCTCAAACACGCTTAACTTTAAAGTTTTTATAGACAAATGAAAAAATAAATTTGTTTTAGTTACATATTTAGTTAAATTAATTCTCTTATTCTTTCAACATATACCATAAATTGGGGTGTTATTCGAAAGTTTTAGTGATTGTTGTTGGTGCTGGACTTCCTAGCTTATGTCGTGTGGGTATATGCTTCCTGTCTCAGAAGCTAGAAGTCGTCCTGGTGGTAGAGTCTATACTCAGAATATAGGAGGTAGGGGTAGATTTGCAGCGGTTGAACTCGGTGGTAGTGTGATCACTTGTTTACATGCGAACCCGCTTGGAGTTCTTGCGAGGCAGCTTTCTATTCCCTCTTCACAAGGTTAGAGACCATTGTCCTTTGTATAACTCAGAGGGAGTGGTTATTGACTCCAATGTTGAGTTTGGGTTTTTAATAAACTGCTCGATAAGGTTTCTGAAGTTGAGGGAGATAATGGGTGGGGCTGCTAATAAGATCTCGCTGTTGAAGTCTTGGAGACTCTCAGAGTACTGTACGGTGTACGATGCATGGTGCCTACTTAAGCGGTTTAAGAGAAGCAACGCAGATTCAACACGTTGTGAATGCTTCTCGCGTTAACCCAAAGAAGCATGTCCAAAGATACAGTGGTGGAGTTGACAACTCTTTTCTTGAAGATCTGTTTCTAAAGACCTACCTGACTTTGCAAATGGGAAGTTGTCATTCGTATTCAACCCATCAACCAACGATTTGAAATCAGTTGGATTAGTCAGAGTTGAAGTTGATCCAACCAATGGTCGTCAGCTTTATAACATAGATACTCTTGCGCCATAGCTTTGTTTTCTACAAACTTTCCCTGCTTCCTAAGAATTTTTCCTTATAAAAATATTAAGAATTTTTCCTTATAAAAATATCACAAGTTGGTGTCACTGATCGAAGATCACTGCTTCACCAACGTTGTTCGTGTTCATACTTGTTGAGGAGTAATACTTGTTCCACGTCTTCTTTTCACCCCACGTTAGTTACTATTGTTATGAAAATTAAAAAAAATGGTTTATGGTGTAGCTTAACTGGAAATACGGTACAATAACAAATCTTTCGATTCACAATCCAACTGAAAACACAATAGAGTCATTCCATTTCAAATACATATTTATGTATAAATTTCAAGACACAGTTCGGCCATAACTTAGAGATGCCAAGTAGAGATTCTTTCCCCATTTTTCCTGCATAAGATAAAAATCAATACAAAAGATCTCATGTATTGTTTAATGGGAAGGGAGAACCAAAAACAAAACCAAAGAAAAAAAAAGTCTCAGAAGATTTTGAGTAATCTTTACTCACCTTGACATGTGTACTGGGGAACTGAGAGGTACGCAATGTCTCTTGTGTCTCATCAGCCAGTCTACGCCGTGGGATGCTTAGAATTAGAGCAGCTTGATCTGTTGTTGCTGCTGTTGATGTAATTCTGTATCCACCATCCCAACGCCTGTGGACGCCTTCACTCGGATACAGAAAATCCAGTTCCACAACCTGCAGATGAATCAGAAATCAAAACAATAAATCTAAAACTCAAGGAAAAGAGGAAGTCATATCATGAAGACAAAAGTCTAACCTGTTCACTATAGCCAGAATTGCGGGACATAACAACACCCCACCGGCTTCCAGCTGTTGCCATTGAGGTTACATGGAAGCCTTCTCTCCACTTCTTGTTTATCCACTTGAATGGGAATGAATCGCTTACTTTGTAAGACTGCTGGGTATACTGTGTACCTTCAAAACAAAGTGTAGAATAAGCCATAAGTGGTTTTCATGCTTACAGAGATAACCATAGCAAACATCCACAAACTCCAAGACTAGTTAAAAATACCATTCACGAGGAAAGCATACAGAAGTTTTCAAGAAAGCAGGAAATAAGTATATACCTTTTGACATGACTACTAAGGAGCTTCCATTGGTTGCACCAGCAATAGAACTTATGTAGTAATTCTTCTCCCACTGTTCCATTATCCACTCCTGAGACAGAACAGGGATTACTCTCGCATAAGATCATCTTGGCAGAACACATACCTAAGAATAATCACCAGAGAAACACTGGACCAACCTTATGCAAGAAGACAGGAGAAAGTTCGTAGACTTGATTAGTGAAGCCAGTTCCAGCATCCATTATTAATGCCCATAGATTCGAACATGATGATACACAGCTTATTAACAAACCATCTGCGATACCTCTCTCGATATGTTGTGCTAGCCTTATATCAGCTACATTATAATGGTACCTGGTTGCACAAGTACATTGTTAGTCTCAAACTGCTTTCACTGTAGACACATTGAAGCTAAGAATGGAAGTCAAAAACACAGTCTCGGTAAAAAATTTGACTTCTCACTGGAGGCAGCGTACGGATCAAGGACATTTACAAGTTAACAGACTATAACTAACCATGGTTTTTTACCTCTGCTTCATTGGTTGCCTGGCATTGTAAATCGATATCCATTGCGTTGCAGGGACTCCTAGACGGACTTTTTTCCTAGGGGCATCTTCTTCTTCTTCCCCAATGCTCAACCTACCTCGCTTCTGTCCAACTTGAAAAATGATCTACCACCAAAGAAAAAGAAGATCAAACAACTCCTCCGAGATGACTACTTAATAGGAAAGATAGCAAAGATGTACAGTATGAAAAAGTCACCTTTTGAGCACCCTCCGTGTTAATAGGCCTAATTGCCGGGTTTTCCCCCAAGAGTTCTTGAAAAAGAGATACTAACTTTCCATAGTTAGGTTCCTCGTCAAATTTCATATTTACCACGATCTCAAGAAATTGCTTGAAAGGAGGGGGACAGAAACAACAAAGCATATCTGGCGATGTTGCCATCTTCTTTTTGCAAACGAGGAATGACTTGTTATCTCCCTGTAATTGAGCAATAGAAAGGATTAGCAGAGAAAGAAGAAAGCTAACAACATCACTCTTTAAAAAAAAAAAAAAAGATACGTCTGTACTACCTGATATCCTTGCCATGGCAATCTACCTCGATGAAGGAAGATCAGTGTATATGCCAATGATTCAAGATCATCCCTTCTGCTAGCAGTTCTCCCCAAGTGAGCATGTGCACTTGCGTATCTAACTGTCCCCCTACAAAAAAAAAAAAAAAGCAGAGAAGTATTCAAGACGAGTAAGAGTGAATACAAAACTAGAATTAGGTAACAGTTGGGAAATTATTACCTAAACATATCTGGACGTTGGTCATATTCAACATGTTGTCCGCTAACACCTCCTTCTCTCCACTTTGTTGCTATTAAGTTAGTTAAAAAGATGAGAAAGGTAAATAAGTATCTGGCAGAAAATCACAGAGATATTGAAATCAACCAACCTAGTCCCAAATCAACAAGAAACAGCTTTTTCTCTTGAGATGTTGAAGGCTGCCCGAGCAAGAAATTTTCTGGCTTAACATCTCCATGCACATAACTGAAACCAAAGCAAATCATGACTTGTTAGGTTGTTAGCAGTGATAAAGCATACAAACTTAGAGGTGCCGAAGCTCAAAATATACTTTATATAAGAAGATACCTTGGGAAACCAAGATAAATAGAAAAAAAAATCAAGTACAAACCCTTTTGCATGCATCTTTTCAAGGATGGAGAGTGATTCAACTGCAATGCAAGCTACCATTTCCGAGGACATTCTGCAAAGGTAAGGGGGAAAGTATTGTTGTGACAGTTAAATTTCAAACAGTATCGGATTTTTAAACGCGAAGTGTTAGTATGTATTCATGTCCCAAGTATCATTTCTTAAAAACAGGGAGCAACAACACATTTCCACGTCGCATTCCCAAACGAAACCAAATAAATTTTAAATATGGACAATAAACTATAAATGAAGAGATAAGAACTCTTCAAGGTTGAGTAACGAAGACTCACGCTTGCCCTGAAGTATTCCATATATCCCATAAGCTAGGCCCGAGTATGTCCATAACCTGAGGCAAACAAAAAGGCATCTACTATCAATCATACTGAAAGGAGAAAAGCAGAGGGGAGAGGAGCGAAGAGAAGAGAAGGGAGGGTTACAGTACCATAATATAATAGTCTCCTTGTTTCCCTTTGAAATGTACTCTAGGGACTCCATGGCTACCACCCAACGTACTGATCACAATAAAATAAAATAAAAATGTTAATTTCAAATATATTGTTTATAAAAATCGTAAGAAAGACTGAGACAATCGAACACCCACTTGTACACCTGCCACTCATGCGGAGGACCATAGTTGCAGCCCTTGCTGCTTCGATGCTCAAACTTCAGAGCAACCTAATAAGAGAATTTAGAGACGTAAGACAATGTTAACACAAATCACGTTAATAACAAGATCCTTGTGTTCACAAATCCGCCGAAGACTTGAGTTACAGTTTACCTCCAAGATGCTAGCTCCTGCACTACGATCATTACCACCACTAACACGACGTCCTACAAATACTTGTCCAAAACCACCCTTCCCGAGCTTCCTCTCAACCTTGTATATTGGTGATCCTCCAACTTGGACCTGATAAAGAGACAGAATCATAAAGTCATCACATAAAAGATTATCTTCCAACACCATTAATCAGATACAAAGTTTTACCCTTTCAGGGAAAGGAGCAGTGTTTCCTTCTTCTTCCTGTGCAGCCGCCTTGTTAGAGCCACCACTATCGTTACCAATCGCCATAACTTTCTTCTCTTCTTCTTCTTCACCCACTACCTCTTTACCCTTCTTCTTATCGATATCGCTATCCTTTATCTCCTGAACGATCACCTTATCTTCCTCTTTCAATCTCCTCGCTGCTAATCTCGTCCTCGGCCTCTCCACGGCTTCTGCAACCGGTTTACGGGTTTTTCCGTTGTTCTTCCTCTGATTCTTATCCGTAGGCTGTTGATTCAGAGCTACAGCGTCGGTAACACGGCCACGGCGGACTCCACGGCGAAGCTCAGGCATAGCTCAAACCCCATGCAATTGAAACGGGACACCAAGAGTCCGATCATTATAGTCCTCCCAGAACGAAGGTGTTGCTCATTTCGGATTTGGAAAGCGATTTGATATATAATCGGAGATCGATTTTCCGATGAGAAAATTTTGATTTTGGGTGATTAGGGTTCGCCGGTTTAGGATGCGATGAAGAGAAAAAAGTTTATGTAAAAATGCGGTATTTATGCCACGTCAGCCTTTACGAGTCTCTTTGGGAAAGAAACAAACAAACAAAAAAAAGGAAATGAGATAAATTTCTCTTTTTATGTCGAACAAAGTAAATAAATTTCCTTTTTTGACGAAGAAAAAAGTACTAATGCGAATGAATGTATAAAAGTCCACTACAACTGTCCGTGACCGGCGGTTCATGCAAACAACCGTTCACGTTTTTTCATTACGAAATAAAATGTGATTATTTTTCTTATTATGAATATGAATACTTTACGTTTATTTTCAAAACAAATATATAGCTAGAAATTGTATATATCGACATATAATATCTCCATTTCAAAAAAAAAAAAAAAAGTCTCTTCATCAAAATTCTTCAAAGACAACTAAAATGTTTTTTTTTAATTAACTTGTTCTATTCTAAGTCTATGGATTCATAAATAGACTTTTTTTTAGTCTGTAAATGAGTCGTAAGTTAGGATTCATATATGTGCAGGTGTCCAAAAATAATATAACGTGGTTTATGTTTTGTTTTTTTGTTGGCGTTCGAGACCAAAAATGTTTATATTAATTATAAGGTTTTGATTAGCTAGTGATTGGGCTAATTATTCTATTTGTTTGATATCACAAACCTGAATAATGTAATCACTAATTAACTGACGATTTTCATATAATTTAACATGGAATAAAGAGCCTTCGTACCACTTGTATTGACCCAAAGTATTGTCTGTTTCATGTAGAAGCATCCACTTTTTTTTGTAGATGAAATCAAACCATTAAAATAGTATAAAACATATAACTAATTACGTATACCCCATCTCAACGATCATCAGACTACACAACGGGACATGCAAAAATTGCCAAACAATAACACTCGTTAAATGCAAATGTCACTTAACAAATGCAAACACAGTTAGTTGTATTAGCTAGTAGTGCAAGACATAACAGCTATACTCAACAGTAGCATCTCCTGTCTTTTGATCAAACCACATAGTCCTAGCCTCCACATAACCTCTAGCGAACCGGAACAGTCCACTTCCTCCAATCACCGGCATCTCCCTAACCTTCGTCAACACCGCGTTCCGACCAAGTATCGAGATCGTACTTCCGTTATACTTCCTTGTCTTGAACGCAAAGTTCATCACCATAAGAGCAGACGCATCATGCTGTCCAGTGTCGGTCCGAAAGCTATAAAGGTCACAAGCGACACACAAATTTTGGGCCTATCAACTAATGATTTTAAAAAGAAAACAAAATTTAGAAGGCACGGAGAATTGAACTGATGAACTGACATTTATTTTAGAGAAGATTCTATCACTAGACTAACGAGGGTTTTAACTAAAATTTGACCAATATTTTATATAAAATATGAAGGCCGGAAGTTGTAGCTTCCTCCACTTGTCTTCAGGGCCGCCACTGCGGTTGTCCCACAGCAGCATACATCCCTTGGGCTTGGCCTACCAAATTCGAGTTTGCTGAGAGTCCTCCGTGGTTAACCGGTTATCGATCACAGTGACTGCTCTGAAGAAGGATGAGTTGGAGAGAGGAGGTCGGAGCACGGTCGAGGTAGTGTTTGAGACGCTTTAAATGTTGTGCCAGTAGATACGGAAGAAAGTGAGTTTCTCTTTACGGAGGCCTAGGAGTTTCCGGTCAATGACTTTTGCAAAGTCTTCGCCTTTGCCGGCGGAGACAACGGCTGCGAGTAGGCCTGGGCATAAAATCCGTAATCCGAAATCCGAACCGAACCCGAACCGAAAAACCCGATCCGTACCCGATCTGAAATGTAAAAAATACCCGAATGGATCTTCTAAGGTGGTACAAAAAAAAATCCGAACCCGAAGTGTTATTAACCAAAACCGAACGGGTAACCCGAAAAACCGAAAAAACCGAAAAATCCGAAAAAATATCCGAAGAAACCGATCCGAATGTCCAAACTATTGTACAATATAATTATATGAAACATAAATATATACTTCAAATATTCAATTTCATATTTATTTTGATATGGTATCTAACAATAAGTATTTAAAATTACAATAAATACCTTAAATACTTAATTATATATAAATAAGTATATATTTCTTATGTTTTGCTTTAAAATTTTAGATTTTATTTCGGGTATATCCGAACCGAACCGATATCACCCGAACCCGAATGATATATGGTTACTTTATGGGTTCTAGGATGTGATACAAAATCGATCCGAACCCGATGTGTTATATCCGAACCCGACCCGTACTTGCAAATTTACTAGAATGGGACCTAAGAGGTGTTATAAAAAAGAACCAAAATCCGAAAAACCCGATCCGAACGCCAACGGGTACCCGAACGCCCAGGCCTAGCTGCGAGAAAGAGTATGTGAGAGGCGATGATGAGGATGAGCTTTGCCATATGTGAGGATTGTGGTATGAGATTTATTTCATGTGGTTGATATATATATGTTGTGTATATATAGATTAGATTATAGTCTAAACAGTACAAGAAGAACAAAAGGACGATGGCTTATATATGTATAGTATTAATATAAACATGGGCGGAATCAATATATGATTTTTATTAGCGCCATAATTCGTATTTGCTGGCCGGGAAAAAGAAAAGTCGTATGAAGCAGGCAAGCAGCTATAATTGTTACTTTAACTCTATCTAACTAGTTATCTAAAAAATGATTTTAAGGAAGCTAAGTTAAGAGTTGATTAAGTCTAGTATACTAAGTGTCTAAGTGTTTTGCCGCGCATGCAGGCAAATATATTGTATAATTACTTCTTAATTAATATATTAATAATTAAATATTATAATAATAAATTATTATTTATGTTTTTAAAAAAAAATTCTTATGTGTTATATTCACTTATTCATTATTAATAGAAAATTTTAAAAATTATTCAATATTTTCTTTTCAATTATATTAAATTAAGAATTTTATTTGACTGATATTTAGTTAATTGTATTTTTTTAATTTTGAACTTTTTATTTAAGATTTTTCAGATAACAACACAATATATATATCAATTATCTTTTTAATATATTTTATAATTACTTACTAATTAATGTATTAATAATTAAATATTATAATAATAAATTATTATTTATGTTTTTATTGAAAATTCTTATGTATTATAATTTTTTTTTTGAAAATTTCTTTCACTTTATTCATTATTAATAGTAAATTTTAAAAATCATTCAATATTTTCTTTTCAATTATATTAAATTAAGAATTTTATTTGACTGATATTTAGTTAATTGTTTTTTTTTAATTTTGAACTTTTTATTTAAGATTTTTTGGATAACAACACAATATATATAGGAATTTTGGATAACAACACAATATATATAAAAATTCTCTTTTTATATATATTTTAAAGATTTTGGATAATTCTTACCACTATTAATTTTAATTACTTATCTAATAAAAAGAACTAAATTCGTTTTTATTTTTTGGCTAATATATATATATTGTTCATTAAAGATAATATTGATATTAACCACTCTAACTTTTAACGTAAGAGTTCGAATGCAAAAAATCACTTCACAAATAATAATAGTATAAATTCTCTTAAAGTTTGAAAACAAATAGTTTTGAACTACACTTGGTTTTGATTGTCCAAATATCAATAAAGTAAAATTACTTTAAATTCATTAGAGTTAGATTCATCTAGGTTCAATTAAACACTTCTAAATTATGACAATACTTTGATGAAGAAATGGAAAATGATCCATTGTTCTTTTATCTTGCTCATATTATGTTAATGTTAAAACTCTTCCAACGAGCGTCGACCTGTTAATTTATCGCAACATTGTTATTATTTTTGAGCAATTTGTCATATTTAACTGGATATTTGTTCACCAACTAATACCAATTAGCAACGTGGCAGTACACGACTGGTTACTAATGAATATTTCTTTTGTAATTCGGTGTATTGACATTTTCATTTCGTTATGGTCTACGGGTCTAGTTCATACTTCCAAGTCTTTTTAATCAAATCCTTATATCATGATGATGATGGTTTGGTGGTCATTATCAAAGTGTTTGGTGTAATTTTAGTTGCTGTCACGAGTTGTGAATTTTTCTATGTTTGCATTAAATTAAATGTAGCTCTCTCTAATAAATAAAAAACCCTCAACGTGAAATATAATCTGACCCAAGATAAGTATCCAACTACTGAAAGCCTAGAATAATGTAGCCCAAAATTAGTTTCAAAACAGTGTTCAAAAGAAAGTTTGAAAAGGAAAAGGTTAGTTGTTGTTTTTTTCAAGGTGCAAGAGAGCGATGGAGAAGTGAAGTCCTATGTAAGATACAAATACCCTAACATGAGTTAGAAAATGGGAGATTCCAAGCTGGATGAGATGGAAGGAGAGTTCACAGATTCTCAAATTATTGTAATGCTTGCAGAAAACGGTACTGGGAAATCGACATTCATTCGGATGCTGGTAGAATGGCTCATCTTTGTTTTTATGTTCCTTGTGGGTTAGACTTGGAATCAGGGATGCCAGAGTTTAATGTGTCTTACAAACAGCAAGGAAATGATACAAAGCGCGAATGTACAGTGAGACAGTTGCTACATGATAGAATACGTGATGCATATACACATCCTCAGTTTGTGTCGGATGTAACTAATGAGACCGCTTCAGATTGAAGCGATGTTGGATCAAGCAGCTAAACTTTCAGGTGGAGAGAGACAAGTGAGCATCTAGACTCAGAGCAACGGCTCACAGCTTCAAAGGTCATAAAACGGTTGCGTTTATTGTGGAGCATGACTTCATAATGGCAACCTATCTGGCGGACAAAGTCATTGTGTATGAGATATCAAAATGGGTTTTCTTAATGGATTTTAAATGAGGTTTTAATATAAACATATATTTAAGACCTATACAGTTTAATAGGTTTTGAATAGGTAGTTTTGTTAAATGGGTTTCTTGATTAAGTAAGACTTATAAGTTTATTAGAGATCTAACAAAGACATATTTCTTTGTTGTGTAATTTTTTGTGTTCATTTGTTATAGTATTTTTTGACATATGGTGTAATTCTATATCAGACTCATTTTGCACTTTCAAATTCTTTAGTTTTCTATTTTCTTTTTCATTCTATAGATCTCTGTTTAATCAACCCCAAAATTCAAAGCACTTGTCGAGATTATGGTCTTTTACATCATAACTTTGAAAAATATTTTGTATAAATATTTTTTTTTTTGAAACTATATTTTGTCAATATATTTTGTTTATATTAAAATATATGAAAAATACTTTTGACAAAATATTTAATCAACCCCAAAATGAAAAGCACTTGTCAATATATTTTGTATATATTGAAAAGCTAAATCCATCACTTAGTCGATTTAACAGTCCAACATATCAAATTACATACGCTTACGGAAGATTTTGATCAATACAAGCTATAAATCTTTTGTTTCGAAAGATAGAATCCATGTAATGCTTCTCACCAAATCAATAAGAAAAGGAAAACATCATGAAAGACTGATTTTTAAGGGCTTTGGTTTCATTTGTATAAGTTTTATGTTTTCCAAACCCAAAAGAAAATGAAGGCATGTATCACAAGTGACTTGAACAATTAAAAAAGGCTAGAACATGCAAAAAGCATTTAGTCAAAAAAACATGCAAAAAAGTCAAAATCTCTATTAGATGATAAATAAAAAATATATAAAAGTTATTTTTAAAGTATGACGGCTATGCACACTTTAAAACATGTTTTTCGAGTTTGTGACTTCATTAATTTTGGGTTGGTAGATACTAGAGATTATACTATGCACATATGTTAGTGATGAGCATTCAATTTTTATAGTACGAACACTAATTCAAGGCGGAGTAGGTGGAAAGATGGTGAACATACAATTTTTATAGTATGAACATCTTTCTCGGAAAACAATTCTGAGATAACCCTTTATCTTTAATATAACCCACAAACATGGACTATTGATTAAGAAAAATACACTAGAATAACTCAAAAATTTTTATCACAAAAATAGTATACAAAGAAAAAAATAATCAAATATTTCATTAAAAATGTAAATATACATTTATATCTTTAGAGTTATATAAACTTAAGGTTTAGAGTTGGGTGAGAGTTGGTATTAGGGTTTCAATTTTTTTTTTAAAATATTTAAAAGAAAAAAATATTTTTGATCATTTTTTTAAGAACTATTTTGTGACAAAAGCTTAAAAATGATATTTAAGATAATTATCTATTGATTAATCTACCAATAATAAAAACAATAATTGATTAAGAGATCAATTAATATATATGATAATTTCTATGATAATACGAAACACATTGAAATTGGATGATCCCAAATATTCTGCTAAGATTATGTTTGATACGACCAACTGTCACCCAATAACATTACGTCGGTTTCTCGTATTATTTTGGATTCTACAGCTTAAAAATATATGTATATATTTCTTTTATAAGTTGATGAACACTAGTCCAAGGCGGAGTAGGTGGTAAGATGGGTGGAGACGAAGCCACTAACACATCTTTCTCGGAACACAACTCTGAGATAACTCTTTTTCTTTAATATAACCCACAAACGTGGAGTATTAATTAAGAGAAATACTCTAGAATAATTCTAAAAAGTTTTACCACAAAAATAGTACAAAAAAAATGATCAAATATTTCATTAAAAAGATAAATATACAATTATATCTTTAAAGTTTTATAGATTTAGGGTTTAGAGTTGAATGGGGTTTGATATTAAAATTTCAAATTTTAAAAGATAAAAATAAAATAATTTTAGTCATTTTTTTAAGAACTATTTTGTGACAAAAACTTAAAAAATGTTATTTGAGATAATTATCTATTGATTAATCTACCGATAATAAAAACAACAATTGATTAATGAATTAATATCTATGATAATTTCTATGATAATACAAAACACATTGAAATTGGATGGTCCCAAATATTCTGCTAAGATTCTGTTTGATACTACCAACTGTCACCCAATAACATTACGTCGTATTATTTTGAATTCTACAGCTTAAAAATATATAAGTATATATTTCTTTTATAAGTTGATATATATATATAGATAAGTTTCATTCTTCTCTTCGAGGATATACAAGATTCCATGATCTGAATCGAAAGAGAGAAAAAAAACACTAATGGCAATTACAGAAACATCAAGATCGAGCCATGAGCTCCCAGTAACAACCGCTGATTCAACCGCATCAACCGCGAAAAAGCTGACTTTAGTCCCTTTGATCTTCCTTATTTACTTCGAAGTCGCAGGTGGTCCGTTTGGAGAAGAACCAGCGGTTCAAGCGGCTGGACCGCTTCTAGCGATTCTCGGTTTCCTCATCTTCCCTTTCATATGGAGTGTCCCTGAAGCCCTAATCACCGCTGAACTCTCCACCGCGTTTCCAGGTATATTCCTTTATCATCAAACCAAACACAATGCAACAAAAAAAAAAGATCTGTGTAGACATTTATTTGAACAGAACAGTACTTGTGTTGTGTTGTGGTCTGAACATTGAAATCAATTCTTCTCTGACTCTGAAAAGGAATCTACTTTCTAACTTTTTTTTTTTACTTTCTGACTTTAAACCTAAAAGCCTGAAACTTTATTGATTTTGGTTGGTTGAATTTGCCTCAGGCAATGGAGGGTTTGTGATATGGGCCCATAGGGCTTTTGGAGCTTTCATAGGGTCAATGATGGGTTCGTTGAAGTTCCTGAGTGGTGTGATCAACGTTGCTTCGTTTCCTGTCCTCTGTGTCACTTACTTGGATAAGCTATTCCCTGTTCTTGAATCCGGATGGCCAAGAAACGTCTGCATATTCGCATCAACTGTGGTCTTATCTTTCCTTAACTACACTGGTCTAGCCATCGTCGGCTACGCAGCTGTTGTTCTCGGTCTAGTCTCTCTATCACCTTTCGTGGTCATGTCTGCTATGGCAATCCCTAAGATAAAGCTTCACCGTTGGGGTAGCTTGGGAAGCAAGAAAAGGGATTGGAATCTCTACTTCAACACACTCTTCTGGAACTTGAATTTCTGGGACAATGTTAGTACTCTTGCAGGGGAAGTTGATAACCCTCAAAAGACATTCCCTTTGGCGCTTCTTTTCGCTGTGATCTTCACTTGTGTAGCGTACCTGGTCCCTCTTTTGGCTGTCACTGGTGCTGTCTCTGTAGACCAGAGCAGATGGGAGACAGGGTTCCACGCAGAAGCAGCTCAGATGATTGGAGGGAATTGGCTAAAGGTATGGATTGAGTTTGGCGCTGTCTTATCAAGCATAGGACTTTTCGAAGCTCAGTTAAGTAGCAGTGCTTATCAGCTTGAGGGTATGGCTGAGCTAGGGTTATTGCCTAAGTTCTTTGGGTTAAGATCGAAATGGTTCAACACTCCTTGGGTTGGGATTCTACTCTCTTCTCTCATGTCGCTTGGATTGTCTTACATGGACTTTACAGACATCGTAGCCTCTGCAAACTTCATATACACGTTAGGGATGTTTCTAGAGTTTGCTTCTTTCATTTGGTTAAGAAAGAAACTACCTGAGCTAAAGAGACCTTACCGAGTTCCACTGAACATCCCAGGGCTGGTGGTTATGTGCTTGGTGCCTTCTGCGTTTCTGATGTTGATCATTGTCTTTGCTACTAAGATTGTCTACCTCGTTAGCGGTTTGATGACCGTAGGAGCAGTTGGTTGGTACTTCTTGATCAATTACTGTAGAAAGAAGAAGATCTTTGAGTTCAACGAAGATCAATTTGACAGTGGTAATGGAGAACGTCCAAAGGTCGAAGATCATTCCTCACGATAGCTTCTTCTTATCAAAAATCTGAGATAGGTTTTTCAATTCAGTGTAAGTTATGTTTTTTCTTTAGCAGAGGTTCTTAGCTCAAAAGAACAAGGTCCAGTTTAATTGACCGTTGGAACAAATCTAATATTATATATTGTGGTTTTTGAGATTGATATTCCAAAAAAAAAAAGGTTTTGCTTTTGTAAACACTCTTAGTTTTATAAGAGAGAAACTGTATACAACACAATACTAAAGAGATTCTTCTTTATTCACTCACACACAACACAAAAAAAAAAACATGAAACAAAACAAGAAACCAAACTCCTTTGAGGTCATATCTTGGCGAAGTCAACTGTTTTCTTTCCATCATGTGGCTTCTTGAAGAAGTACCTGACGTAATCAGAGTACACAACGTCTCTATAAATCGGTTCCTCTCCATTTGCGATCACCTCAGGAAGAGGACCAATCACGGACTCTGGTTTTGGATTCACAAAGATAGGAACAGAGATTCTGTTGTGTCTACCATTAGCTAAGACACGATGCTCCACGCTCTTGTAACGACCGTTGCTCAAGATCTGCATGGCGTCTCCTATGTTAATCACAATGGATCTAGGAACCGGTGGCACGTGAACCCAGTTCCCTGAGGATAGAGAGCGAACGTGGAGGCCACCTATCTGGTCTTGTAAGAGAATGGTGAGGGAAGAGACGTCTGAGTGACGACCAACGCCAACGGTTAGGTCAGGGTTAGGACAGATGGGATAGTAGTTGAGGTTGACTCGGATTGAGCCCATGAAGAGTGACTCTTTGGTCTCGTCTAGCTCTTTGACGTTGAGGTTCTTTCCTAAATAGTCTAGAAGCTTCCTCACCATTGTCTTGGACTTGTTCATGTACTCTAAAGCTTCATTCCTAAAATCAAGAATATCAAGAATTATTTATATGATCAATGATTAAAAGTAGCCCGAGATTATTATCGGAACCAAACCTAAATTTTCTGTTCGGTTCTCTTTGGAAAGTTTTTAAAAATATTTTGGCTTTTGGTTCAGTTTAGATCGGTTTTCAATTTTTAAAAAATTTAGAACCAAACTAACTGAAAATAACCAAATCAAAATAACCAAATTTAACCGAATATAACCGCACTATTAACCAAAATTATATGATGATCTTAAAAATTTAAACTGAAATCTAACTGAAATTAGAAATATTGGTTCAATTTAATAAATTTTTCAAAAACAAAAATAATCAAGAATCAGATATAACTGAACCAAAATTTTCTCCTGTTCAAGTTGGTGAGGTTTTACCAAACCGAACAAACAAAAAAACGAATTACCTAAATCAACTTAACCGAATAAACCGAAACCTCAGCCATGATTAAAACAGATAAAGCTTTGATTCTTGAACTCACTTGCAAACATCAGGCCAAAACTGTCCAGCTTCAGCTTCAGAGACAAAGAAAAGACTGAGATAATCTTTCCACTCGAGAGCTTTCTCAGCACGAGGACTGAAACTAGTACCGAACCTAACATTGGTCGACAAAGAGTTCTCCTTTATGAACCTGCTCTTCTCCTCAACAGGGAGGTTAAAGAACCTGTGAGTCGCGGCCTTGACGTTGTCAAGAACTTGCAAAGGAACTCCATGGTTGATCACTTGAAAGAAACCCCATTTCTCAGCAGCGTCACAGATAGCTTCAGCGACTTTGTTCTCGTCGGGGTTCGACATGTCGATGACTGGAATGGCTTCGTCTGTCTCGTTGACGAATTTGTTTAAGAGACGCTCTTCAAATGGTTGAATGTATTGGTCTGGAAGAGCTTTGATTCCTGTTTCTGATAAACCCTTTACGCCATTGCCTTTGTTGACCACGAACTCGGTTACTTCAGCTGGGTCTGCGAAGTTAGTGGTAGAGAGTGTTGGAGCCATTTGTGTTGAATAGCTTTGGATTTGGATTGTGTTGTGAAGATAAGTTGCGGAGAGGAAAGAGTATATAAAAGAGAAACTCTGAAGAGGAAAATGAGAAATCAGGTGATGAGCGAACAACCTCTTTGGCGCTCACCATGCTTCTTCTGCCGTTTTACTTCTTCCCGCCTAGTTTCATTTATTTTAAAAAAAATCATTTGTATTAAATTAGTAACACTTCAAACTTCAGCAAATTTGATTTGATTTGGATATGGGTAAGCTTTTGAAAGTGGCATGTTTTTGCTAATTATCATAAGATTAACTGAAGTATAGCACGTTAATGTTGGCAAAGAAAAAAAAAATAACACGTGACTTTCTATAAATTACCATTTGAATTTGTAGGTAATTCTAATAAAACTTATATACATTAGTTTTGACATTTTACAAAAGCAGGTTCTTGTGGTAATATTACTATGCAAATATATTGCTATTCAAGACTCAAAAATGAATGAAATTTCAAAGGTTATCCATTGATATGCTAGATTAGTTTTGGATTGGTTTGGTTGGTGGGGGTACTAAGAGCATCTTTAACCCACAACTTCAAAAAGGGTTCTTATATTTTTATTATTATTTTACCTTTTCTGATTTTAAAACAATAAATAAAAATAAAAAATTAAACCAATCGCGGGCCGACACGTGTCAGAGGGGCCCGCGAACAGTGCAAGAGACGGTTCTTATTTAAGAGTTTTAGAAACCGTCTCTTGCACTGTTCACGGGACCCACATGTCAGTGGGACCAGCGAACAGTGCAAGAGAGTCCTAGGGCTGGGCGCGGGGCAAGTAATTGACGATTTTTGATTACTTACTACTTGACTTGACTTATCCAAATAATTTGATTTATTACTTGTACTTGACTTGCTCGAAACGAGTACTTGTTTTGTTGAGTACTTGCAAAAAAAATTGATATTTGCAAGTTACTTGTCTTGCTTTGTTACTTGCCAAATCAAGTACTTATCTCTTGATTACTTGTAAGGTGAACATACAATTACATACAATGCTCTATATATTGATAAGAATTTTCAGAGAAGTAGACAAAAATGAAAATAAATGTTTGAAATATTGAAAACACACATGAAACTCATTGTTTCACTATTTTAATTTGATGTTTCTTATTATTTTAATGTTCTGTATATTGACAAGATTAACGATAAACGTGGCATTTGATTTTTTAAAAACAAAATATGAGTTTTATTAGCTTATTTAATAATAGGTTATCTAGTATATAAAATAATATTGATATTATTGTAGTGAAAGAGAAAGATAAGTATTATTTACGAAATAACAAGTATTATGTATATAGTAAGTAACGAGTAACGAGGCAAATACCAAAAAACTAAACGATACTTGATACTTGCCTTGCTCTTGCAAGTAGTGAAACTTTTTGACTTATTACTTGTTTTGCCAACGTCAAATACTTGTTTTCTTAAGGCGAATACGGATCGAGTCACGAATATAAGGCGAGTATCGAGTAATGATGCTCATGCCTACAAAAAACCTCTTTAAGAGACCCCATTAATAGTAGTGTTCTAACTGTACTGGTCCAAAAGTCATACATAAACGCTAAATAAATCTAATTAGTACGTTTTTAATCATATGATTATTGTAAAATCAGGTGTCTATGGACGTGACATATAAAAACTAGAGTTATTCTTAGGTTCACCCCCTAGGGTGAACCTCTAAGTTCACCGACCAATAAAAAATTGACACATCATAATATAGATTTTTAATTAAAAAAGTAAAAATAAATAAAAAATAATATAAATTATCCAAAAAAATTTACGTTGTTATCACCGTCAATCAAACCTTAAATTCATAAATACTAAACTCTAAACCCTAAACACTAAACACTAAACCCTAAACCTTGGGTAAATCCTAAACCCTTGGGTAAACCCTAAACCCTTGGGTAAATCCTAAACCCTAAATCCTTGGGTAAACTCTAAACTCTTGGGTAAATTCTAAACCCTAAACCCTTGGGTAAACCCTAAACCCTTGGGTAAACCCTAAACTCTTGGGTAAATCCTAAACCCTAAGGTAAACCCTAAATAGTAGTAATATGGTTTATCTTAGGGTTTAGGATTTACCTAAGGATTTAGGGTTTATCCAAGGGTTTAGGGTTTACCCAAAGTTTTAGGGTTTAGTGTTTAGGATTTAAAGTCTAGTATTTAGGATTTAGGGTTTCAAGGGTTTATGGTTTTGTATTTAAGATTTTGGAGTCTAGTGTTTAAGATTTAGGGTTTTACTGACGGTATTAACAACATTAAAAATATTTTTTTCTTTCTTTTTTTTGTATTTTCCAGTTTTTTCTATTTCTATTTTTTTTCTATTTTTTATTTTAAAAATATAATATGACGTGTCAATTTTTTATTGGGTGGTGAACCTAAAGATTCACCCTAGGAGATGAACCCAATAATAAGTCTAAAAACTATATGTTCTGGCCTTCTTCTTTTTGATGACAATGTTCTTCCATCATCGATAACAAATAGTTTAGTTAAATTTAGTGTTTAACTTTTTAAAAAAATTTTTTTTACAAATTTATGTCTTTATGTGTGGTCTCATCTAATAATAGCGAACGCTATAGGCGTACACACTGCAGTCGTAAGGTTTTCTTGTGACATAACAAAGCTGAAACTTTTGATAATTAAACTTGATTTATTCATTTGGTAGGTGGGGAAGCATGGACTATGCATGGTTCTTGTTATGTCTTTATGTGTGGTCTCATCTAATAATAGCGAACGCTATAGGCGTACACACTGCAGTCGTAAGGTTTTCTTGTGACATAACAAAGCTGAAACTTTTGATAATTAAACTTGATTTATTCATTTGGTAGGTGGGGAAGCATGGACTATGCATGGTTCTTGTTGCGCCAAACAAGCTAACATTCTAAGCGGGCTTACTTTTTAATAAGCCTAATGAGCCCCAAACTGTTCTCACCCCGAAGCAGAGGGTGGTCCAGTCCGTATAAGAAAAATAATGGGTCTGTTTCTTCGAGGACATATTTGTCTTTCCACGCTCACATCACTAGGGTTTCTGAGCCTTGAGATGTGAACCAGCGCCTAGGGTTTTGAGTCTCCACTGAGTTTCCCGAAGAATCGAGCAGAAACTTGCTGTAAAGTGTAAATAAAAGTTAATAACAGTATTTAAAAAAAGGAGGAGAATCTTGAATCACTAGTGTGTATTGCAGGCTTTTGCCAAAACCTAAAAAGCGTAGAAAAAGAATCTAACACTTTTTTAAACCTATCATAACTTGTTAAACAAGAAACAAAATAAACAAATGAAATGCTTCTCTGTTACAGTAAAGGGAGGAAAAATAATACAAAAGAATTTCTAAGTCATAATCTTCACTATTCACACAAAAAGAATAGATCAGATCTAAAGAACTTAATGTGTAATTTAACAAAAATTCATCAGTTACGAATGTGTGATGATATCTGCAGGTAATGACATTCCTCGCCATAACGGTGACATTTGAGGCGTTTGCGTGTGAGACAAGGAAGAGAAACAGAGTCTTGAAACAGAAGCACTTCTTGGAGACAGGTTGACTTGTTGGAGTGCTTGAAACTGAAGCTCTGATGGGTAATCTCTGACACAACCGATCCTTGGTCCTGCTCCGGTTGTCCATTTGCAAGATAGTTGTTTCCCAAGTTGGAAAGATCTACTTTCCTTCTTTGAATTGATCCTTTTTAGGATTGATTCTTGTGGAATTTTTACTACTTCACTCTCTTTGGTTTCTTGTTCTTCTCCTCTTCTTGGTGAGCTCTGCTCTGAAGGCATTGGTTCTTGTTCTAAGTCAAAAATCTCTTCCTCTTCCTCCTCATCGTCACCTGAATCATAGTCTTCAGATACTTTAATAGACTCCATCTTTCTTGGTGTTTCTATATTAGCCATCACTGGAGTTGTTTCTTCATCTTCTATTGGATCAGCCTTGTCTTGCAAGATATTGGTCTTCTCATGCTCCAAATCCTCTTCCAAAGAATGGTTTCTCATGTGAGTGCTTCTTTGTTTGTAAAGAGAAAACTCATCTTCATCTGTAGGACTCATCTGAAACACAAAACAAAACACTTATAAGAACACAACCCTCACAAACTCAAGATCTAAACAATGAATGCTTCACTCCTTCAATCAAAATCTCTTTCCCTTACCTTTACATCAGTGATATCAACATTGTTTTCTCTTAAGAAAGAGAGAAAGTCCAAGAAATTCTCTTCAGTAGGCTGATAATGTCCACTGTGTGGCCAAACAGCCTTGAGAACACCACTCTCAACAACTAATCTTCCTGCAGCAACAGTTGCTCCTCCAGCTAAGAAGCTTGAATGTTGAAACGTACCCTTCTTTTTCTTCCCAACATATAACACCTTCGACGTGCTCAGCACAAAAATCCATTTGGAATCACTTTCTTCCATAGATGAAGTTTGAAGCATTTCTCCACTGTTCTTGTAAAAGAACTTGCCTTCTTCCACAACAACCTCATAAGCTTTCCTTTCCATCTACACAAATATGACAAAGAATAAGAAATAAGTTTCTAATTTTATCGGTAAGGTTACTTGTTAAGCAGGTAACATAAATAGATACTAACCGGACCAAGGTACTTGATGCACTGTTGCTGAAGTTTCAAACGAGGACACTTCTCCACAAGATTTACTTCTTTCCCCTCGCCAATATCAAGCCTGAAAACATTTGAATCTAAGTTTAATTTTCTTGATTCTGCTAAAAGCTTTTGACAGAAATAAGAAAAAGGAGTATAGGTGAGAAGTAGTTACCAGTAGAAGAAAGGTTCTCTACTCTGACAGTGTAGCCATTTGCTGTAGTAAAAGTGCAGATTGTGTCCATACCTATGTCTCGGGTCAATCTGTTATACCAACCAAGATCAGATTTCAATCCAAAAAGTTGTACTATTAAAGAAAACAAGTCTCTATAAAACTTACAGCTTCAAGCCAGTGTTGTAGAGCAAGCTTTTGTGCTTTTCCATTCTTGGACAAACCTTTACCAACCTTAGCTGCTCTAGTCCTAGCTCTAGACCACCTTGAAATCGCGGTTTCGTGTTTCTCAATATCAAAGAAAGATATAGAACTTCTCTTCAGCTCAGCAAAATCCAATAGCTTCCACCTGTGATTGAAACAGATTAGACCACCACAACACAACTAAGACATGTAACATTTTAGAGTTTTGAGACTAAGAGAAAACTAACCAGCTTTGCTCCACGAGCACTGCACAATCAGCCAGCTTTCTCCTAGTACGGAAACTCTTGTAAACTTTCTGTAACTTAATAGCAGCTTCGTGTTTAGGGTTCTTCGGATCAAGAACTGAGAGTTCTCTAGCAATCTCTGCATTGTCTAACTCAAAACCGTTCTCTTTCGTGTTAAGAGAGATCATTCTCTCCAGTTGCATCCCTTTGAAGCTAACAGACTTCTCAACAACCATTTTACCACCAGATCCCAAAGATTTCAAGATCGTGGGCTCAAGAGACTTGTCGTTGAAGTTAACAGATCTCTTGGGAGTTTTGCAATCGTCTTCATCACCGAAGCTTATGGACTTAACAGTGACGAAGTCTTGAGCAACCTTCACGTCTTCTTGCTTGGTGAACGGACAGGAGAATGTTACCCCCATTCAACAGATCCCAATAGGTTCTACTGACCTCCTGAAGTGAAAAAACATCACGAATCTGTTATGTCTGATTCACAGAAGTACAGAGTTTGAAAGAAAAGTTTTTAAAAAATCAAAGACTTTTGGGATCTGGAAAACAGAGCAAATCATGGAAAATATACGAATATAAATAATTAAAAACCATTTTTAACTAACAAAAATAAACCATTACTGATAGATAATCTCTTTAAATGAAGTATTATCAAACCAACTTCGGTGTAACATCAAGAAAAATCTTCTGAAAGAAACAGAGTAACTGAAAACATATATATATATATATATATAAGAATCATTTGTGGTCAAGATGAATAAGTAAGTTCAAGCAAGTGCTCTGCTACTCAAAAAAACTGATCTCTTGTTTAGTTTAACAACTAAAAAGTAGAGATTATCTCAAGTTAAGAAGTTTTTTTGTTTCTGAATAAATTTTACATTCAATTCAAAAAAAAAAAACAAGATGAATAAGTACCTCGAATATACGTTTGGCACTTGAACAGAAGAAGCTCCTTTGGGGAATCTTGAAATTTTCTCTTACTTCTTCTTGAATCTTCTTTAGATTCTCTTCTGTTCTTAAGGATTCGTAAGATTTATTTGTTCTTGGTTTTCTTTTTTTCTGATACTGAGGGGGGAGAAAATGAAGTTCACAAAATAGCAAGTTACAAAACTCTCCAGCGATGGAGTTTATTTATAATACTGTCAACTCCAGAGCAGCAGGACAGGATAGAGAGAGTGTTAGAGAGAGAGAAGCGTCGATATTTCCAACCACGTGTTTGTAGCTGCAGAATATTCATTCTAGGTCAAAAGTTCAACTCAAGATTTTACTTTACCTACAAGCAAAAAAATTAAATATGTTGTGGGTTTAGCCAGAAAATGTTTTAAGAAACATTTACACCATAAGTCACATTTCATCTTCTTTATTACACTTTAAGACACTTTTCACTACTAAGACACTTTTCACAACTTTTCTTTGTTTTCTAATTAGAGAGTAGTTACATCTTTCACGTCAATTTATTGTGAAACTAAGAAACTAATCTTTAGGGCAATTTCGTAAATATTCTATTTCTCACTTTTTCTTCATCTTGAGAAGATGACAAAGAGAAATGAATTATTCGCCTACTTCCAACAACAAAAATTCTTTTCTCACTCCCTCCTTCAAAGGATCCTCCACACCATCCCTAAACAATATTAATCCTCTACCACTGCAACGCGGCTCCTTCGTCTACTTCTGACAACGAAATCTTATCAAGAGATTACACCTTTAACACAAAGCAATTCTCACTCCTCTGTTTCTTCATCGTTCAAAAAAGCAGTTGTGGAGGACGATTATGTGGCGGTCAAATGCTCGGCGGAGCTAACCGTATCGATTTGGTCACAATCGGTTAACAAATCGAAAATTTAAAAAAAAAATCATATTTTTTAATTTTAAAATGTTCGATATTGTAATTTCAGGTAAGATTCATAAGTTTAAGGCATAAAACATAAGAAATATACAAAAAATGATGATATATGTGAATAAGGTAGCCATTAAAAAGTTGTAGAGAACTTAATAGCTTTATGAGAAAGATGAAAAAATTTACAATTATGCCACTAAGTAAAAAAATGCAACAATAGTTATAAAGGGCATTTGTGGTTGGTAGGTTGGGGTCTCGGGTCTATACAACAATACTTTTATTGAAGAAAAAATGAAAAATTTATTTGCTTGGAGATCAAAGGGGATGATACGATAAGAATATTAAGAGACACTACGATTTGAGATTGCTCAATATTTACAAAGGGCCTTTGTGTTTGGTAGGTTGACTTTGGAGTTTGAAGAATAACATTATTTAAAGTGGTTTGCTTCATAGCTAAAGAGTATGTTAGATATAACGTTTTGTATATAATGTAACATAGTTGTGAATTTTCCACCAAGAAGATGAAATGTCTTTTTATCTAGTTAGTGCTAAGGTGTACAAGAAGCTGAAATAGTATAGCTTGATTTTATATAAAAGGTGTACTTGTTCAAAGGTGTACATGTGGATTTGGTCAAACTGATGTACACGTAGATACAATTTTTTCTGTACATACTGTTGAAACATGTATTGTGTGTACTAGCTTTATAAATTTTCTACAAAGACGTCCATCAAGATGTCCATGTATACATCTATAGATATCTACATATACTTTGGTTTACATATACATGTACGTTTTCTAAACAAAACACTAATGCATTTGTGAATTCGAATTTATCTTCGAACGTATGTTGAATAACACAAACTTATTTCACAAATATATGGAAGATGTACATGTTCAAAGGTGTACATGTGGATTTGGTCAAACTGATGTACACGTGGATACAATTTTTTCTGTACATACTGTTGAAACATGTATTGTGTGTACTAGCTTTATAAATTTTCTACAAAGACGTCCATTAGGATGTCCATGTATACATCTATAGATATCTACATATACTTTGGTTTACATATACATGTACATTTTCTAAACAAAACACTAATGCATTTGTGAATTCGAATTTATCTTCGAACGTATGTTGAATAACACAAACTTATTTCACAAATATATGGAAGATGTACATGTTCAAAGGTGTACATGTGGATTTGGTCAAACTGATGTACACGTGAATACAATTTTTTCTGTACATGCTGTTGAAACATGTATTGTATGAACTAGCTTTATAAATTTTCTACAAAGACGTCCATTAAGATGTCCATGTATACATCTATAGTCATTCACATGTACTTTGATTTACATATACATGTACACTTTCTAAACAAACACTAATGCATTTGTGAATTCGAATTTGTCTTCGAACGTATGTTGAATAACACAAACTTATTTCACAAATATATTATTGACTTTTAGCATTTAAGTTGATAATAATTATATAATGCCTCACTAGAACTATGGTAAAACGCAAACAAAACATTAGATGCAATTGTTTGCTGAAAACTCATGTCCACCATAATTATCAATAAGAACTATATTAGGAAAATACTAAATTCAAGCAAAATCCAGAAAATAAAAAAAAAGCTAAACAAATTCATATTAAAGTCTCGAAAACAAAATGATTCTTTCCAATAAACTACATCTGACTTTGATTCAAAACAACAAGAAACTAAAAGAAACAACAAAAAAATTAAAATAAAACTCAAAACTCCTCAAAGTGACCTTCTCAATTCTCCTCTTTAGTGACATCTTACACGCAACTCTTCCTTTGTATCTTCATTTTCTTTTCTCTTATGTGCAACACATACCATATTCCTCTTTGGAGGACCTATGATACCCCTGCTCCATAAAACATGTTCAGATTAGGTTCACTGTGTCCCTTGAACATCTGAAAACTTAATTAAAAAACACCATAGAATGAGCGACATGAATCTGAGACCTTTTAGTACAGAGGAAGAAAGAGATGGATGACTCAACTATTGGAAAAAAACGAATATATTAGAAGCAGAAGAGTTATTAATAATTAGTTTTTAGAATCTAAAGCTTCGACAAGAGTTATTAAAGAAAGGATGACTAATGATTTTAGGATTTGTAAAGTTAATTGTTAGAAAGAAAAATGTAAAATCAGATCTGGGAAGACAAAGATAAGAACATATAAAAAGAAGTGGGGCCTACTAGTTATGCTTTAGTTATGTTTTGGTTAGTAAAAAAGGGAAAAAGTTAAAAAAGTGTGTTAGGAGCTTAAAGTGTCTTATAATGTAATATAAACTCAGAAAGTGACCATGGATGTAAAAGACTCTAATACAATCGTTTAAAATACGATTGATTTGATCTAGTTATAATTGGTTCCTGCAAAGTTTATTGGTCCACCAATTAAATGCATTCAATGATTATGTCTTTATTAGTAGTAATAATACCCAACTTGTAATACACGTACAAGTTGGCTGAACTTTCTATTACTGAAATCATTTTACAAAGTAAAAACCTTATGAAAGTATCCACTCAAGCTATAATCAATACCTAGTAAATCTAGTTTTTACTAGATTTTATAAGGTTTTTACTGAAATCATTTTACAAAGTAAAAACCTTATGTTTAGCTTTTAAACATCGTTGATAATCAAAGAGAAGTTATAGGGTGAATAAATAGTTAGTACTTCCTCGTTATGAAAGTGAATTTTAAAGTTTTTACACATTAATTAAAGAATTATAAATTTTTATTCAATTTTTCTCGTTTGATTATAAATTTAAGGTTTTACATATTGATTAAAAAATAATAATAATTCAGCTATTTCAATAAATAAAAAATTATATTTTAGAATACAAATAGTCAAAAATATCAAATTTTATTAATTTTTTATATAAAAATTTGAAAAATATCACTTAAAATTAAATAGCTTTTTTTTTAAAACACAATTTAAAGTAATACGGAGGGTGTAGATGTTTATGTAGTAGTAGAAGGAAATAAAGTCAAAGGAGTGATAACGTAACAGCCAAAGGCTAGCTGGAAATCACAAGGACGAATTAAATAATGCCAGCGAGGATTCTCTAAAAGGGTAAAATTGTCCAATCTTAGTTAGTCGAACGAGAAGACGCGGCGTTGGTTACTTGGTTTCAGTAAAACAGAAAAGTGCACCGACGCGACGACAAGCAGGAGTGAAGAGAACCACCATACGTTTCGGTGCACCGTCCCGTACTCTATTATTTATTTGATAACCTTTTCCCCAAGAGAGTACGGCCACTTTTTGCTTTGTTGACCTTTGCTGGATTCATAGTCTCGTGTTGACTGACTCGTTCCAAAAACTCGTCTACAGCACAGTCTCGACTTTCTCTTCTGTCTCAACGTGTGGAAATTGGAATGGATATGTTATTAATTTATTACTCCCTCCGTTTCATTTTAGTTGTCGTTTTAGATTTCGATATACATATTAAGAAAATATTTAATTTTACATATTTTCAAAATAAAAACACAATTACTAATACACATAACCATATTCCAACCAATAGAAAAATAAATTAGAATAAAAAATTAATAAATTTTGCATTGAAACTATAAAACGACATTTATTTTGAAACGAAAATTTTACTCTACAATGACAATTAATCTGAAATGGATGGAGTACAATATTTTGTCTGAAGAAAGTCATCAATAAAAGTTGAATGTGATAATAACTTTTTTCCATTGCTTCATTTATTAGAGGGTAGAAAAATAAAGACCAAGGAGTAAACTCAAAAGGAGAATTAGGAATGACAACTGATTTAAATGCAATGGTTATACATGCTGTTGCAGAAATTTGTGGATATAGATTAATATGGTTTCAAACAGTAAGTAATTTGTGTGACTGATATAATGGTTAGAAATTGTTCGTATATCAAATATTTATAACCGAGTTAACTATAAGATGTAGCAACGATTTAGTAGTAAATTACTAATATTTACACATTACAACATTACAAAATATCAAAAACATATTATTATGATATATTATAAAATATTAATTTAATACAATAGATAAAATATTACATTTTTTAGCTTAGATAAAATTTTATAATTTCATTAAAAAGTTAACCAAGATTTATATTAGATTTTAAAAAATATTTTGTTTGATTTATATATATATATATATTACTGTCTAAAATTATAGTGAATATTTTTGATTCAAAGTTTTTATATTATAAATTATGATATTGTTAATGAGTTAAAATTAAAATATATAATATATTCTAATATTTTTATTTATCCATTCATCCACACCTACAAACAATTGATTTCCTGGCAATGATTAAATATTAGTGAAAACAAAATAAAATTGAATTATATGAAAGTATAGAACTAACTACCTATTATGTTGAGGTGGAAGAAATAACACATGTAAAACAAAATAAATATTGACATCCATCAACATCATCAGTTATATCAGGGACGTCCATTTCAACATAGAACCAAACTCATGACTATATCCTAATTAACAATGCTCCATAGGTCATACTCCATGGGATTTTGAGGGGGGAGGGGGGGGGGGAATGATAACATCAACACTTTTTAACATTTCGATGGGGGGAGGGGGTCATTTTGAGTACTCATAAAACAAGTTTGAATAGTAGTATACGAAGTCAAAGCGTTTAAGTGTCGTCCAATTAAGAAAATTACGGTCAAGTCAACTAAGATGATTTAAATAAAAAGCGAAAATGAACCATTTAAAATTTTAAAGTAAGGATGGTCTACATGGACGAGTCCTTTTTTCGATCAAGCCACGAAGACATCAAGACATTGGTATTAGTTATGGTGATGATCACCAGACCAACCACGTAGTTATTTATACCATTAAAGTTCAAATTGTACATATTATTATGTAATTATTGGGATAATCATAAATTATAAATCAATGAAACATCTTAGAGAGGAATAGGATTGGTACGACCATGCATAACCCATGCCTTTCAATTCAAAAACCATAAGGTGATCAGATCTAGAAGAGTGTTTCAAAAAAAAATAGTGTTTAAAAAAAAAAGAGATCAGATCTAGAAGAAGATGATCTGCAAGACTGCATCCAAAAATTAATTAAGAGACTTGATTTATTTAAGGACCACACATATACACAAGTAGTACAGCTAATCGATAATAATCATGCAGATTAGGTACTAAAACATGTTTAGTAGTTGTATCAATTTAATATTCAGATCATGGTCTGGTTATTATACTATTAAAATTTTGAGACTGTAGCAAATGCACATGTAAATAGAAATATATTTAATCAACTTCTTGAGTTATCAATGTGTAGAAAAATGTTAAATATCCTCATACCTTCAGTTTACCGTTATTTACATTAGCTATATAGATATAAGACTACAATAGTTTCGTTACAACATAACGGCAAAACCTTTGAGCTGCAACAATTCGAGATTGATTTTTTTAATAAAGAATATGTATAGTATAACTAAGGGAAATCATATTCACGAGAAAAGCAACCAATTGATCAATGTGTGCTTGTAACCAATGAGGATTGGCTTAATGGTTAACACTAGGGGTGGGCACACAACGAATAATAGATTAAATTTCAGTATTTGTAGTTTCTTTCATAATTTACAGATATCTGATTTTCTGATTTGTTTTCCTTCAAAAAAATATGGATATCTAGTTTTCTAGACATCCAAAAAAATTACAGATATTTACGAATATTTACGAATATCTCGTCTATTTTATTCAAATATAAAAAAATCTATACAAATTTGTTTTTAAAAATATCATTTACATAATATAAAATAAAAAGTAAAAATTAGTGTAAAATGTTTCATAAAGTAAAATGTTTCATAAAATTGAATCACTTTTTAATAAAACATAAAATTTTAGAAAATTATAATTTTTGTAAAAAACATATTTATTTCTTAATTTAATACTTATAATAATTTGGGCAATTCTCTTAAATAACCTCTTTTTAAGTTTTGTCACAAAAATAGCACTTGGAAAAAAAAATGACAAAAATAACATTTTTTTTTTGAAATTTTCAAATTTTTTAATTTTTTTTTTAAAATTTGAAACCCTATCCCCAAACCCACCCTTTTACTCTAAACCCTAAAGTCTAAATTAGTTAACCCTAAGGGTATAAATACATATTTATAAAAATTTTAGCTTTAAAAAAAACCTATTTTGGTCATTTTTTTCCTTAAGAACTATTTTTGTGAAGAACAAACTAAAAAGGGATATCTAAGGGAATTTCTCTAATAATTTTATGAATGGAATAATTAAAATTATAAGTAAAATAATAATTATATGAAAGTATACATCTACAACTCTCTATTTAATTGTAAATATACTTCTATTTGTATAAAAATAGAAAGGATCGGATATCCGACCCTAAACTTTTTAATATTTGTGATTTACTTTGTTTTTAGCGGATATTAATTTTTAATATTTGCTTTACTCCGAAGACTTATGAATATCCAAATTTTTCGAATCAAATCAAAACGAATAACGAATCGAATCAAATTTTACAGATAAAATGTACAACCCTAGTTAAAACTCTTAGATTATCTAGTAGATATCTATGGGTCATGAGTTCAATTTCCGTAGGACGGGATCTGCTTTCGTAAAAAGAATTAATTTAAAATGGTTTAATCTTCGTGCTATATGATGTAGGGGCTTTCAGACCCAGAACCTCTAAACATTTTTAAAAATGTGTGCTTGTAACCATAGTGTTATTAATATTTTCATTGATCAATGTGCGCGAGTTAAGAGACATATATCCATAACAATTTTTCAAAATCAGATACTCCATGATTGCACAAAAGATTTTCAAGTCCAAGACATAAGAAACTGCAATTAAGAGACATATATCCATAATGGTACAAAGCTGGCTTGCACAACAACAACCTCGAGATAGAGCAATAGATTCAATGCAATGTATATTTTCCACTGAAAAAATCCTGATCTTCTCTCTTTCCATCTGATTTTATTTTCCATATATTTCCTTTATTATTTGTGATTCTTGTGTTCTGAGTCTTTGTGTGGAGTCTTTTCATTGGTTCATGATAAGTTAAGCAAGTTTCAAAAATCATAAGCCATTTCTGGTATCTCATAGCTCACCTGTCATCGTCCCAACTTACCTGTCACCTAAAGGAAATCAAGCAATTCAGATGCATTAATCTCTCATTTTCACCTAACATTCCATTTTAACTCTTTATTTTAAAACTAAAAATCAAAATCTCTGCATATAATTTGTAAATCTGAAATATCCATGATTGCAAAGTAAACAAGATGGATTACACTTATAATACGATGTAGAAAGGAAGATGTAGTTTTGAATAAAATAACATTCTGATTCCTTCTTATCGTAAAATGTACAAAAACAAGTACAACTAGCTGTACTTGGACTTAAGAGTCATTGAAAATATTATTGACATAAATGTGAACAGGTTTGGGAGTCTAATGCAGCAACAAGGTACTACGGAAACTAAGATCAGAGAATTATTTGGTTCAATTAATGAGCCACTATTGAGGCCACATGGGCATTGTGATAAGTTTTGGAGACAAAGTTTGCATGATATGGCTGAACTAGGCAGAATATTAGCTGGATGTAATTATCAATCCTTTGGCACAATAATCTCCCTAACGATTCAGCAGTTTCCATAAAGACATGTTTCATGCAGGAATCTGGTAGGCACTAGAAACATGATGACTCTGCGTTAGAGATGTTCTAAGACAAAGACTGGATCTGTTCGGTTTTGCAGTTAGAGGAACATCTAGTAAATTTCTCAGTAGTAAAACATCATTTGTTTCACTTATGTTGGATTCAGGTTCAGTGGGATTAGGGCCTGTCTCAGGAGAGAAATTAACTCGTGTCTACCTCATTTTTTTCATACGTTACAATGATTTAAAGAAGATAAAATAGAGCACGAGAATATAAAATAACTTAACAGTTTCAACTGTTCCATAATTCGTAAAATATTTTTCTTTTTTGTCAAATTGTGAATTTCGTAAAATATGACACAGGTTTGTAACTAGTTACAAAAGAGTTTAATCAGCTAGGGTATACCTTGGACAAAAAATATAAAAACAAGGTTAGCTTAGATTTGCTAAAAGCAGAGTCATTCGTGCCTTAACCAAAGGAGCATATGAGGTTCTGAAAATCAATTCGTAATATAATCAATTTAGAAGTCCATAGAAGAAAATGCGAGTTGCAAGAAGCAAGTGTTTTGTCTACATGTTCCACTGGTCGTATAACTACATCCGATTTTGTCTGAGATGTATATCATGAGTAGAATCTACCAGCTTGATTATCAACACAATATACTAAATCTCGATCATTCGTATGTTTTAAAGGGAAGTAGAAACTGGGGAGAGGTCAAAAAGAGAAACATGAAGCTCAAACGTTGTTGTTAAACATGCCATACGATCGAGTAACTCAAGGCCAACAAGCCAACTCTCAGGAGTCACTTACCAGTACAAATTAACACTTATAAGGTAATTGTTTATAACTGCAATACATAAGTCAAATTTAATCAAAAGAAGAATCAAAGCGATAATCACATTAGTTCTTTTCAGTACATTTTTTTGGGGTCGAACAATTATAATCAGTACATATTTGTCCCTTTGTATCTACAGAAATGAATATATTCTTACTTTGCTTTCAACTCATTTGTTATGTTTATATTTTACTATCGAATAAACTTCACAATATAAGGTAAGAACAAGAAGAATATGTATGCATGTTTACCTTGCAACTTCTTTATCCACAGAAACTGTATCTATTTACCAAAGGTTATAAGAACATCTCCAACGCGGGATCTTTAAGGGGAATCTTTAGCGAAAAAATAATTAAATAATCAGTGAATCTCACTAAAACTTAAGGATTCAATCCTTAAAATCTCTAAATAAAGATCGATCTTTGCACTATTTGCGACACGTGGCGGCACGCGATTGGTTGATATATATATATTTTTTTTAATCTAAAAAAAAAAAAAAAGTTAAGGACTTCACGATGGAGGTACACCATTGTGTGGATGCTCTAAAGCTCACTCGTCACTCACACCGCTTGTTGCATACTTTTCACGTTCTTAACCATAAAACGAAATGTCAACTTTGTCATGGGACGTTTGTTTCCGGATGTGGAGGATATATTTGTATTGACAAGACGTACGTGTGATTATAAACTCCACTCAAGTTGTGCAACTTCTAAAAGTACGTGGGATGGCAAAGATGTGGAGGGAGAACCTGAAGAAGATAGTAACTCTCACGAAGATGTTACGTTTTCATCGTTGGAGGAGGTAGACGGAAAAACACTCCGCCATTTTAGTCATGACCATGTTTTAATGAGACTCTGCGTCAATGAAAGAGAAGAAGGAGGAGGCCTATTGTAACATCCCGAGTTGTGATATATAGAAAAGGCTTAAGAGAATTGATTTGGCTACCTATGTCATCAAAGTGCACTTACCTTTTCGGGAGCACATCAGTTTAGAACTCTAGAGTTAAGCGTGCTTGAGCTGGAGTAGTCNNNAAAAAAAAAAAAAAAGTTAAGGACTTCACGATGGAGGTACACCATTGTGTGGATGCTCTAAAGCTCACTCGTCACTCACACCGCTTGTTGCATACTTTTCACGTTCTTAACCATAAAACGAAATGTCAACTTTGTCATGGGACGTTTGTTTCCGGATGTGGAGGATATATTTGTATTGACAAGACGTACGTGTGATTATAAACTCCACTCAAGTTGTGCAACTTCTAAAAGTACGTGGGATGGCAAAGATGTGGAGGGAGAACCTGAAGAAGATAGTAACTCTCACGAAGATGTTACGTTTTCATCGTTGGAGGAGGTAGACGGAAAAACACTCCGCCATTTTAGTCATGACCATGTTTTAATGAGACTCTGCGTCAATGAAAGAGAAGAAGGAGGAGGCCTATGTCAAGCCTGCATCCTTCCCATTGACTTTGATAGTTTCTTGGGTTGCAAAGAATGTGATTTTGCACTTCATGACACTTGTGCAAATCTTCCTCGGAAGATGGAACATCAAGTCTGTATGACAATAAGATCTTGCTTTGCTTTCATGTTATTTGTAAAATAAACTACCATAACTCCAATAAATTTGTAAGATAATTAATTCAGAAATCCCCACCTGTAGGGAAAACAGAATTAAAGTAAGTTGATTTATCTTACGAATACTCCCATCATCATAATTATATTCTTGTATACAGTGATTAAAAAAAAATTCTCTAACCACAGGATTAAATACCAAAATCTTCATGTAATAAACAAAAAATTAGAGGAATCGTTGTATTTGTATCAGGGTCTACACGTAAATATAGAAAGTATGAGGGCAAAACTAAAAAATTTAAGTATTTTTTTCTTTGTCAAACTTTTTGTAAGGATTTTTCCCTATAAAGAAGAAAACAAAACAAAGGACTCTCACTAGTTCCTGACCATAAGACCATAATTATTGCATAGTTCTTAAGGTAGAGTTTTTACCATAATTTAAAAATTGTTTTTTAATTTTTTTAGTTAAAGTTAAGAGTCATTTTTTATATTATGCTAAAAACCTCATCCTAAGAATCCCGCAATAATTATGACATAAGAGCAAGCGTAGATAAGTATCTCAATAAATTTTGTCAAAAAATAATAATAAAATAAATAAAAATAGAAAGAAAGAAGAAAAAGAGGAGAGAAGGCAAATAACGGTTCTTCATTTAGAGACTAAAGTCTCTCCATCAAAAACGTTGAGCGCAAGTGTCACATTTTCAGTGCTCAACATTATTTATTGGTAGAATATGTTGTGAGAAATTTTTGGAGAAACTTTATCACTGTGAATACCTTAAGGCCATCATTTTTGCTAGATTTTAAAGGGTTTTTAGTGTCTTTTTAATAAAGGGTCCCATCAAAATGTTAATAATCGGTTTTAGAAGTCCTAAATAAAAACCAAATTTGTATAAATTTTTGTACTGTTCGCACATCCCAAAAAAAAACTTTTTTTTAAGAAACCCTTTCATTGTTTCAGGGATAATGATGGCCTAAACTCTTACCATATATACAAAGTTTCTTTAAAATAGTGTTGAGTCACAACCTTCGTCATGAGCAGGTGTATTCTTATTTCCTTATTCGCGCAGATACTAAGATTATTTGGACTAGGTGTTTGCAATGCTTTGTTGGCCTTGTATGTTTCATGATTCCATGTTTACTTATTTAGGCTTGTCTATAACTCATCATCATCCTAGTTCGATAGGTAATGTTTGTTGGATTCGGTGGATACTTGTTTTGTAGAATTTACAGTTTCTAGATAGCGATTGTATGTACTGTTTTTTTCAGATGTCTTTGCAATAGGTTGACTCTGTTTTTTTTCTTTGAACTTATAGGATTTATTATGTTGTTCTTCTGTGCGTGCTTACCTTTACTCTCTTTTCTACAAACAAGAGGATCTTAGGAGGCCATTTGAGCAGTTCGGTCTTCTCAAGGACACCTACCTTCCAAGGGATTATTATACTGGGTGGCTTCAATTAGATCCTGTTTGTCTTCTATTAGATTCTTTCTTCATAGCCATTCCTACATCTGCAGCTCATGAATTCTTTCATTTATAAGAAGTTTCTAAAATGTCTTGATGCTGTAAAATCTCAAATGGTTATTTTTGCACTTGAAAATCCAGCGTTAGTATAATACACCTAGACGTCATACTCTTCTATTCATTTTAGGGGGAAATATAGTAGTGTGATATGTTCCATGTTCGATCACAACCAAAAGAGTATTTATTGAAGTTGTTGAGGTTTAACAGTGAATATAGAGAACTGAAGAGACCAATGAAGTAATTAGAGTTGTTTGGAAGATGTTCTAGTCATGGTAGTGAAGGTGAGTTGAGATTCTTCCTCCTTCTTCGACTTGAAGAGATAACTCGATCTCAACCTGTTTACTTTTAATGAATGTAGGAGCAACAGATTCCATGACAGAAGACGTTCTCCTCCTCGGTACTCTCCTTCACCTCCCCCTCGTCGTGGTGGTAGAACGCGATCACGTAGTCGTGACTATAATTCTCCTCTCCCTAAAAGACATCAGTACAGGTAAGACTAGCTCTGCATGCTTGTCTGGATCTCATACTTTCAAATGTCATTACAGTTCTCTGATGGATTATAAAATACCATTCTCTTCTGTTTAATTCTGTTTTATCATCACAGGTCTGTCTCACCTCAGGATATATAGACGATATGAGAAGGAGCGGTCATACTCTCGCTTCCCACCAAAAAGGGAATGGAAGGGTGAAGAGCCACAGCAGGAGCCGTAGCCCGAGAAGAAATAGGAGCTACACGCCTGAACAAGCGAGGAACCCGGTTCCTAGCTAGGCAGAACAGGAGCAAGAGTCCAAGCCCTCGTTGAGAAAGAAATGGAGACCGTTCTCCAAGCCAGTGATTTACACACACACACACACACATGTATCACTCTCTATACTTGTTTCTCACTAGGTTGATTTTCTTACTTTCTTTTTGTTTTGACAAGTTTTTTCAGACGTTTCTCTGTGTTTTTGTATTAATGCTTGATTCATGAATGAACTTAGGACATGACAATGAGAGGTTGCATGTGCGTTTTTTGTCATCTTCTCTTGTTATGGTGAAAGAAGATGGTCCTATTAGGGGATGTGGGAGCGTTTTTGACGTATTGCATCCACTGGTTTTTGAATATATGCCTTTTTGCTCTTTCCAGCTATTTTCAAGCATCAAATAAATATACACTTATTTCCCCTCAAGTTGTAGGGATGACTTGTGAGAGAGTGTTGGATCGCGTCTCTTGATCCGACAAAAGTCTTGGTTTCTGTAATAGTTTCAGCTCTCCGTCGCGCACGTAGCTTGATTAATCTTTAAATGCACCGTCGATAATCTTTTGGAAGAAATTTGGAAAAAAAGAATATATCTATATCGGTTTCAGAATATATATATATATATATATATATATATATATATATATATATATATAACCTACTTGAGATTTCAGTTTAAAAAGGAAGGCCGATTCAGAGTTAGGTTGTGATATGGAAAATGTGAAAATAACAAGATACAAAATCATTTTATAAGTTCGAAACTCCTAATGATGAAAAGAAATCACCGAGAGAGCATACAAGAAACATTTCCAAAAGTTTCTTTACTGTGAAACATTTGGAGGTCATGCACGCACATGAGATTAGCAAATCTTTCTTTTTGATTCAAATCTATACATTTTTAATTATTATTTATTTTTTAAAAAAGGGAACCGAATAGAACATGAGAAGAGCGTGGAAACTGTTGTCTGCAGCTACGCAAGGTCTTTCTTTTCTTGTTTGTACATGATTTTTTATTCGCGGTATGTATTGGTGTGAAGGAATAAAGATTGTATAATTATTAGATGTATAATTATTCAATTAATTAATAAATATGTCTACGTAGCTCTTTGAACTTTGAAGCCTCACCTTCCTTACACAGTCCACATACACACACCTCTCTGGTTTCCCACGCATTAAAGTTAACATAAAAACCAAGTTAACACTCTGATCACAATTTCTCTTTTCTTTTTTTTTTCTTCTTAATTTTGAAAATTATTTTCGCCGAAAGAAAATAAAAAAAAAGTCTTTACTTTTTTTTTCCTCTCTTCGGTGGGGTTCATTACACTACATACATCTCTGAACTTGCTTTTACCCTGTTCTGTCTGAATAGCAAAACATCAACCTTTTTTTTTCTTCTTTCTTTGTCTGTGATCTGAATCTTCTCCAACTAAATCTGGAAGCCAGCAAGCTCTAAGTAGGTACTTTACTAATAGTTTCTTGATTTTGCATCTGTGTTTTTAATTATTTGTCGCATTGTTGTGTCCGAACTAGTTTTCACTTGAATCTTCTACATTCTTCTTCACTCTGCAAATCCTGTTTCCAGAAAACATTCCTGAAAGAACGAAACTGACAAAAAAAAAAGCAAAGATAAGATTTTTAAAAACAAAGAGTGTGGCTTTTCGAATGCTCGATAGGTTATTGTTCTTTACTGTTTTAGCTGAGCCTTTGATTAGTTTCTAGACCCCATTTAACTTCACTTCTGTCGGAATCCATGTGCTTGTATCTAAAAAGTTGCTTACTTGATTCTAGGGTTCTTACCATATTTGACTTAGTCCAAATAAGGAGATCCTTGTGATGTTTGAGTTTGAAGTTGCTGTAACAATCATTAGCATATGACTCAATTTTTGAACTTGTCAGGGTAAGGTTTCAAGCTCTCTCTAGCGTGATGATGCTGCTTCCGAGATGGTTTGCAGAAGCAATCTTGCTTATAATCTCAGTTCTTGCGTTTACAAACAACGGTAACTTCACCTTAAACCACAATTCTTTCACTGAGTCATTCTTTGATCAAAGTTCTAATATGATTCTTTATACAGCTGCATTCATAGGGGTAAACATAGGAACAGATCTCACCAACATGCCATCACCTTCAGACATTGTCACACTCCTCAAATCACGACAAATCACACACATCCGTCTCTATGACGCCAACAGCCACATGCTCAAAGCATTTGCCAACACTAGCATCCAAGTAATGGTCGGTGTAACCAACCAAGAAATCCTCAGAATAGGACGGTTTCCTTCATCAGCAGCTTCATGGGTTAACAAAAACGTCGCTGCTTACGTTCCTTCAACCAACATCACAGCCATCGCTGTAGGCAGCGAGGTTCTCACCGCAGCTCCTCACGTAGCTCCCATCCTCGCATCAGCTCTCAACAACATACACAAGGCTCTTGTGGCTTCAAACCTCAACTTCCAAGTCAAAGTTTCCACCCCTATGTCTATGGATATAATGCCTAAACCCTTTCCTCCCTCTACATCCACCTTTAGCCCCTCGTGGAACACGACTGTTTACCAGCTTCTCCAGTTTCTCAAGAACACTGGTTCCTTCTTTATGTTGAATGCGTATCCTTACTACGGTTACACAACAGCTAACGGTATCTTCCCGCTTGATTACGCTTTGTTCAAGCAGCTCTCTCCTGTGAAACAGATTGTTGACCCCAACACGCTTTTACATTACAATAGTATGTTTGATGCTATGGTTGATGCTGCTTACTACTCCATGGAAGCTCTCAACTTCTCCAAGATCCCCGTCGTTGTTACAGAAACTGGCTGGCCTTCTTCTGGTGGAAGTGATGAAACAGCTGCAACCATTGGTAACGCGGAGACATTCAACAGTAACTTGATAAAGCGTGTGTTGAACAACTCAGGTCCTCCTAGCCAACCAGACATACCTATAAACACTTACATCTACGAGCTTTACAACGAAGACAAACGGTCCGGACCAGAGTCAGAGAAGAACTGGGGGATGTTTTATCCTAACGAGACTTCTGTTTATCCACTTGGCTTAAGCGGTGGTGACTCTGGATCAGCAGCTCTTAACGGGACAACGTTGTTCTGTGTAGCGAAAGCTGATGCTGATGATGATAAGTTAGTTGACGGTTTGAACTGGGCTTGTGGACAAGGCCGAGCTAACTGCGCTGCGCTTCAACAGGGACAACCTTGTTATCTCCCCAACGATATCAAGAGCCATGCTTCTTTTGCTTACAATGACTATTACCAGAAGATGAAAAGCGTTGGTGGGACTTGTGACTTTGATGGTACTGCCATCACTACCTCTAGAGATCCTAGTAAGTTTCTCCTGATCGTTTTATGTTTTAAGTGTTGTTTAACATTATGTAATTATCAAAGCTTAATCGCTTGTGTGTGTGTGTGTTTTGTAGGCTATAGAACATGTGCTTATACGGGAAGGTATAACGATCTGAGCTTCATTATAAGTTTCTTAAACCTTAAATCTTTTTTTATAACTTGTTATGTCTTATCTCAGCTCAAACGCAAACGGAACGGGAGGAAACTTTCCTCCGACTGCGTTAGGACCCGCTAGTCCAGTAGGAGGGAACGCAAACGCACTTATCATCTCCATCTATCATCTTCCCTTCTTGGCAACGTTAGCTTTCACACTGCTACTACTACTGTAGCTTTCAGTGTTGTAGTAACCGGAGAAGTGTACCGGCGGGTCTGGTTATTTCCGGTTATCGGTATTATTTGTTTTACTTTTGGTGTAGTGTTTTTAAGTGTAGCTAGAGAGAGAGAGATCACATGTTCTCATTCTTCTTTTTTGTCTTCATCTTTGAACTCAAATCTTTCGAATTAGAGTGATTTAAATTTAATTATCAAGTGAATTATGTGTCTTGTATTTATTGAAAGTTATGAAAAAACTAGCGTTATTCCTGCAATTTAATAAAATTTGATAATTTGATATTGGAGAACTATAAAGTTTATTTCCTATGTGTTACAAGAACTATAGATCTTAAATAATTATTCATCGAAATTATTGAGTATTCACGTGGTAATAATACATGATATGATCCTAACTCATGTGATTAGAAAAAGAGTTTAAATCCAATTAATTTGATAAATTATTTAGTCGTCAAAAAATGATTACAAAATTATTGACAGAGATTACTCTTTTCTTGGTTACTCGCCACGTCAGCGATTATTACTTTATTTGTTTCAACAGATCAGACCGAAAACGCTGCGTTTCGAACATTATTCTCTCGAATGGAGTTGGAAGCGAAACGGTGAAGTAAATGGATTGGATAAGCAGAGACGTAGGGACAACGACGAAGACGACAAGAGATGATGACGACACCTGGCGGGAGCGGGAGATTTAAGCCGTTACCGACGGCGATGTACGCCGGATACTCAGGAACGGCGTCGTCTTGGGTAGCGAAGACATCGGTTTCCGCGTCTGGGAAGAGGATACAGAGAGAGATGGCTGAGCTAAACGTGGATCCGCCTCCCGAATGTTCAGCTGGACCGAAAGGAGATAATCTATACCATTGGATCGCCACTATCATTGGTCCCTCTGGTTAGTTCGTGATTCTTCTCTCTTGAACTTTGTTTACGTTTTCTTTCTCTCAACAAGTGAGCTTATTTTTGCAGGGACTCCGTATGAAGGAGGGATCTTTTTTCTTGATTTGATTTTTCCTTCTGATTATCCTTTCAAACCACCAAAGGTATGAGCTTTTGAGTCTCTTTGTTTAGATTGTTCGTGAAAGTAGCTTACTTTATCAAAAAAGTTGGGAGCTTTACTGGTTTTAGTTATGGTTTTAGAAGGTTGATTAGAGTTAAAAGGTGATGTCTTTAGGAAGAAACGACTTAACTGTATGTTGGTCTTTTGATTAATGTCACTTTGAAGCAGAGATCATGTTGGGTTCCATTGTATGTTGGCGTAGGAAGTAGTTTTGTTTCTTGCATCAGTGTCTTATTGATTCATCTTTTTTGTAGCAAAGTCTTGACCTTTTTGTGGTTCTAGAGACTTTATGCTAACGGTTTTCAAGTTTTGAGCATTTCATCTTTCGGTTAAGAGGGTGATGATGAATTTGCAGGTGGTGTTCAAGACTCGGATCTACCATTGCAATGTCGATACTGCAGGGAATCTGAGTGTGGAGATTCTAAGAGATAGTTGGAGCCCGGCGCTTACAATCACGAAAGTCTTACAAGCCATTAGAACCATCTTCTTAAAACCTGAGCCATGTAAGTCTCTACTCTACTCTACTCTCATGCATCATATCAGAAAAATTGGTTAGCTTTCATTCCTCTAACTTAGAGTCTTAACTTCTCTTTGTTCTTTTGCAACCAGACAATCCAGCTTTACCAGTGATTGCACGGCTCTACTTGTCGGATAGAGAAAAGCATGAGGAGGTAGCAAAAGAATGGACATTGCGATTTGCCAAGTGAACAAAGTTTCGGATCTTTTTTAATACGAGGAAAGAAAACAGAGAGATGTATTATTGTACCTTTATTTGATGAATGATCAATTAATGCATCCACCACCAAAGTGGAACAACAATGTTAGATGACCAAAGAAATGTTGTTTGCTCTTAGAATAGGCAACAATGTGAGTGTAGGACCTATCCTCCTCCTCAATTTACTCCAATTCCAATCTAGTGTTTTCTTTTGAGTACCAAAGACTATATGGTTTGAATTTGACTGATAGAAAGACTGAAAGAGACAAGTATCTTCTACAACGGCGTTAACTAACTTAACTTTACAGATGAGGTAATCAAACTGATGGAAGATTATTAGTTGCTACCTAACACGTTTTATAACCTTTATGATTGCTTTTTCTCCAAATAATAAGATCAAGCTTTCAGAAAAGTGTAGTATGTGTGTTCGAGTTTTTGCACAACGTTCAGGAGGGCAAGTTCTGGTGAAGCAAATGCCACCCTCTATACACAGAGCACTTCACATCAACACAGTCTTGTGAATCCCAACGAACAAATAGAATTAACCATAAGTGTATCTTCTGCTTTCAGTGTATGATGGTGATGATTGAAAACTTATATTATTTGTAATTGTTAGCTTGTGTGCTTATAGCTCTGTTGGGTTTTTTTAGTACCTCGAGAGATGCCAACACTTCTGGCTTTTTCTAATATATTCATTCAACTTAGAACTTTTTGTAAGATTTTTTTTTGGTGATATGAATTCCCACTTTCAGTGTCAAAAGACTCCGTCTACACGCTCCATTGATATTCTTTCAAAAAAGATACGAAATCACTAACAAGCCAATGATTAGTGGATTTGTAACACAGTAATTATTAAGTTAATCCTAGAGATAGATTCAAGAACGTTACGTGATATTTGGCACTTTCATGGTGGTAATGTTGATTTTTGTTTTCAAAGTTAACAAGTCCAACTGAAGCTCATTGAATACCTTGGTTATATATTGTTCTGTTTACAAAACAGTTTGGTTCAAGAACTCGCAAGTTTTAAATGTCTTGCATGAACGAGTGACAACTGAAAAATTATATAGAGATATCACCTATTCAATTTGTATTAAAAAAAGATTGAAAATACGCAAATAAATAAATGTGAACCTATAACATTGGAGCGTATCTCTATAGTCAACAAATAACAGAGATTACTCAAGCAGATAGGATCTTTATTATACGCACAAATAAAATCCTCGAAACTACACTTTTAGAATAAATCTAAAAAAAAGTATCGAAGAAGAACTATGTGCGATCCCCCAATATTAAAAAAAAATCACGAACTAATCTAAAACTGTGTAGTGTTCAAAATCAAGAACAATGAATAATAAACTTCAAAAACAAAAGGTGCTCAGGATTTGAATGAATGGTTGGGAAGTATTTCTCCTCAATAAAAAGTTTTCAGATTAACGAGATTACATAAACCCATCATCACTGCACCAACTTTGCAAACCAATAAAAGAAAAACATTTAAAACATAAACTCAATCTAAAGAAGAAGACAATGCAGCTTTCATCTAGGGTTTGTAGAAGTAGACCTTATTTATAGGTGTTGCGTTAGGTTTCCACGCGTTTACTCGATGTAATGGGCCTTAGGCCTTTGTTTGGGCCCATTATTCTCTGATAGTGAACCTGAGGCGGTGAGGCCTATAGGCTATCGCTGCTCACCAAAAAAAAAGAAAAATAGACAAGATTTTGCACTAAGGCCGTCTTTATCCCGAGCTCTTATGAGATTTCGTGTATTGTTCGCGTATTCTACTGACACTTATCGGCATACGATTAATTTAAAAAAAAAAAGCAGACAATAAAAAGAGAAAAAAATAAAAATCTTATTTTTGGGTTCTATGGATAATCATGCCCTAAGAATCTTGGGATGAATGTTAACTTGTATCGATTGGGTCATACGCATCATTATCTCAAGAGAAGATATTGGAGAGAAAATTCCACATTGAAAATATTTAAGAGACAATAGTAATATAAGATATGAGTTTATTATGGGCTTCCAACTTAAAATCAATTGGTAATAAGTAGATTGACTCAAATCTCTTATATATTACTCATGTCTTTTATATATTTTCAATGTCTGATTTTCTCTTCAATAATAACAAAAATCAAAGTTCATTTGCGTTTGCAAACGCACTGAAACAATTGAGGATTGCAGTTTTGGTTTTATCTAGAGACAGCGATATTTGTTATACTATTTGTAACGAAAGAAAAAAATGACAAAATTAGAGAGCAAATAATTGAGACCCTAGACAGTCTATAGATGCTCCTAATTTCTTATGTGTTAAGTTATATTCAGCCAATCATAAGAAAAGTTGTATTCAATTTTTTTAGCTTTTGCTTAATATGAATGGTTTCCTTCCATCAATAATGTAGTGTGTCATCATCTACTCTTCTTTCCTTCGCAGGCCGTAAAGATGAATATGGATAAATAAAATTATGAACATGGAGAACATTCTGGAAAGGAGGAAACAAAAGCAAAACATTGTTAATCACACAAAAAAAGTGGCGTCCACTTACAAAAGCTTTTCAGGGCATTCCTCGAAGCCACAAGCATGAACTTAGAAAAGAAAAAAAAACGAAAGTTATGGTCCCATTGCTTCTGTGCATTGCACATGGCTTAACATGCTAGTGTCTGATACCATCCCATACTTCGAATATAAACCTCTTGTTTATTCTATTACACTTAGTTAGTTGGTAGTTTGTGTTACTGTTAGGTAACTTAGGTTGGTCTGAAACTTAGCTAGTGTAAAGTTAATTTGATAGGTCTTTGACACTAAAATTAGGTTGTGTTTCAACTTTCAACTTTTAGCTAGTTATATATGAAAATCAGTATTGACTTCTTCTTCTTCTTTTTTTTTTGTAACACAAAAAATCAGTATTGACTAGTTTCTTTTTTATTGTACGATTTACATTTACTCCCACTTTTGAGTTTAACTTCAAAGTTTGATGCATTTAAGGTTGCAAGGAGATTCCTCTCATTGTTGCCACCGTTTGGAGATTATTTTGTTATATTCTGTTTTGAAAAGTTATTCCACTAGAATATTATTGGGTAAACTCCGAGGCCATAACATGATATGTTGATGATAACAATGATGATAGTGACCACACATATTTCAACGGTACTAATAGCATCCAAAATTTCACGGCTCATATCGCATCATTGATCATACCACTCGAAGATGTGAGGTCGGTTACTATTACCATTTGTGCGGACTTTGTGAATCCCATAAGCATATATGGTAGTAATAATTACGAAACATATAAACACAAACACTCTCATGCAATTACATCAAAACCCAATAATATATAGTAGTCCAAATATTAGAAAACAATAACAAAAAAAAACTCAGACGGTGAAAAATAAACAGAAGTGAAAGGTAAAACAAGTAACAAACCCTAACTCTGTATGATATGGTAGAGATTGGTTTAGAAGAGAAACCCAGATGCCAAAGCAGCAACAGATGCAAGCAATGCCGGGACGAACATAGCAGCATCGGAAGTAGGACTTGGAGCTGGAGCCTCTGCCGTCTGAGCCGCCACCTTTCCTACGGCTGAGAAAGCCACAATAGCCACCATCAACACCACCATAAGCTTCATCTTCATTGACTCCATCTCTCCTCTTTTGCACTTTGAAGAAACTTAGTCAATAGATTTGTTTCTGAGGTTTTTGTTTTTTGATGCGATGATAGAGTTGTGTGGTGGGTGGCCTTGTGGTTTTGAAAGGGTATTTATAAGCCAATTGTGGGAACGTTGATTTCTAGAGACGGCTCTGTGAAATATATTTAGTTTATTACATATTTTACGTAACTTTTTAGTAAAGGAAAAAGTATCTGAATTACAGCAATATAAATTTTAGTTTTATAGAAGAGAAAAGCAATACGTTCTAGTCTACAATGGATGTATTAACGAAATATTTTACTTATATTTATATTACTTTCTGTAAATACTCCTAACTAATCCTGCATAAATAGTGTTGCTAGCTATTTGAATTGTAGCGCCCGGTGATTAAAATATCCAACTAAAGAAACACTTAAAACATGATTAACCGAGGATTCTTAAGGTGAGTTTCTTAACGGAATTTAATAAAATGTTTCTTAATTTGTAACTAAAAAATCTAAGAACCGGTTCTTAAATAAAAACTTTAAGAATCAGTTCTTAGTTTTTTTAGTTAAAAATTAAAAAATAGTTTCTTAACGTTTGCTAAAAAAATCTTACTTTAAAAAATATCGGTTAATCATGGTTTTAGCATTGAAAATAGTATTTATTAATATGTAAATGTGAATGTAAATTAGAGTATTATTCGTAAATAAGAAAAAGAAAAACAGGTTGTCCAAAGATTTTGAACAGCTGGCAGAGACGGGCTGTCTCTTGCCCCAAACTATATTGTTGTCTTTCTCAACCACTCTGTTCTTCCTTTACAACCTCACCACTCATTTCTGAAGTTTCATATTCTATATAGTTTATATTAATATTATGGTTATAGTAATAAACATCTTGTTCTAATTCATATGGTAGATTAGACCAAAAGATTGCTTTGAACATACATAAGTTGTATTGAACCTTCGTGTGGATAACTAATCTAGAGGTTTTAGATTCTTTTTATTTATTTTGTGCACCTAGGGTTTAGATTCTAGAAGATGTCTTTGACATTCATCTTGATGAAATTCGATTTTTAATAATATGGTTAATATACAGATTACAGATGGTAACCTCTACGTTCGAGAAAATATCTACTGCATTTTCCATTATTAGTCATTACTTCCATGACATGTCATATTCATTTTATCGAGCTTTGGGTTACAATATATGTATGGTCTCCACGTTTAACAATTGGCTTGTTCTGAAAAAAAAGTTTAATTAAGATTGCGTATCCTTATTTTGACTCATGATTCGTGAATCTAAAGATAGCGTGTGAACAGTGAACACTCAATACATAGATTAAGATTAAATTCAAGAACTTAAAGATTATGACTCAGTTAGCTATACTCCCTCCGTTTCGCAAAGAGTGTCGTTTTGATATTTTTCATCCAGATTAAAAAATTGATTGAAATGTAATTAAATTATCATTAATTATATCTATTTGACCAATAATATTTGAGATAAATAAAATTATTTATAAAATCAATGCAATTTGCAATTAATTTCTAGCTGAAAGTAAGTATAATTTGCATTAGAATTGTAAAATGACATTTTTTGTATAATAATAAAAATGGTTAGAATGACACTTATTATGAAACCAAGGGAGTAATAGTTTTTGTGAATTTTGTAATTTCTGACAGAACTTAACTCTTAAGGTGATTGCGTAACTAAATAACTTAAACTAATGATAATGCTTTCCCCAACGTTCACATTTTCATATCATACCAAACTATGAAAATGACCAACTACCCTCTTTCCCAAGATATTTAATCACACCTGTTTAATTTCTTCTAATGTCGGCCATTTATTTGTTTAAAATCATTATTAATATACAGTACTATACTATTTGTTTTCACTATACAATAAACAAAACTAGCCGGAAAGCTTGAACACCGAACATGCATTATTGTTGCACGCATGTGATTTCACTACAATGTGGCCCCAACTTATGAAACAAATAGTTGTTTTTTCCTCAGTTCCTAAACAAAACGAGTTTTTTTTTTTTTTTTTGCATAACAACACTTATATTAATACTCATGAAATCTATATAGATATATACCTCCTCCATTTCATGAATATTGATTTTCTAGTTTTTATTAATGAAGAACGATCTTTAATATTTATATATGTACTTCATACTAATCAAAGTCAATAAACACATATATATACATATATACTAACATTCATACCAGAAAAAACATATATATATATATATATATATATATATATATATATATATACTTGGATTTGTCTTGGGGAAGCAAACAATCCAAGCTATATCAATCAAAAACTATAACTAACATGAATAAATCGTTAGAAAAGTCAGTTATTAAATACTTTTATATTGTTAAAATTATAGCTGACATATGCTTTTTATATATAATTCCACAAAAACAATTACGTTATATTGAAATCCTTTTCATTTGGTTAAAGTTTTAAAAATGTGAACCTATAGCGACCACTGCTAGATTCACAACAATGATTTCGTTCACTTTTACTTTGAAAATGGAACGTTGTGTTGTTGGTTGAGTTTGAATTCAATTCTCTTGTTTATACAACCTTTTACAATTTCTTGTTTGAAGTCTTCACGTATTTGCCATCCATCTCCATGCATGTTTACGTTACAGTTTTTTCACGAGGTTGATATAAGAACCCAAAGTAGTTAAAGTAAGTAACCTAATTAAATAATAAGCTTGATGATAATTACTAGTTGGTGACTTGGTGTTTTTGATATCTAGCTCGTAATTTCAAACACAAACTGCAAAGTAGCTACACCACTTTGAGTTTGCAAAGTAACTGATAAGCTTTAAGTTTGCACAGAAAATTGTAAACAACTAAACGGAGAATGGCGTGTGAGGACTCAAAAACCGCCACTTTGAGGCATCACGCAAAAGATTAATTGTTATGTAGCTACACCAATCTTGTAAAATCCATCCGTTTGCACAGAGAAAATAAAAACGGTACGCAAGTGAAAAGTATTGTTAACTTTTTCACAGTAGTGAGAGACACCTCTAAATAGATATATTGTCTTATAACCACATTAGCAAAAACGAAGCAACAGTCTAGTGACATTTCTTTCTTCGTTGTTATTTCCAGAGCAATGTTCTGCATATGTCTGAACTCACCCATTTTTGATGTCTGTGTAAGGTAGAGACAGCCTAGTATGTGTTGCTGAGTGGAACTACAGAGTAAAGAGCCAGCTTTTGTGTTGCAACGAGGACAGAGAAGAGAGTTAGATATATTAAGTTGAAGAAAGTTCAAAGCTCTGCAAATGGAGAAGAAGAAACCAATTGCTTAAATATGCAGACGCCAATTCTCCATTATAACTATGTAAAGACAAAAGGGTCAAGTCAGAGAGTGTGATATTACACTAAAGGGTCAAGTTTCTCAAGCTCTAAAAAACTTAATCCACACCTTCGTTCCACGCCAGCTAATTTCATGGAGAGTACTTACTTCTACACACACTTTAATACAAAGTTACCAACATCAAAACTTCCCATCACCTAAGGAGAGCTTACACAATACAGCACTAACTGAGTTTTTTTTTTCAACTACAACTTAATACTACACAAGGAGGTGGAAATATTACAAGACTGAAAGAGACACAAAGCTGAGAGTACACACTATGCATGCCTGCCTTATGGGCAGTTCTTGTTCTTACCGGGACCACCATAGTAAAAGAAATGTCCCCAATCATCATTCCTTCCTGTTTGAACATCATAACAGTTAGATTTCTCAGTGAATGTTCCCATCCGCTTTGGTGCTTTGAGGTTGTTAGATCCATCAACTACTTGTATGTTCCTAAAGTAACTTGCTTTGCTGAAACCTTCTTCTGGAAAGTGCCCACTTCCCATTTGTGTCCAAGTATGGTGGCCACCTGATTGCGAGTTCACAACCTCTCCCCCCCATTCGATCATCGATGCACTCTCTGTAAGGTAAGAGAAGAGAAATGATGGCCAATACCCTAAAACATACCCATTCCCAAACTGCATCCACCAATGTCCCTCCTTTGGATCCTGAGACAAGTTAACAGCCTTGAAGTTTCAGTTTTTGAGTACAAAGGGGTTTTGAGGTGTGGGATATAAGTACCTTCCAGATTAGGATACTGATATCATACTGAGAGTTACGGTATCCAGAGACTGGTGAGATGCTTGCTCCCATTGCTATGTCACTGTTGATTTGAATGAAACCTGAGCAAAGAAGATTGTAGCAACCAGTAGCTTGATAGGCATCACTCTGCAACAACATACAAGATTATATATTATACACACTACCACATATAGTTTCCATTCAGTGGGAGTTTTAGGAAAAAATCTTACAGTCCAGTAAGTGAAGAGTCTTGTATTATTGTCTCCATATAGATCCGGGCTCACCTGAGATACAACTCCAAAAACACATAATCAGGCAAAGAATGGAACACAAGTCGTCATCTTTGAATCTATAAAGTCTTTACCTGCCAACCAGCTTCAATGCTGTTAAGATCTTGTCCAAAGGAACCACCCAAAAGCCATATCTGTGACAAGCTGAACTCGTTTGTGTGCTGTATCTTTGGCTCCCACACATTTAAACTCGCCTTAGCTCCATAATACTTATCTCCTTCCACATAAGCTATGGCGTGCTATTCATTCAAGAAACCAAACCATGGAACAAGAAAGTTAGCCTCAGAACAAACAAAGCTACAAAATAAGATGTCAAATGAATGGTTACAACTCTCACCTGATGACCATTTTGGTTGATGAGGTCAGGTTCAGCAGATTTAGGAATAGGAACAGTTCGGTGTTTCTTCTTGCCGAATCTTTTAACAGAACTTGCTCTCAACACATCATCCTCTTTGGTCCTCCTCATCGGAATGGTTCCTTCAGAACATTTACCATACCGATGCCACAACTGAGGAGGGATATGAGTTTCTTTCTCCTTTGGCTTTGCAGATACTTTGTTATCATCAAAGAGCCCTTCAGGGTGGTAACTAGGCCTCATCTGAAGACAACAAGTAACCAAAAAAAAATCAGCATTAGAAAAAAACACTCAAAGAAAGTTAGATCAAAATCATTACTAAAATTTTCTTTTTGTGTGAACCTGAATCTTGTGATCCTTGAGGAAAGGGTGGTCGAAAGCTGGCTGCTTTGAGATAGGAACACAGTCTATTATATCTCCATCTGGACTCTGTTTTAACCACAAAGAAGAACCAAGGTTGAAAAAACTCCCATCAAACATAGCAAACCTCACTCTATTTCACTTGAAACTATACAAGAAAAGAACTTCAACTTATTAGTAAGTAGTAACTGATGAACAGCAGCTAAACTAGTGAGGTGTAGCTATAGAACTCAAATTCAAAGGCAGAGAAGAGAAGAGAGAAAGCAGGAATCTTTCATTTTTGCAATCAAACACAAAGGCAGAGAAAACACAGACTAGTAAAGAAAAGAGAGAGCTTTTTTGAACCTGAATGCTCTTGACAGCAGGTTTGTTAAGCCTATTCAAGTGCTTCTTCACTTCAAGCTTCTGCTTTGAAGCGCCATACCTCGCTGCGCAGGATAGAGACATCATACCCAACAGCCATAAACACACTAAGAAACCTCTACTCAACTTCACAGAGCTAAAATGCACCGCTACCATTGTCGCAATAGCCAAGAAACTTCCACACACACACTAAGGACTAGAGTATATTTTAAGAGAGCCCTCAAAGAAAAGAAGACTAACTAAACTAGAAGATGTTCAAACAAGACAATGATAAATTGTTGTCCGTAGGGAAGGTGTGTCTGGTTTTCTCCTCGTCGCTAAAATCCAACCACACAATCAAAAATCTCAACTTTCTTAAATTCTTATAACTCGCTTTGAGTGAAAGTGGAAGCTCTCTTTCTCAACTTCACTTTATCTCTCTTCCCATGGGTCCCAACCCAATATTTTTAATTAATTTGTTATCGTTAGCTGTAATTAGCTATCTTTGAAAATTTTAATTGCGATAAATAAAATATATAATCGGTAGTTATTTTCCCGCCTCCCTATACGGTGATTAGCGACATTATTAAAGCTTTTTCTTTTGAAATAGACACAGCTAGCGAACTCCACGTCAGCAAGAGCATCCGTGTATGTTCCCACGTGCGAAAATTGCAATGCGTCCATCGTATACGTGTTATCCACCAATGAACAAGAAGACGGGTGGAATGAAAATAGTTGGAATGAAACTAATTAGAACATATCTATCGAGGGTATGCAAAACTTTTAGCAAAGATTTAAGAGACGGTGTATTAGCTTTTAACTAAAAAGTTAAGAGACCGTCTCTTTAATTCTAAGAGATTCACTCTAAAAAAATCCTCAATAAACATGTTTTTAGTCCTCTTGAAAAACATAAGAGCATCCTCAATGTCTAACCAAACATAATATCATTTTTTTCATTAAAAGCTCAATTATCTAACTAGAATTTTAAACAAAACAAATATCTAAGTCAACTACTATACTATAATATGTATAGATGGATTTCTCAAGATTTTTTTGTATTTTTAATGGGAGATTCTTCTAATATTTCTATTATTTCTTTCTTCACTTTTTTAGATTTTTTCTTTTTGGTAGAAACCCTTTGAAAATCTTCCAATGTAGATGCTCTACCATGATATCTTCTACATGAACATCATCTCTATTGAGAGGGTACACAATACATGGTGGGGATGAAGATAGTTAAAGCTGGTCGGTTTAGCTAAACCGAAATAACATTCTTGGTTGAATCAGTTCAGTTATCTATAAGAAACTAAATAAGATTAGTAGACAAAGCCACAAAGTAATCGCATCTGAACAAAACTCCATTACGAAGCTACCCTAAATATTTCTTTTTAATTTTAGAAATGTATACACAACACCACATCCATAGATTAGACAATGTCCATGATATAAGTCTGGTTAGATCAAACTCAATGGCTCATTCTCATATGTATTTCACCGTTATACACGGGTCAAGATGATTTATACTCCGGGATTTTCGGTAAAGCTACCTAAACTTATATAATCAATAAAAGCCACAACGTTGTGGGAGAGGTATGATGAAAGGAGGAGAAAAGCACGTAAAAGATTTTGATTATAGTGACATGACGTTCACGACTCGTGACTATACTATACGATAAGGAGGTGGGAGCCTCAAGCTTTTCTTATCGTATCCTCTTTGTTTGTTTATTTGTTTATTTTGTTTAACGCTACTCCATTATTGTGTACGTTTATAATGCGAATCTTTTCAAATTATTTTAAAGTTATAATTTCTTACGTTAAAAAATGTTACAAACGATGCATAGTTTCGATATATAGATCTAACGATGCCTATTCCCTACCATAATAGTATGTTATAATTCGAATCGTGTGAAATGTGTAGTTTGTGTATGCATTTTTGTCTTCGGTGGAATATCATCTATATACATGTGACTTTTTGTCTTTTTCAATTCTTTTTTAGTTAAATGAATCATTAGTAAGAGAAGAGCCTCGAATCCAATCTTGACTTGTTCCTATATATTGGAAAATTCCATGCAAAGTAATTATGGTGACATCAGAATCCTGGTCCAAACTAATAACGAACGAAAACGAGACCTATCTATTTAAGAACATGAAAAACAATTTATGCGGATATGCAAGTAAAAAGCGGATAATCGGAATTTTTAACTCATGATTTGATATTTTTTTTATTTTTTTAATATTTTTTGGCTAAGAAACGACTTTTATATTTTTTATCTAAGAGACAATTCTTAACTTTTTTTAAACTAAAAATTAAAAAAAAAATATCTCCTATTCGAAACTAAAAACTCTGGTTAGGAGATCGAAGATAACGATGGTCTAAACTAACCGCAAATAAAAATTAGCTACGTACCTACATCCAAAGAGTCCACTATCGAGGAGGCCTAGTTAAGCACGGCCCATATATATGAACCAAGAGAATCAATGCAATAATAAGCTGAAGTTTAACAAAAACAAAGGACAGGGGGGAGTTGCAAAGTAATTGATTCAGCTCTTTCAAGTAACAGAAGAGGCAGATATCATTTATTCATGTAAGAGAAAGAAAACCAGAATCAGTAAAGGTCAGGTAATGTAATTGATATGAGTGCGAGCAATGGTAATAGAATAGTCATCAAAAAACCCAAGAAGGTAATACGGTTATCAAAAGCAAGCATCATTGTCAACATCATCATCATCATCATCATCAGAAGAAGATAAAGTGTAGTAAGAATCAGGTATGGGCAAACACATAAATTCCCATAGACGGCGAACGAGATGACAATACGGGAAGCAACAAGACATGATCTCAAGAAGCTGTCTACTATTTATCATCTCCGACGACCCAACCCTACTCAACCGCTGCCACGTGTTGGTTGATACGTCAGCCACCGCCACTATTGCCGCGCTGCTGAACACCATAGCCAACAAAAGAATCTCCTCTTTCTTTATTCGATTAACGTTAGTGCAGGTTTCGACTTTTTCTGCTTGACTTTGTTTTGATAATATTGCAGTTTTGTGATATTGGTTACTTTTATATTTCCTCAATTCCTCAATTTATAAGTCTTTGAACGGTCTTTTACAAAAAGGAATAGGAATAGCTAAAAAAACACATATTTGTCCTAAATATTGTCATAAATGATATATACACATAACCATAAGAAAATTGAATATCTAAAGGAAATATATAAATAAAATTGATATTTATATATTATTACTTTCGTAAAACATATCAGATTTTAAAATAATAGTTTTGGAACCGACTTATAAACTTTTTAGATATTTGAGGAAGCGGAAGCCCAAACTGAATCAATTACAATATTTCACGGCCCAAACGTTTAAAAGCCCAACTCACTTGTTTACTTTCTGCTTCCACCTATCCACAGGGAAGCAGCAGCACTAGTCAAAAGCAGAGCACCGGAGCGAGAGAGAGAGAGATGGAGGCACTGAAAGTATGGAGTCTAACGGCGTCGCCGTTGAGGCAATTACTCCGTCTATCTTCTTCTTCTACATCAATATGTGGAAGAAGATCCTACCACTCATCACTAATGCTCCGATGTGCCTCCGCCGCTTCTTCCTCATCAAATGCCGCCACGGCTGAAACTCCCAAACCTTCCGGGAGAAATAGAAGGGCAGCTTCTTCTTCCAATTCCACCTCCGATCGCGAGGCTATCCGCTCCATTCGTCTAAAAAAGGTCTTTCCTTTTTGCAAATGTATCAGCTTTTATTTGAATTTCTATTACAAGTGTGATGGATGTTTCTTCAAGTGTCTGAAGCTACTTTGTTATGTATAAAGGCATTCTTTTTTTCTTTTGTTGTCTACTTCATTAGGTTGAGGAGCTGAGAGGTCAAGGTGTTGAGCCTTATGCTTACAAGTGGGATAAAAGCCACAGTGCAAATCAACTCCAAGAGATATATAAGCATTTAGCGAACGGAGAAGAATCAAGCAACGAGAGTGATCGTGTTTCTATAGCAGGGAGAGTGGTTGCTCGTAGAGCGTTTGGGAAGCTTGCATTCTTGACTTTAAGGGATGACTCTGGAACCATTCAGGTTTCATCGTCTTCCATTTTTTTAATTAGACATTCGTTGCTATGGCTTTGGAACCATTCAGGTTTCATCTTCTCTACGTTTATGTTTCTTAGCTCTACTGTGAGAAGGAAAGGCTGTCAGATGAGCAGTTTGAACAGCTGAAGGCATTCATAGATATTGGTGATATTTTGGGTGCTAGTGGCTCAATGAAGAGGACTGAGAAAGGTGAAATTGAATCAAAATGATAGAGAAGCATTGTTTCTTGGTTTGTTTACAAACTGTTTGCTCTCTAAAATTTTCCAGGGGAGCTTTCTATATGTGTGAGTTCTTTTTCAATTCTCACAAAGTCTCTCCTTCCACTGCCAGACAAGTATCATGGTCTAACTGATATTGATAAACGTTACCGCCAACGGTGAGCTATCTCTTCTGTCTATGTGATGAATCTGTGGTTCTGGTTCTTGAATGCTCATATGTGTTATTTGGGTTCCTTTTACTGTGTTTTATTTTACTAGGTATGTGGATATGATTGCTAATCCTGAAGTGGCTGATGTATTCCGCAAAAGGGCAAAAGTAGGTTATCAAAATATTCAAACTTCCATTTGAGCTACTAGTTTCTTTTGTATCTTTCTTCAATATTGTGTGAAAACGTTACTCAATTTTATTTCACCGATCAATAGTGTTCTTTTGTCTTAGTAGATAGTTTCAGAGATACGCAAGACAGTGGAGTCTTCTGGATATTTGGAGGTTGAAACTCCAGTTCTTCAGGTTTTTGGGCACCTTCATCCTCAAGTTTTCCCTTAAATATTGAATTCCTGTGTGGGAGTCGGTTTCATGAACTTGTGAAAACTAGGGAGCAGCTGGTGGAGCCGAAGCGAGACCCTTTGTAACGTATCATAACTCACTTGGAAGGGATCTCTACCTGAGGATTGCAACTGAGCTTCACTTGAAAAGAATGCTGGTGAGACACATCTTCTATCTTCGTAATCTCTTGGCGTTTCTGTCTTTATTACCTCTACTCTACATGAGATATTTATATAAAAGGTAAAATGTTTTTCTCTGAATAGTATTCACATTGTGATCACAGGTTGGAGGGTTTGAGAAAGTGTATGAAATTGGTCGTATATTTAGAAACGAAGGCCTTTCAACACGTCACAATCCTGAATTCACAACCATTGAGGTAAACTCAAGATATGCCAACTCCTCTATCTCTTGAGCTTCCATACCCTTGAATGGTTCACTGATCCATGGCAGTTTCATCTTTGTATAGATGTATGAAGCTTTTTCGGACTACCAAAGCATGATGGACATGGCGGAATTGATCGTCACTGGATGTGCAATGGCAGTTAATGGGAAGCTAACGATTGATTACCAGGTGATTATGGAGATAAAATCATCTGAATTCTATCTTTGTGGTGAATCTTTGAGAAATTGAGTTGTGATTGCTCTGTACAGGGAACAGAGATCTGCCTCGAGCGGCCTTGGAGGAGAGAAACCATGCATAACCTCGTTAAAGAGGCAACAGGAATCGATTTCAATGAGCTAGGGGAAGATCTTGGAAATGCTAAAGACACAGTTCTGGTGGCACTTCGAGACGTGCTTGAGCCCAAGGACAAATCTGGAATTGGAGCTTGCTCTTCTCTCGGCCATCTTCTTAATGAGGTGAAGCTACTTCAGTGGGCAGTTTACTCTCGCATGTATGTGCTGAAACCAATTCTTGTTTCCAGGTCTTTGAAGTTGTTGTAGAGCCAAAGCTTGTGCAGCCAACTTTTGTATTGGACTACCCAATCGAAATATCTCCCTTGGCCAAGCCACATCGCGGGTATAGTTGTTTCTAGAGCTCTGTTTCCTGGCATTGACTCGATATTCACCATCTTTGTGAGTATATCGATAAGTGTCAATTGCGTTTTGTTCGCAACAGTAATGCAGGTTTGACTGAAAGATTTGAGCTGTTCATCTGTGGCCGGGAAATGGCAAACGCATTCTCTGAGTTGACTGATCCCGTGGACCAGGTATACAGTCTTCCACATTCCCGCAACGTTGTGTCTTCTTGTAATAACATTCTACATAGTAAATGATCTACTCTTTTAGTTGTCTTTGTGTATCATAAAAGATATATGATTTAAAATTTTGTAGAGGAGGCGGTTGGAAGAGCAAGTAAGGCAGCATAACGCAAAGCGATCAGCGGCTGCATCAGAGACTCCTGAGCAAAACGCAAAGAAAGATGATGATGATGATGATTCATATGAGGTGACACTAGACGAGGACTTTCTCACTGCCTTGGAATACGGAATGCCTCCTGCTTCTGGAATGGTACTTATATATGTGTTTTTCTTTCTTCTCTACGATCAGATTAATGGTATTCACATAACCAAGCTTGTATGCTCGAGTACGTATATAAGTTCACTGTTATTGTTTCTCGTAGGGGCTTGGTATTGACAGGCTGGTGATGCTGTTGACAAACTCTGCGAGTATAAGAGACGTCATTGCGTTTCCTGTTCTGAAAGTTCAGCAGTAACACTTGTGCCGAACTTGGTGGTAATACATACTTTGTAGCTTTAACATTCTTTGTGTATCTTTTTGGTTATTTCTCCAGCAGGGGAAGTTGAAAGAAGCATGGTGTAACATTTAGATAGCAAAATCAAATCCAATGATCTTATGCTTGAAAACGAAAGAGTTACCTCATGTTATTGGTGGCCTCTCCAATTTTATCATGGTAAACATTACACAACTGTTTACATGAATTTTCCTAATATGTTGATGCATGTATTAGACCCATGTTGAGAGTATTGAATAAACACTGGTTCAGTCTTAACTTGTAAGAGAATGAAGCTTCAAGCTCTCTTCTCTCTTACTTTTGCTGATTTTCTAATTGATTCAGTGTAGACAAATTATGATCTCCTGTTGTTTAGGTAAGGGACAAAGCTGAAAACAAAAAGAACTTTAATCATTGCTTTCCATTAGTTGATTATTACTATTATTTTTTGCTTGGAAAATGACAAGTTAACGCCAATGTTTAGAAAGTCTAAACATGGATTATACAAAGGATTTGTTGGTTTTTTGGAGTATAATAATGCTTTTAGGTTTTAGATTTAGAGTTTGATGAGGTTACTTCTGGAATGTTATCCAACCAATTATACAAAGGAATTATTGTTTCTATTTTTGGGCGAGGGGGATAATAATGGTTCAGGGTTTTAGCTTTAAAGCTTGATGAGGTTACTTGTGGAATGTATCTGACCAATTATACAATGATTGAAGCCTAGTTGCCTACACACAATAATAAGCAAAACTCACCATGTGTGAGACAAGTTGTTATGGCTTTTGAGTTTATTTGATCTAGATATACATGTCAGAACTCAGAAGCATCCTATGTCGCATCATCATACTCTGCATCCCGCACACGCATTATATACATTTACATACCTCTAGGAGTATGTATATAAATATGAGAGATTTTTCACAGACCTACATGAATACATCCATATAGATTTATCATATTTGGATTTGTCACCTATATATAGAAATAGTCTTCTGATAAGAGCTTTTTCCTTCACGTGTGACATATTCCATTAACATTAAATCATTTATATAGGTGATGACTGATGAGTTATCCAATTATATGATTTGCAACCAGACCTTATATTCTACTGAATTGTATTAGTATCGTCACCATATATTCATAACCAAACTTTAGTTGGCAGAAAAAAACAAACATGTACTGATTTGTATTTGTATTAGGATTTTTTAAATATAATATTAAGCATAGATAAATATGACATATTAAATAACTAGTATTATATAAAGCAAGATATTTCAATTAGTTATATACTGTATTTTATATTTACTTTCTAACAAAACAAAAGATTGGTTAGTTGCATTCCTTCTTAATATAAAATCTCTGATATCTGAACTTCAAAGACAGAGGATCCAAAGACAGAGAATTAACCAAGACTTCACCTTTAGAGAGGCACTTGAGAAAGCAATCTAAACTTTATCTTCTTTCTTTTTGATGCGAGTGAAAACAACAAAAGTTTTTTTTTAATATTCTCAAAACTAATAGTACCATCGTTGTCTCTCTCAAATCATCATCATAAAAAAAAGTAAATGCCTTTATATTCAATTTCTTTTGCTTTTTTTACAATGGCCGATTGTTATCAACTGGAATCTTATTCTTTTTTTTATTTATTTATTTAGAGTTTGCTTGGTCCCTGTACTTTTGTCTGCTCCTTCATCTGATCAACGCGTTATTTATGGTCTTTGGATTCTATACATACTGTGGTTAACTAACTCTCTCTTTGCTTTGCTGCTGTTTATCCTTTTTCTTCAGAAAACCAAAAGTGTTTTCTTTTTTCTTTTTCTCAATCTGGGGCAGATCAATGGGCACACAAAGTTTGTAACTTTATCAAAAAGAGGATTGTTGAATCGATTCATGATCGGGTGTTTAAAAGACCCAACATATGTTTTGATGAGGGTTTTGCTTTGTAAGATCCAGTGCCCTTCTTTCATCTGCTTCTGTAAGCCTTCTCCTCACATCTACGCACCTGGTTCTCTGAATTTGGAGAACACTCCTCCTCAAGTGTCTTCCGTTGTTGATGATGATGATAATGATGATGCTGATCAGTATGTTGATGCACAAGTAGAAGAAGGTGTTGATCATGTTGATGGTTTGTTGAATGAGGTTAGAGAAGAAGAGGAAAAGGAAGAAGATTGTGGCTTAGAGGAGAGTAATGGAGAGATCCTGAAAAGCAGTCTCAAAAAGAAGGTTTTGGATTCAGATGATGGTGAGAGAAGAGAGAAGAAGAAGAAGGTGCAGTGGGTTGATTTGATGGGGAAAGAACTTGCTGAGATCCGTGAATTCGAGTCTAGGTTAGTAGTTTTTGATATGAAAGAGTGAATCTTTACCCTATTGAAGTTGTGAACTTTTCTGCATTTATCTGATTACTCATTTTATTTGTAGTGAAGAAGAAGAAGAGAACAGATATGATGGCGATAGAAGCTGTGTTTGCGTTATTCTATGATCATCAAGCCTGTTTAGTTTTACACGGAGATAAGGCAATGGTGAAAGGTGAAGAAGCTGTTGGTCTTATGGCTTTGACTTTGGAATCCATATACATTGAGGTAGTACATATAGTAGTAGAATCTGCCACTGCGTTCTTGAACCAATCTACATTTGCTAGCTTGAGGTCATATGAAGTAACTTCCAGATATAACATGGTAGCATTCTGTTACGGCTTTAGGATTATGAAAAGATTTGTTTGCTTTCACATTTGTTTCTTTGACCAGTTACTGAATGGCTCTCTCACTCTGATTCAAGAAGCTTTGAGTGCTAAAAATTATATTCTGGAGAGTTGTGCAGTTTCACATTTTAGCATATGGTTCTTTTGACCATCTTAGAGAGATACCTTTAACTTTTATGGTCTTATTATCAATTATAGCAACCCCTTTCACTTAGAGAGATACCTTTCATAAAGGGTTAGAGGTATTGTTCTGTGATTTACTGACCAAGCCCTAAACCATCTCATTCCAAAGGCAGAGCCTTCCTCTTGATCACAATACTGTTAGAAAGATCCAAGCTTAGTGGACTCTCTAGATCTCCATAACTAAATGGTATGTTTTGGGATATGTTTAGCCTTGGACACTGATAAGTATATTGTATGAGTTGGCAACAGAATTGACCCATAACATAGTAAAACGACTTGGTGTTCTAATGAACACATTATTCTCTGGTTCAAAAGTCATTACAACACTGACAATTTATTAAAAATGATTCCACACATTTAATGAACGCATTATTATTCTCTGGTTTATAAGCCATTACATTATTACATAATTTGTTTGCAAGCTTAGAGCAATCCTTGCTCGTTTTGGAATGTTCATCTCTCTCATGTTCAAGAGCGAACCTGGCTGGTCTTATCTCAGTAACCACCCTGAAACAAGACAAAAGTCGAAAGAGATTCAGTGATGAAGAAACATGAGTTTTGTTGTTATTGTCTAAGCTCCCATGTAAGAGTATATGGACTTAACCAGAGATGTCCATTGGGTTTCCAGCTTCCGGCACCTTGATCTCAGACATCAAGAACTTCTTTGCAGCAGAGGCCGCATGTTCCAAGGAACCTCTCACAACCTGCAAAAGAAGTGCAGAAATTCACTCATGTTCATAAAGATCTCTTTATTATCAAATGGTTATGTTGTTGCCTTCTCGCTCACAACGCTTCCATCCACACCAACATTACTCAGTCCCCTTTTAACGATTTCTGCTCCAACCTATACTCAAAAGAACAGTTGAAAATGCAGTCAGAGATGAACAAGTCTCTCAAAACTCAAAAGGTCTTACCTTCTCTTCCTCGTTTTCAAGAGTATCCTTAATGGGATCAACCTTGGCCGCAAGGCCAAGGAAAGTGCTACCACCACCAACAACAATACCCTTCTCAAACGCAGCCTGAAGAAACACAATCAGATCATTAAGATCAAAATAGTTTATGAGTAGTCAGAATAACAATCTCCTCTGGTTTAAGAGAATCACCTTTGTACCGTTAAGGGCTTCATCAAATCTTAGCTTCTTTTCTCTGCGCTCTGTCTCAGTTTGTCCTCCAACCTTTAAACAAGACATAAGAGCTCAAGTTAAGATCACTAAACACATTCTTCTGTTGTGTATCAATACTATTTACCTGAATTACAGCAACTCCACCAGAAAGCTTAGCAAGTCTCTCGTTCAATGTTTCCTTCTCATAGTCTTGCTCAGCTTGCTGCACAACCATATATACTTATTAGTACAATGAAGTAGACTACTTCTGAAGTTTGACTCACACACATATACCTCAATAAGATTCTTAATCTCTTCAACACGCTTGTCCACTGCTTCATGTGTGGTTCCATCACCCACAATGGTCGTCATGTCCTTGGTGAGGACAACTTTATAAGCAGTACCCAAAACCTCTTTCCCAGCTTTGTCCAGAGAAAGACCATCTTCCTCTCTTATCACAGTTGCTAGTAATAACACAATAAGATTAGTGTAGTGATGATTCCTAAACAGGAGAGAGGTCACATTGATTGTTACCTCCAGTTATAATGGCAATATCGTCAAGGTATTGGCTCTTGCGCTCTCCAGAACCACCAGGAGCTTTAAGAGCTGCTATTTTCAACGCGCCTCTAACATAGTTAACAATAAGAGTATCTAAAGCTTTTTGTTCAATGTCTTCTGCGATTATGATGATTGGGTCTCCACCTCTAGTCACATCCTCCAGAAACTCAACAAGATCCCTTTCATTGGTAACTTTATGGTCAACAAGAAGCAACTGCACAAGTATAAAAACTTTTGTTAGGCTATACATGCCATCACAATCCGTACGTAGTTGAGAACAAAACACACACACACTAGCTTACCTTGCAATGATCGTACTCAACACACATTCTCTCATGGTCCGTTATGAAGTATGGGGACATGTAACCTGGTTCAAATTGCATGCCTTCCACTACGTACACATTATTCTCAGTGCTTTTGCCCTCGTCAATGACCACCACACCGTTCCTGCCAACTTTTCTCTTTGCTTCAGCAATCATACTTCCAGCTTCAGGGTCGTTACCCGCGTTACTTCCCATAGACATTATCTTTAGCTCGTGAACCAAAGCGTTTGTTGTCTTCTCAATGCCTTTAGAGAGCAATACAGGGTTTGCACCAGCAGCCACCACCTGAAAAAGGATTACAAAACTTAAAAGAGTATTAAACTGAGTTTTGCGTGAGAGAAAGCTGTAAGAAGAATGTTACCAAACCTTGACACACTCATCAATAAAACCTTGTGCAAGAACAACACCATGACCAGCCAAGTCATTGGTCTTTGCAGCTGCTTGCCTAGCAAGGTTTCCACCAATGTTCTCAACAGGCTCCTCGAACTCCTCCTCCTAACCAAAATAAAACCTCAGGTTTAGAAAAGCCATTTTAAAATGAAATGAATATAAAATACTCCTTCCATTTCACAAATCACAGAGATAGTTGTTTTGGAATTTTTGCTTGTTTCACAAATATTATAATTTTGTGTTTTCAATGCCGCTTCATAATCTTTTTATCCATTTTATCCATATCAACTTAGACAACTAATACATATAATAATTTTTAAAAAAATATTTATTTAAGTACGACTATTTTCAGAATTGTGGTCTTGGTGTGAAAACTTCAAAACAACAATTTATGTGGAACCGAAAGAATACCAAATACTCCATCCGTTTCATTTTAATTGTCGTTCTGATCTTATGCACACATATTAATAAAACATATAATTTTGTATATTTTCAAAATAAAAACACAGTTACCTATACAACTAACCATATTTCAACCAATAGAAAAATAAACTGGATAATATTTTTAATAAATTTTACAGTAAAGCTATAAAACGATACTTATTTTGAAACAAAAGTTTTTAACGACAATTAAATCGAAACGGAAAGAGTAGACAATAACTTCATACCTCTGAAGTAACAGTCACACCCTGTGATCTAAACTTTCTCTGAAAAGCATCCATACTCACACTAAAAAATCCAACACTCAGACAAAACACTGGTGAACGATAGAGACAAAACAAAACATAGAAATGTAAAAAGCCACACACTTTCAAAGTTCATAGCTCACTAGCTAACAACTGAGAAAACACTTTGAGTTACAAACATGTAAACGGGTTAAAACACTTTCTCAAATACCAGTTTCATGTACCAAAACACACATGAACGCAAGAAGGAAGACACTGACCGTACAGTGGAACGACGGAGAAGCGGTGGTGGTTGTAGACTTAAGAAGAATGGTACTTACTACCATGACTTCTCGTTGTTATAAAGGCGCGCAATGATTGTTTTGTTTTTGTCTTTTACGAAAAAATACAAAAGGGCAATGATCACTTGTCCCTTGAAATTTCGAGCAAATCTTTGACGGTTGCATGTATTATTGTCTTGTAGCAAATCGTGTTCCGGTCATTTATTTCTTGATATAATGGCGAAATAATGATCAATGACCGGTGGATGTATTACTCCCTCCGTTTCATATTATTTGTCGTTGTAGAGAAAAATTTTCGTTTCAAAATAAGTGTCGTTTTAGAGTTTCAATGCAATATTCATTAATAAGATTCATAGGTAATTGTGTTTTTATTTTTCTATTGGTTGAAATATGGTTAGGTGTATAGGTAATTGTGTTTTTATTTTGAAAATATACTAAATCATATGTTTTCTTAATATGTGTGAATAAATCTAGAACGACAAGTAATATGAAACGGAGGGAGTATTGTTTTGTAGCAAATCGTGACAGTTAGATGGATTGTTGTTTGGTTACGACATTAATTAGAAGAACACTCTCGAGTTTAGAACGTCACGCTGGGTAATCGGATCCTGGGTGTATATCCGAGCCACGTTTTGATCCGGCCTTGTCACATTAGGCCTGAAGATGAATACGTGATAAAAGAGGCCCACTATGGATAGCCTTGAAATTGGCCCATTAAATTCGACTTGAGGTAAATGTTTTATTTCTTCACTTTCCTCCAGAAAAGAACATTTACAGTAAGGTTATGATTGCACAAATATAAAACTTTCAAAAAACATTTAATTAGATATATAGTATTTTGATAATTATATGGAAGATTTATGAAAGAATATGACTTTTGACTTTCACTCAATATATTTACAATATAGACTTTTGACTTTCTTCATTTTCCTCTAGAAAAAAACATTTACAGTAAGGTTTTGATTGCACATATAAAAACTTTCAACAAACATTTAATTATTTATATAGTATTTTGATAATTATATAGAAGATTTGGGAAAGAATATGACTTTTGGCTTTCACCCAATATATTTACAATATAGACTTTTGACTTTCTTCATTTTCCTCTAGAAAAGAACATTTACAGTAAGGTTTTGATTGCACATATAAAACTTTCAACAAACATTTAATTATCTATATAGTTATTTTGATAATTATATGGAAGATTTATAAAAGAATATGACTTTAGACTTTTACCCAATAATATTGCTCTATAGTCAATGTATTCAAGTTGTTTTTAGGCATTATATTATAGATTTCAACATAGTATAGATTTGTATCTATTTAAAAGATTACCAAAGTGTGAAATTTGGTGGTAATTACCAAAACCAGAAGGTCAAGTCCAGTCTCTATAACAAAAGAGGAAATATCTTAAAGTGGAAAAATAAACATATTAAAAAAAAGAGAGATTATCGTGGATCTATTTGAATCAGTGGAAGGCAGAGAAACAAAACCCTTTTTTTTCCTCTTCCCCGAAGAAAAACCCTTCTCTCTTTCTTTGCCTTGGCGGCTGCGGCCAAACTTCACCTTACCCCTTCTCCTTCTCCTTCTCCTTCTCCTTCTCCTTCTCCCTTCTCATCTCCTAAACCCTAGATTCGATCCCCTGATTCTGTTTAGGGTTTCTATCTTCTTCTTCTGGTCGCATCCCCTATCCGAGAAGGATCTATCAAAACCTTTGTTTCGAATCTGATATCATGGCTACCGTCGCTTCACCTGCTGATCGTATCCTTTTCCTACGTTTCTCGATCTGTTGTTTTTCTCATTTGATTTCTCTTGTTTAGCGTTATTGGATCTCGATTCGAGCTTTGTTCAGTGATTCGTTTTTTCGTTTGGGGGTTTCAGATTTGTATGAAGTTAAGTAGATTTAGATTTGGGTTTCATTCGATTATCTTCTGTAGCGGGGAAAGTAAACGAATTGATTGATTTTGAAAAAGTTGTTAGGGCTAAAGATGATTCCTTTATCACTGTTGTAATGGTTGATTCATATGAAAAAAGGTCTTTTGTTTCCTTTGACTCAACCTTGTTTGTAGAATCTGCTGATATGTTGCAGAAGCTTTCTTTGGATTCACAAGCCAAAGCTTCCGAGATTCCTGAGCCAAACAAGAAGGTGTGGATCAGCTTTTACTTCTCTTCTGTGTGTTTTTGGTTACGCATTCAGTTTTTTTTTTATAACAAGTAGTGTTCTTTTTTGTTGTGCAGACTGCTGTTTACCAGTATGGAGGTGTGGATTTAAATGGTCAAGTTCCTACCTACGACCGTTCTTTGACTCCATTGCTTCCCAGTGATGCCGTTGACCCTTCTGTTTGCTATGTTCCCAATGCTTACCCGCACTATTATTATGGAGGTAGCTTCTTTTACGATCTAGTAACAATTACTTCACAACCAATGCTTAACAGATTTCGCATTTTCAGGATATGGGAATGGTGACTGGAGCGAATACACTGGTTACCAGAATCCCGAGGGTGTTGACATGAACTCTGTAAGTGTGTGATTTCTAGGTCCATTGTGTCTTTTCATTTTCTTTGCATCTGCTCTTAACAGCTTCGGATGGCTCTTACCAGGGAGTTTATGGAGAGAATGGCTCTATTGTGTATCCTCAGAGTTATGGGTATGCAGCATATCCTTATTCGCCAGCAACAAGCCCTGGTCCACAGGTTGGCGGAGATGGGCAGTTGTATGGTGCTCAGCAGTACCAGTATCCTGCCTTTTTCCCCACTGGAACTTTTGCTTCGTCGGTTGCTACCCCTACCCAGGGGGATCTCTCTGCAAACAAAGCTGGTAGTGTGAAGACGCTACCTGCGGAAAGCAAGAATGTTGCATCTGCTACTGGTATGGCCAAAGGAAGCAACGGAACAGCTCCAGGGAAACCAAATAACCAGACCACACATAACACCGCAAGCAATTTGTATGGAAATGGTGCTCCGGGAGGAGGTTTTACTGCTGGTTATCAGGATCCTAGATATGGTTATGATGGGTTTTATGCTCCTGTGCCATGTTACGACGGCTCTAAGTATTCAGATGTGCAGAGATCTGGTAGTGGAGTTGCATCCTCCTATTCTAAGTCAACCACTGTACCATCATCGAGGAATCAAAATTACCGCTCAAATTCCCAGTACACGGTATGATACTTTCTATATTTCTTTCTATTGACGAACGCTATTTTTTGTTTATTGGCATAAAAATTGTCCTTAATCAATGTTTTCTTTTGCACCAGCCTGCATCAATGACAGGCTACGGTACAGCTCAGGGATACTACAACAGGGTGTATCCGAACAAGGTATACGGTAACTATGGTAGCTCGGGAAGATCTGGTATGGGTTATGGTTCTTCTGGGTATGATTCAAGATCAAATGGAAGAGGATGGGTGAGCACAACAGACAACAAATACAGAAACTGGGGAAGGAGTAACTTCTATGGAAATGAGAACAACGCGGATGTTTTGAATGAACTTAACAGGGGACCTAGAGCAAAGGGCACAAAGAACCAGAAGGAAAATTCAGAAGATAGCCTAGAGGTTAAGGAGCAGAGTGGCGAATCAAATGTAGCTGAGGCTGTGGAGACGGAGAACACATGCATTGTTCCTGATAGAGAACAATACAACAAAGAAGATTTCCCAGTGGATTATGCGAATGCTATGTTCTTTGTCATCAAGTCCTACAGTGAAGATGATGTGCACAAGAGTATCAAATATAATGTTTGGGCCAGCACACCAAATGGAAACAAGAAACTTGCTGCAGCATACCAGGAAGCTCAGCAGAAACCTGGCGGCTGTCCTATCTTTCTCTTTTTCTCGGTATGTTTTACAATCCTGAAATCAATCATGCAGTTTGCTTTTTGTACTTTGTTTTGAAGATATGGTGGTATCACTCATCTCTTGTTTTCGTCTTCCAGGTCAATGCAAGTGGACAATTTGTTGGGCTTGCTGAAATGACAGGGCCAGTTGATTTCAACACAAATGTGGAGTACTGGCAGCAAGACAAGTGGACTGGCTCTTTCCCTCTCAAGTGGCATATTGTGAAGGACGTTCCAAACAGTTTGCTGAAACACATTACCCTTGAGAACAATGAGAACAAGCCCGTCACCAACAGTAGAGACACACAAGAGGTAACAGTTATTTGAAGCTTTTACGTCTCTTTAAGTTGTGTCCTCTATTTTGTTTTCGTGTGTTGAAGTTTCTTTTGTGGGATCGTGTTACAGGTCAAGTTGGAGCAAGGTTTGAAGGTTGTGAAAATTTTCAAGGAGCATACAAGCAAGACTTGCATTTTGGATGACTTCTCCTTCTATGAGGTCCGTCAAAAGACTATCTTGGAGAAGAAGGCTAAACAACAGCAAAGCCAGAAACAGGTAAGAACATAAAATAATTCTAAAAATCTTTCGTAGTTATAGTGTACAACTTGAGTTTTTCCTCTAACATCTAAATGAAATTAAATTTTAACAGGTAAGTGTGGAGAAGACTGCAACAGATGCGAAAAAGGAAACCGCAACTACTGATTCGGCTAATAAGGAATCTCCTCCAGCCACCAGTGAAGTCAAGGCTGATGAGAATGGGTCTGTTGCAAAACCAGTCGGCGTGGTGGCAAATGGTTTCTAGATTAGGCGATGTAGCTCACGGCTAGCGCATAAAATGCAACACAAGAGAGAAGAAGATATGAACATTCCCGTTTACAGTTTCTCTTGAGAAGTGCCGTGAGCTTTGAAGCATGGAAGGAAGGAGCCTTAGTACCTGATACCGAGATGCTGTTTCAATGCCCTTAGAAGTTAAAAGTCCCAGTGTTTTTGTTTTTTCAATCTTTTCGTGTTCTCGTTTTACCCTGTCTTTACAGTTTTCAGTTTTTCTTTTTCTTTTTCATGTTCTGTTGATCCTCCTGCCCTGTAAAAATGCTTATAGAACCTACTAAATCGTGGGAAAAGTAAGAGAAAAATAGATATAATAGCAGGGCTGGAGTTGTTTTCATTTTTGTTGGATTGATAGGCAGATTTTTGTTTATTTTCTCTGTTCTGTTTCTTGTTTTGGTTCAGACATGACTCTTTTTCAGCATTTGAGGGTCTGTTTTCGCCGTTTCTTGTTTTTGTCACTGTCCAAAAGTTACTTGAATCATTACTAGTTCCAATATAAGATGATTAATGATGTAGTTGTTGAAAACAATTTCACCTTTGTATTTCATTGATCTCACTCAGAATCTAGTTATATAATCGTCATCATTCATCACCAAGTTTGTGCTACGTATATAAGTCAATGCATGTAATGACTGATGAGCATGTCAATTTTGTTTTATTTTATTCTGTTTTCTTTATATTTGCATGAGTTGAAATCACAATGCCAATCATCAATTTGGGTTGTAAAGAAACATTGTGACATCAATCAATACCCAATTTTAACTCAGGTCTCTGTATCCGCTACCACCATGTATAGTACTGCCTCCAGTGCGAATCTTCATTCTTTGTTGATGTCTATCTTTCGATTACCTTCATAAAATGAGTTACTAATATAATTTTACGTAACATATGTAAATCAACAAAATATAAAGTGATGGAAACTTACTAGCGTGCAAGGTGAGTAGTGGGTTACTAAGATACTTTTTCTTCCTGGCTTAGCCATCTTCTTTTTTTTTAACCACGAACCTTCTTTCTTGCAGAACCAGCAGATGGCAGTAATCTGTGTTCTAGCTTCTGGATCCCTATATCAAGACGATCCTTCTTCTCTTTTATGAAGCCTTCCTCTCACACTCAAAACGCCCAGCCTGATGAATCTTAGTACATCTTCTAGTCGCAATCATCAGTCCTCTTTTCTTGCATCTAGAGAGCTCCAGCAACCTCATTGAGACGAAAAACATCTCTACAATACTTGAGTTTTTTCTTACAACTGATCATACTTGTAAGCTAGGTACAGATTTTATCACCATGTCCATGATGTGTTAGAGAGTCATATATCTTTTCTTTTAGTGTAAAAGATTCATCAGAGAAGCCTTCTTTTAGAGACAAGTGTCTGTTAAATCTAAACTTGCAGGATTCTTCTCCGTTCAGGCATACATGAAGTGAATATGGAGCTGTGATCAGACGCCATCGTCTGCAAATAATTCTATTAGTTGCCAGAAGAATAGAGATATGAACCTTCTTCCTTACATAGTTTAAGTCAGAGTCAAACCACCTCCAATGCCTTGAGGTTCCACTCTACACAGATCATGATAGCCCAAGGAACCACCTAGATTTTCTACACACCCCTTACGTGTGAACGTTGCTTCCTGAGGGTAATAACTAATAACAAGTCACTATTAGCCAACCAATAACAAGGCAAGGTTCATTGCTGTACTCTCTTGTCTATACCGTTTGCCTAGATATGTGATGGATATTATATTCTATCATCATCACTTTTTATATTTCATCTATGATCTTGAAAGTCCCCAACTTTATTTACAATCTTGGATGATAAAATCAAGACTATCTATGCTGCATGAGTTTGTACTTTTCAACGTGTGAATAGATCTTGGAGAAGAAAAACAACAGAAAATTTGTCTCCATTTGAGTATTTACAATGTTCTATTATAATCTTCAACAGTAATACAAAAGTAAGAATCTGGCAACTTCGAGAGCCTTTGTTCAAGGACAAAATTCTCAGCAAGTTAAGCAACTCCAAGGTGCTAAAAGACCACAACACAACTAGTTTCGCAAAGAACAAACCTGCGACTCTGTTAAAGATAAACATAACAATTAGATCCATGCAAGTAGATGTTGGAAACATCAACCATCACTGAGAAAGGTGTGTTTACATACTTACTACTGCTGGATCTTCCTGAACTCGGTGAGGACGGGGTATATATTCTCAAAGGCTTTGTAGGTCTCCTCTCTCATCTGATAGTGAGTGGAGCTCAGGATTTTTATTAGAAGAGCTAGCGATAGACATAGCATGCATTTCCCGGGAGATAAATCACAAAGCCTAAAGAAAGAGTGAGATTTTTTACCTTGGCTCCAGTGATGACTATCTTGCCAGACACAAAAATTAATAGCACAATCTTAGGTACTTTCATCCTGTAGATCAGCCCTGGAAATAACTCAGGCTCGTACTGGAAACATCAAATAACACACAATCATCTTAATTATTGAGTTGGACACAAGGAGAATGAAGGTTGCAAGAGTTTCAGATCCACTTACACTTGAGAAAGCGGCGTGAGAGTATGCAAGACCTTCAAGTCTGATAGGGAACTTGACATCACAAGAACCTACTATATTCTGAATCTTGAAATCCTGCAGGACAATGTAACCATCAATACATAATAAAATGTTAAAAAATCATGTTAGATCGGGAAAAGAGGTTGGTAGAATAGGTACTACCTTGAACTTTGCAGGAAATCCAAGCTTTTGTACAATCCGAGCATACTAAACAATCAAACATCTCCAATTAGCATAATAACATTATGTAGTGCAAATAGGTTATAGAGAAGGAAAGCTACCTTTCTTGCAGCCATCTTAGAAAAGTATTCACTCTTGGCTCCAGTACAAACCTATATTGGAGATTAGACACCATATTCAAAATAAAATGCAAATGAAATTTGGACTTATGAAAAAAATAGCGATCAAGAAGATATGACTAACCATTTTACCAGAGGCAAAAATTAATGCTGTGGTCTTTGGTTCTCTAATCCGCATGATCACAGCAGCAAAACGCTGAAAAACACGAAACACAATATATCTATTAAAATGTCTTAAATACCAACTATAATTAATCAGTACACCACCACTTCTTTCAAGAGTTGAGACTTGAGAGTATCAACTCTACAAAAGAATGTCTCACCAGAATGGAATGGAATGGAATGGAATGGAATACCTTGGGATTGTATTCAGCATTACGAGCTTGCAGAGCTATGGCTTTAAGATCTAGCTTGCAGTCCAAGTTCACCGTTGAGACAATGTTTCTGCAAACAAAAACAAAACAAAACTTCCACGTTAAGAGATTATCCAAACCCACATGGATCAAACATTACATCATAACAAAACAACACTCACTGGAGAGTGGGCACAATCCCAGAAGGATGCTCGACAAGGTCCACTGGATTACTCCCTTCCAATCCTTGATCTGTCATTTCCCTAAATATTACACAAAAACACCAAATCCATACATCAACTTATACAATACTCAGACAAGATAGCATATATACCCACTAGAGACGGTTCAATCAAACCAGAAAAGTAGAGTACATCGATCATATAATCAGATTGTCTTATTCAAGAACCGGTTTAAACCGGATTTAGATTCATCTTCAAAGCAACGACACATTTTCTCTAATTCTATGAAAAACCATACGATTCAAATATAAAAGGTTATATTAGAGAGAGAAGTTATAAAACAAGTCATTTCCGACCAATTAAACCCAGGAGTAAAGCTCAGACCTTTCGTTAGAGATTCGGACACGAAATCTAGGGTTTCGTGCGATGTCAAGATAAAGGTGAGGAGCTTTTTAATTATATACAGAGAGATCTGAGGATTGGAGAGGGAAAAAAGATTTGTAAATAGGTGTTTATATAAAGGAGAGTGATTTGGCTCTCTCTATCGTTTTAATCTCTTATGAACGAGGAAAGGAGAGGTCTTTTAGATCTGTGCGAAAAGAGGTCTATCGATTGCGTTTTGGAATTGGCTACCTTATCGACTTTTTAAGGTATATATACATGACTAATCTACCCTTGGTCGTCTTGTAATAACGAGGGTACTCCTGTAAATTCTCGTCAGAAAGTCTACAATGACAGCTTTAGCTTTTTTATTTACGTCAACGTCCAATGGAAATCTACCACGTCAGTACTTAAAAATAGGCACGGGTAAGCGTCTTTTTTGGTTTAATCCGGTTTTTGTAAATAGATTTCAACCAAATTATGACTAGACCAACACATAACCGGGTTTTCATAACAATTGAACACTTCAAAAGAGTGTTTCCGACAACATTAAAAGTTTTGTAACAAAGAATGCTCCTGAGATCTCAAGTTCACCGCGATTGTTTCTCCATAAACGATGATAAAGATCTCGAAAACTCCGACACAAACGAGCCTGATGATGTCTCCTTGTCCGAACTCTCCTCATCTTTATCCCTCCAGAACTTAAGGATAATGAGATTCTCCTCTTCTGTCGACCTCTGAACCAAGATTCTCCAAGCGTAGCCTCTCTTCCTCATCATCAGACAAATCTCCGACGGGTAATTCGAAGTCAACGTAACTAAGTAGAACCAACCTTTCTCGGAAAGCAAACGATCAACCACAGGTAACATTCTATCGATAACACTCCTCCCATTCTCCCCTCCAGCCCAAGCAGAGGCAATACCTTCCATCCCAACTTCGTACTCAGGCGTTGGAACATAAGGAGGGTTCACCACCATCACGTCCACCAAGCCAGCGAGTCTCGTCTCTAGACAAGAAGCTAGGTCCGTGCAGAGGATCTCAGCAGCGACTCCATGTGATGCTAGTGTTTCGTTTGTTACACGTGCAGCTAGAGGGTTTGTGTCGGTGGCTAGGTAATGAACATTGGGGACTTGGTCTTTGAGGAGAAGGATGAGTGAAGTGATGACGTATCCGCTTCCGCATCCAATCTCCATACAAACCTTAGGGTTGTGGTTTACTAGATTGGTTTGGTCAGCGAGTAATGCATCGACTAGTGCGAATGAATCGTCGCATGGTTCGTAGACTTCACGATGCGAGCTTACACGCATGATGTCAGCAATTTCTGGTGGCTTCTCGGACATGGCAGCCTACATGAAAGCATTACACAGTAGTTAGAAAGCGTTTAACTTTGAGAATGTTGTGTTCAGTATCTCACAAAAGAAACAAGCTTTACACTGTTTCTCTAAGAAGAATCATTAGAAACATGTATACAATCTGAGATTAACGATGAGTTAAATTATTTTAACTTAGACAAATCATTAAGAACTACTAACCCGAAGGATTGAAGAATCGAGCTTTTAATCAACTTTGACAAGAGCAGTAGAGAGAAAAATGTGAGACGACAGAACTCCACGAACAAGGGGGCGGCGGCGACGGCGAGTATGACAGGAGAAACATAAAGTTGAAAACATGCCTTTAAGTCTAGATAATTACACTTTAGCCCCAAATTAAAATTGTTCAATCATTCCAATCCCGTATATCAAATAATGGGCCGTATATGCTTATTATTGGTCGAAAGCCCATAAATTGGTGACTGATATATAGCAATAATAATGGGCTAGAGCCCCATAAATGAACTTACTGAGATAAAGCTTTCGAGTTATGTACTGGATTTCACTACTTCATCACACATTTTTCTTATATACTCAGGTAGTTCAAAGAATTTTTATATTTCCAAATTACCGTGTGAAGAGCTTTGAAGCAATCATTGCATAGATTAGTAGTGTATACATATAAGACAAGATCAAGTCTTTCTGCTCAAATAAATCAACTAATTGCATAAGTTAAGCTATTTTATATTGCCTTTTTAATGCTCTGATTATTCTAGTAATGAACTAATCGGATCAAAACTTGAAACAATCAGAACGAAATTGAAAAACAAAAGGTCAAACAAAAAAAAAAAGACTTGAAATACCAAAAGAATCCACTTTGAACAAAACCTGAGAAAACTATGTACTGCAGCCAAATAAAATTCAACATTACCAAATATTAATAACTAATCACAAACGCTTTCACCAAACTGACCCTTAATCATTAACAGATGGATTGTTCGAACTTGAGTCAACAGATGTTCCATTGTTCTCCATAGAAACATTACTCGATGTTTCCGCATCCGTCTTTGTTTCACCATCATCATCCCCCGTGGGAAGCAAATATCTACACACAGGGCATGAGCTATGAAGCTCAAGCCACGGCAACAAACACTCACTATGAAACTTATGCTTACACGGCATCTCTTTCACTTCCACACCAATCTCAAAATCATCCAAACACACAGTACACTGCACCAAACTCTCTCCCACTCTAACCGTCTCCAACGACTCAACAGCTTCCTTCGTAGCAGGAGGTGTTCCATACCTGTTGTTGGGATCGTTCTCAGCCAAACGCTGAAGCAACATCTCGAACCCAGGTCCAATGAAGTAATCACCTAAAGATCCAGAAGGAACAGAACTCGCGTCGACAGAGTCTTGAATCCTTATCCTTTGGTTAAAGGAATTGATCAAGACAACAAGCTCGTTGTCCTGATTATCCTCGCTGTTTTCGGATTCAACCGATAACCCGGCTCGGATCCCTTGGAGAAGGTCAAGGATCGCAGCTGAATGTCTTCTCCTTCTCCTCATGATCTCTTCGAGGTGCCGTTCCAAATCAAACTCTCCATCATTAATCTGACCATCATCATCATCACCATCGTCATCATCATTATCATTATCATTATCATCATCTTCAACGTTAGATTCGGAAGCTGTCTGATTCCTTGTGTTTTGATCATGATCGTTCATCATCCCAAGCAAGATCGGAGCCCAGAGAGATTCAGCAGCCTGATGAGGATGATCATTGGTAACCTGATCTGGAGTTTCATCCATTTCTTCGACGAATCCGCTTTGGCAGAAGTTGCAGTTTATTATCTCTCCTTCTATCACTGGATCAACGGAGCGAGAGCACATGTGACACCAATACCTAACCTCGGTTGCATCCTCCATAGCCGATCCTATCTGGCTCATTCGTAGTCAAATAAACACGCTTAGATTTAATCAAAGGAGAATCACATAACATACAGTAACGATAGAACCCTAGAATCAGCAGAGACTTGACCAAACCAGCCACATATATTTATTTATTTTTATCATCAGCCGAAAGTCAATCGAATCAATTCATTGGAAGAAAAACAGGAAAATTATAGAATAGAGATTTCAAACGAGAAAAATCGAATAACAGAGGATAGAAGAAAAAAACGAAACTAAAAATTAAAAATTAAAAATCTTAATAAGAGGATCGGAATAGGGTTTATTAACTTACATATTCAAAACCAAATCACGCGTAGTCGTATGAATATTCAAAGGGACAGATACTAGAGGATAAGCATGAGGGAACAAACAAATTTTCAGCTCGAATTTTCTGGGTATGTCTCTGAAACGGCTGAAGATCCACGCAGACTATTAACCCCTTTTCATAAATTACTTCAAATCTAAAATAATCGGATATTATTATTATTATTAGTCAGACGTGGATAAGTTTTAGAGTTTAGGTCAAGAGAATTAATGTGCGCACGACATCATCTCATTTATTTACTAGGCCCAATTAGCTAAAATAGTTTTATTTTTACATGGGCTAGTGGTTCAGCATTACGACCCAGTCCCAGTCAAGCTCTAGGTAGGGGTTGTACGGTTCTGTTTTGGTTTGATGTAAATCCAAGTGAATCTGATTTAGTTGGTTTTGGTTCGGTTTGCTGCAATTCCATATGGCATATGCAATGTAGCTTCTTTCCTTGTTTTCTCATACGGATTTTACAATAGTGTCATACCACATACAATCATCTTCATGACACCTCAATTATCTCAATAATATGGTTTTAGGTTTTAACATTTTGCTCAACTGTATGAACTTTTTAAAAAAACCACCACGAAAACCAAATGTATGGATGAAAAGGAGAGAAACTTATTACTAATCCTCCAAATCAGTGCCGGCTCAACAGGGAGGGCAAGCAGTGCGGTGGCCCAGGGCCCACCCTAAAATTCAGCAAATTTAACAACAAAAAGGGCCCATATTTTTTATTTTTATTTTACAGCAAAGGCCCATTATTTTAAAATTAATTAACTATTAGGTGCAAAATTATTTTTGCCCAAGGGCCTAATACAATGTTAAGCCGGCCCTGCCTCCAATGCATCCTCAAAAGAATGTACTTCTCCATTATGTACACAAAAGAATGGCTCATGTACATTCCGAGTCCGAATATGTCGACCCCAGATCTATACAAGTAAAAATGAATGATGAAAAAAGGCAAGTAAAAGACGGTTCTTACTTTGTCACCCAATATCTAAATCTCCTATCTGGATTCTTCAAACTGAAAACAATTATAATGGCCCCTTAGATTGAGTTTGCTCGAGTCAAAAGTTGTGTTGGTGGTGCAAGCCTGCAAAAATGACAGGATTTGGAATATAGATTCACCAACACATGCAACGGAGTCACTAGTAAAGGCACCTGGGGTTGCTTTCTATGTCTGCAGATAAAGTTTTATCAGAAACAAGGCATAGTAACATACCAGTCACGATCATTTTAATGTTTGAATCGATGGAGACTAGAGTCAAGGGACTCCAACGATCTGGATAGTGGAGACTTATGTCGAGAGGCTTCTGCAGCAGATAACTGGGATCCTCCCAGAATGTTTTCAGCTGAATGATGTTTAATCACCTACAAAAAGGATACCATAGGATGAAATCCTTGTTATGACATGTAGTGCCAAAGAGCTAAATGCAGAGACGCTCTCTAGTTAGTTCATATGCATCCAACTACAGCTTCAAGTTTGTTAATGCAGGATCAGAAATCTCTTCACAAAAGGATTTCAGATCCATGAACAATGTTCGCAGGGTAAACAAGCATCAGGGAAACATGACTGTATAACTCATAACAAATGGGAAGATAAACTATAAAGAGTGCATAAACAAGTTTTGAGAAGAGAAGGGCTACAACATACATGTGTTACCTTGGGTAAAGAGAGATTGTTTTGGGCACCATCAAATGGAGGAAAGTGGTAGGCTGGTCCGTTGATAAAGTCTTCCAAGGTATCATCAGAACGTGAACGACACTCAGGTATAGAAGTAGGATCTAATAAGGTAGTTCGTAAATCAGGATCACGTGAACGTTGGCTACCTAAAGTAGGAGGATCAACGAAGCTGTTCTGTGAATCTGAATCTGATGGTCGAGGAAGAGAAGTGTCTACAATGGAAGCTCCCAGCCTATAAATCTGAAACCATAATAGAGAGGAAGATAGCCTCACAATGAACCCAGCGATTTCCATAGCCATAGTGAGTTTCACAGAGAAGATGTAAAGGGCTTTATACATCTCAGATGAAATGTTCCTGCATAGAGACAATGTAAGGCAGAGTATGAATAGTGTCTCTACAGAACTTCAACAGGACATTGCCACTGCAATCAATCTTGATCAAAACATAACAAGCCAAGAAAGCTCTAAAACCAGATCTTTTGTTGATGATGAGAGTGAGATATACCAAATCTCACTGGAGAAGAGTATGAGCCATGAGATATCAAGAAGAATGGCGCAGAAAAGAAGAACGGCATAGGTGCGGCCAAGACTCTGGCTATTGCTCTCGATTGCCACAAGCGCAAATAACGCGATCGCCAAATTGATCAGCAAGACTCCATTGTACAATGCACCTAGTGAACCAATCATCGCGCATCCTATCTGAAACCAATTGATATTAGCTGAGTTTCTTGCGTTTCTTAATCACAACGATACTCAAAAACCCTAGGCCCAAACAGATACGAATCATCCACGAGAATCAAAAGGATCAACGAAACGATTACCTGAGCGTAAATAAGGATCACGACGACGGATTGGAGCCTAACATAGTCGCGAAGCCAATTATGTACTCGATTTCGCAGCGAAACACAAAGCATCTTGAAATCTCCTATCGTTTTACTTGTTACTCCGATGTCGTCTCTTCATCGAGAATTAGAAAAAAATTACAAAAAAAAATGGTTCGAAGATTCTGACGTTCAATTCCAATATTCAGTCGAGGGATACAGATGAATCGAGAGAGGACGAGGGAGCAATGACGGTTGAGAATTATTCTTTGGCGGGATCGCGTTGGAGAAGAGGAAAGGAATTATATTCTTCGCTGGAGAGTTTTTTTTTAACGAGTTTTCTGTTTCTTGTTTCAGTGACAGCTACAAGGAAGTGGGAGAAGCCGTGTTCTTGAACTTGGGCCGTTATGGAAATATATAAAAGCCCAAAACATATGACCGGTTATCTTAACTAAACCGAAACCGGTTATTTGATTATTATTTTTCTCGTGAAAACGACGTCGTTAGCTCCCTACATGTCGACCTCCGACCTCCCTTATGAGGATCGGAGTGAGTCTGTCTGGGAGCGATCTCGACTTTGTTCTTTTGATCTCTGGTAAGATTGTTCAACGACGAAGACGATGAAGATGCAAATTGGTGTGCTGGCGTTTTTGGTGGCTCTCTCTGCGATTGAATTTGGATTGACTTCTGCCAATACCGTTCCTGCTTTCCTCTGGTCTCCACATCTCCAGTTAAGCCTCTCTCTCTCTCTCTCTCTTTCTCTATAAACATAGCGATGACATTTTCAAAAATCTATGATTTCGGATGTGTTTCGGAGATATTTCGATTTCAATTTGATAAAGCCTGAGACTTGTGTACTGTTTCTTAATCTGTTGTGTGGCTAAGATTACTGGTTTGATTGGTTGATCTGATTCTCAAATTCAGGCGTGCTAATGGTGAAGTGGATGAGGCTGTAAATTATCAGGTGATGTCTGCGAAGGATCTTGTAGGCTCTGTTTTCACTCAAGGAGGATGGTCAAACTTTCTGGTATATTCTTCTTCTGCTTCTTATGCTCCGATGAGTTCGTTTCTCTATCTTAATGGATGTTACTTGGTTCTTATTCTAGTGCTCGGAGAAGAAAGTTGAGCAACCTGTTGACGTTGCACTTGTGTTCATCGGCAGAGAGGTAAAGAATACTTTTTTTCTAAAATCTATTTACTAAATATATCTATCATAAGTTGTGTGATTGAATGATGTATGAGTTTTGTTTTAGCCTTTTTCATAAAACTACGATTTGGAACTTTGGTTTGTTGTGATTTTATGAAAAAATGCAGCGATATTATGAATAAATGAAGCGTCTCTCTTCTGCAGTTAGTGTCTTCTGATGTTACTTCGAAAAGGAGTTCGGACTCTGCCCTTGTTAACACATTGAATGTGAGTGCAAGTTTTACCATTCTTCCAAACATGTTGCCTCCATAACACAGATCTCTCTGATATAGTTGTCTTGTTTCAAACCTCCACAAATACTTGAACATCCACATCTTTTGTTTCGACAGAATCTGTTTACAGCTTCCAACTTCTCATTGGCATTCCCATATATTGCTGCGCCAGAGGAAGAAAGGATGGAGAATTTGTTGCTTTCAGGGCTTAAAGAAGCTTGCCCTCACAATGTAGGAGTCAGCAATATTGTCTTCTCTGACTCTTGCTTTGTTGAAGATAGAACAATTCAGAAACTATCAGACTTGCAGTCTTTCAAAGTAATGTGTTTTCGTTTTCACTAATTTCATGCCTACTCAACGGTGTTATTCACTCCTAATATAACTCTTCAAAATAATTGACAGGATCATTTGCTTGCTAGAAGAGAAACAAGGAGAGAAGGAGAAACTGACTTGGTTGTGCTCTGTTCTGAGGGTTCTGAATCAATTAGTGAATCAGGCCAGTCACATTCAGAGCGTAAGTGGGAATATCATTATGTCATAAGAAACAATATAACTCGAGAACAGAGAAGTTAAGCAGTTTTTCTTTTACCTATTGTGTAGGTGAAAGCATCTCGGAACTTGTTAGTTCTGTAGAACAATCTGGCAGTAAATATACAGCTCTTTATGTTTCTGATCCTTATTGGTACACATCTTACAAAACTCTCCAAAGGTTTCTAGCTGAAAGTGGTACAGGAAACAGCACTGTTGGTGTTTCAACAACCTGTGATGAACTCTGCAAATTTAAGTCATCACTTTTGGAGGGCATACTAGTGGTGAGAAGTTACTCTTTGTTACGCTTTTGGGTTCTGTTTTCATTTGTGAATATCATAAAACTGGCTGCAACTCAAACATCTGACATACTTTGATTAGGATAAAGCTAATATGATTCCATCTGCTTTCATTATTAAAAAAGCCTCTGATTATGCCTCTTCCTCGTTGTGATTTTCTTTTTCTTTTCGCAGGGAATCGTTTTCCTTCTCATCCTGATCAGTGGACTTTGTTGTATGGCGGGTATCGATACACCAACTAGATTCGAGACTCCTCAGGATTCTTGAGCAGTTGACTCCTTAAAGAGTCATCCCCACCTTTTGCTTTGCTTTTGCTTGTGACGGGTCTTTTCTTCTGCATAGTGCGTATGGTGAAAAAGGTATCTCAATGTCGATTGTTACATCTAAAAGAAACAAAAATGGATATGCGATTAAAAATCCCCTTGTAACATTTATTCATCTTGTTTGTGAGTCTTTCCTTATAACGTTATAAATTAATAATGGAGAACGAGTAAGTAAAGAACCAGAGAGACACTGGAAGAACATATTCTTTAATAAAGTTTGTTATATTTCTTTTATGTCTTTAACTTATATGAACTTATATTACGATATGATTTTAGACTGAGTTGTCTCTTGGTGTATCAATTTGGGGATCTGGACATAGATTTCGTGGAATAACCTCAGGAGTCAGGACACTGATGTCAGTAGTAAAGAGTAATGGAACTTGTAAGTGAGAAGTAATGAACTAATGATTCGAGTTTTTCTTTTGCATAAATTTCCTGAATAACTAATAGAATCTTCCTTCAGTTTCATTTTAATTTTTGATTTGTTTTTAAATATCATTTAAGATTTTTAATACAAAATTTATTAATATTATATAATTTTTTATATTTTTATATCTATTTTTATTGAATAAAATGTAATTATATATATAAATAATAATATTTTTATTTAGACAATATACAAAATTAAATATTTTTTTAATTTGTAATGAAACAAATAGAGTAACCAAAATTACTGGATCTTGTTGGATTCATTGGTACAGAACAAACACTTGAATAGATCTAAACCACTTTCCGTAATCTATTCGCCAGATATGAAGAAACCAATCACTTTCACGTCAAGCCTTTACTCGAAAGAAATTTGAATTACCACATTTTTTAATCGGAGAGCATTCTACTATACCGTCATGGATCCAAAGAAGATAACTGAGGAAAGCTTAGGGCCTGTGCACCAAATCCAACTCCTCGAATCCGACACGCAAAGCTAGAGTCACAGCCAAAACCACCATGCAAAAACCATCACTGCTTCAAAAGTTTCACTCTTCGAACCTACTACCACCGAGGATTATAAACCTTCAAAAAAATCTATGATAAAAAGTGGAAAAAATGGAAAACAAAAAGGAAGTCTTTTCACGACAAAAATGGTAGAAACCAATGGTTGCAAAACAGACACAAAAATCACCCGAAGTTAGCTAGAGAGATAAATAAAGTTATAAAAATGCGCTAATCTTTTAAGTAGTACTTTTTGAAACATGACTTATTTTACGATTTTTTTTTTATTTTACGATTTTCTTACGGTATATGCTTTTTAATTTATTCATGTTTTGAACTTTAGCTTTTAGTATTTTGCAAATTCAATATATGCTTGGGTCCTTATGGTCCCTGCATGGATTTTATTTTCATCACATGGATCTATTTGACAAAGTCGTAAGATCGATCTTTAAGATTCTCTGGTTGACCCAATCTCTCCAAAAAGAGAAGAGCATTAATACGGAATAAAAATGAAAATGAGGATTCCCTTAATCTTTTTGACATTATTCTTCTCCATTAAAACCATTTACATTGATTTACATAATCTAACACCATTTTAATATTCTACGTCATTTTCTGTTTCTTTTAACCTAATTATTCAACACTCACTTTATTTTTAAACATTTATAATAATTTTACTTAATAAAATTTAACACCTTATATATCTCACCATTTATAATTCATATTTTTATCTTTTATAATTTAACAATTACTGAACTACATATTAATATTAATTTTTCAATTATAATTAACTTAAATAACAAAATAACATCATTTTTAATAATTTTTAATTTTGTTTTGTATTTATATTCTTAACTATTTCTTAAAAATAATACTAAAAAAATTAGTATTATTAACTAAATTTTTTGAACACCATTAACTAAAAAAATTTAAAAGCCTTAAATAGTTGATTAAAAGCTAACACAAGAAATACATTATTTTTTCTATATCCAAATGAAATGAAACTTGTTTCTATAAAATCATAATTTTTTTTTTATAAAATTTGATATATTTTTTATTTTTAAAAAAATATTATTAAATAATTGAATTCAAATAAATGAGTGAAGATAAAAATCATATAAATTTAAGTAACCAATCAAAATTGAACACACGATTATATGGGTCTCTTTTCTTTTCTTTCAACAGTTGAATTTATTCAACTTGTATGAATTCACTTCAATTTTCTTCCAAATTCAACACCTTTATTGCATCATTTTTAATAGTTGAATTATTGATTCAAATACCCCATCGTTGATGGTTTAATACCAATGTATTGTTTTACATTTTATTATTCGTATAACAAAGACAGTCTATTATGTAATTATGAAAAAGTTCTATAAGCATCCTGCATCTATAATATATACCCATCTTTGACGACTTCTTTCTTTTACCACCACATAATTTCAAGTTTGGAAGCCAAATAAGAGTTCCAAAAATGCATGGAAGAAAAACTTTCGATTAAAATTAGTTTATAGCAGTTGACAAAAAAAAATAGTTTATAGCATGAAATAATATAGAGGGAAGCACATGAGTCATAGGGGTTTGAGCCAAAAGAGCAGTGAAAATCCCACTGCTCTGCCACTCCACCAACTGACATCCCATTATCACCAATTTTCTTCTTTTTTCCTAATAAGTATCCATTTTCTTGTGTATGCACCCAAAACAAATATTTATTACCTGCAATAACAACAAAAAATGATAGAACTTGGCAATAATGAAAAATGTGAAATAAAAAATCTGGTTCATTTCTTATTTATTCTATATTTTCATGTTTAATTCAGATAGAGCCTTTCCATTTTTCATTATTTTTTCTATTCATATTTTTCTTTTTCTATTCATCAACTATATTTTGGGGTTAACATATGACATGCTTAGTCAGAAAAAAACATATGAAATGTTGAAATCATAATAATTAAACAATACTCTGAAAACAATGAAAATGTAAAAGAAATGTACGGCCACGCAGGTGATCTACTCTAGAAGAAGGCCTTTGATCTTTTCGATAACTTTGAGATTCCACGTTCTGATTTGTATCTGTCTATGTAAATGCACATACATAGATAGATACATTTCTAGATGCTTATTTATTCGTGCCCTTTCGAGTATCTGTCGGGATAACTAGGGGTTCACGTAAATGTTAAGATTCCTTGCTTCTTTTAAGAATTGTTTACGAGAATTTGTCTTTCTTCTTCTCTCCCTATGTATAATACATTTTTCTCGTGAGTTATTTTCTTAGTAAGTACTAAAATTAGAAACTTATGGCTCCCATCAACTTACTAAAACCAGGTCGATTTTGTGCAAGTGGGTCTTTCTTCCTCAAACCACGTATATTTCTATTTGTTCAAAGAGACTCTATTTACGCAGTCCAACCATAACTTTTTACTCTAAAATATACTCTCTATTACAAAATATAATGTTTTAGACTAATGCACGATTAAAAATCACTTTTTATTTTAAAATACATTAAAAATATAAATTAAAACTTATATAACTAATTACAAAATATGCTATAATTATTAGTTATAACTGTTTTAATAAAATTAAATTTATTTAAAATATGAAAACATATTACATATTAAAACATCAAAAATTATATTAAACAAATATTTCAAAACGAAGGAAGTATTTTAGATTCTATGATTGTTTATATATATATTCAGTATCAAAATATTATAAAATATCAAGATATTTACAAAATGGAAAATGACCTCCCTTAATTTTTGTTAACTGAAAGAAAATTACACACTTCAAAAGAACAAAACCATTTTATTAAAAAGAACAAAAAGATTGCTAGTACACTGGCAAAACAATTGTTTTATGTGTGTGTACATGTGTATATGAATGTATATGTATGTTGAATGTGTACCATGTATCTGCATGTATGCATATTGATATGACTATGTGTGAAGGTGTATGTGGACCCATATCTCTTAGCGGCATCTGTTAAAGCTGTAAAGCTTTTGCAGCTTAAGAAAATTATTATTATGAGGATGGAGCAGCATGGAGGAACCTTATCTCTTTAACTATTGTTTTTATCGAATCTCTTTATTTCTCCATTCTATTTTATTCAAGTTTTATTTATTTCGTTTTAATTTTTAGGGTTTTTGCATATCTACCTTCTCGGGGGCATAAATGAAAAGAATGCATAGATCTCAAATCTCCTCTCTTTTCAATTAGTTATTTTATTCCCTCTCATCTTCACTCCTCACCATCTTCTATATAAATCGAGAGCGAGTGAGTCTTCTATTATACATGATCGACCCAAACAAAACAAAATATACATACCGCCTCTTCCATCTCTATTGTTACATTCGAGAAGAAAAATATCAGAAATGTACATATACATGTTCTTAGTTTATGTGGTTTTCATATATACATGTGCAGTGTGTGTGTAGAGAAAGGCGTATGTGACCAAAGTAGTGTGCAGCCAAGGATGACTTGCCGATTTAAAATTTCTGATAAGTATTTTTATTTCGTATTTTAAAGAAAAAAAATCATGATCGGCAAGTTGTCCTTGGCTATACGTTTCTTTGTGTCGCGCATAGTTTGTGTGTGGTAAGATCGCAAGTTACGCAACCTAGCTGAGGAACATATTAAGCTGAATAATGAGAGGTAAGTACGGTTCCCAGCTATTTTCTCCTTGAAATATTTATATAGTTGTGAATTATTACAAAATTAAAATATTGTAGAAGAGGGTAGTAACACACATAATATATAAATGGTTCGTTCTTGTATCTTTTTTTCTTTTATTATAGATACCGGAACAAAGCCCATAGAGAAATTCTCTTAGATAGTCCATTTTAGTTTGTTTGTCACAAAAATAGTTTTTAAAGAAGAAAATAACCAAAATATTTTTTTAGAAGCTAAAAATGCATATAAATTTATTTATACCTCTAGGATTAACTAATTTGGACTTTAGGGTTTAGAGTTAAATGATGAGTTTGGGGTTAGGGTTTCAAATTTCAGAGAAAAAATCAAAATTTCAAAAAAAAAAAAGTCTATTTTAGTCATTTTATTTTTTTGAGAACTATTTTTGTGACAAAAACTTAAAAAATGCTATTTAAGAGAATTGTCCGAGTCCATATGCTGTAGCGAAGTCTAAAGTGATCTTTGTTATACGTGGAAGAAGCATATATTTCTAACCAAAACCGAAGGTGAAAAAGCTCAGTTCTATTATTAATGTCTTATTGGCGACCACGGTTTTGCATTCTTGTGAAATAAATGAAGGATGGTTAAACGATTATTTTACACTTTACAGATCTGCCTGAGTATTTATCTGTGTCGACACGTGCTTCTCAGGCTATTATCTTAAGACAAATATGCATAATAATATTATTCAGTAAAACCATGTTTCAAATTTCTCTTCAAACTATACTTAAGTAAACATTTGTCCTATGTAAAAATTAACAAGTTTTACTTACTCACATCAGAGCATTGTCATTATAAATCGAATTAATGAATGTATCATGATATATAGTAGATGTAAAGAAAATGTATTACTACATATATTATCAACTTATTTTTAGAATCTGTTAAAATGCACTGCTATATATGAACGTTATCTTGATCGGGATATCTTGCATTTTATAGATGGAAGGGTAGATATGTACGAAATTGATATTTTGATGTTTTTCTTTTATAAAAACCATATATGCTATTTAATATTAAAAGATATATATCTTGATCACCTTCAAAGTTTCTCAAGAAAATTTTAAATGAAATATTAATATAAAATATTTTAATATCTCAGACTTTAAAATATTCCCTTAATAATTTTCATTTGAGAAATTAATGAAAAAGTGACTCAAATTGTGAATTGGCTCTATATATAGTACTCCTTCCATTTCATTTTAATTGTCGTTTTAGACTTAGACACATATATTAAAAAAACATTTAATTTTGTATATTTCCAAAATAAAAATATCACTCTCAATACACATAACCTCATTTCAATTAATTAAAAAATATATTAGAATAAAAAATCAATAAATTTTGCATTAAAACTAGAAACGAAAATTTTACTCTACAACAACAATTAAACTCAAACAGAGGGAATATTAATCTTTATATTAAATATTTGTTGAAACCCTCAATTAAATATTAGGGATATAAATGCTTTTACAACATTTTCTTTGGAGAGGGGGGGGAGAGGCTCAGATTAATTCTCCTAATCGATTTTGTTTGACTTAATTTGACCTTAAGCGTCAACAGGTTTTGCTCTCCAATGACGATGAGATTTACGTGTCAAGCTTGCTTGCGATAGAACTTAACCCTTTCAGGTGATCTAGGGTTTTGTACTCGATGTAAGTTTTTTTTTGCCATCTCTGAGTTATCCTGTTAGTGTTTGATAGGTGTAAGTAAAAAATACAAACTTCGATTCCTCTGCTTTCCAACGAAATCAAGCTGTGAAATATGTTGGGCTTGATTCCAAAATTCTAAACCCGAACAGAAATTAAATTTTCATTTCACATTTACTAATCGATTTGATCGATGAGACTCGAAGAATACAGAATGTGGTGTAATTATTTCTATGCTTAAATTATTACTTTTGCGACTATGCAACTGACCAACAGTCTCTTGCGTTAGAATGAGGATGATATTAAGTGAGCTAATAATGTTTACTGTTAGTGAAGTTAACAACAATTAGATCTGTAAATATAGTAGTAATTATGTTTAATGAAATTAGGAAAGGGTTATTTTAGTCACGTAATACACTCACTTGTGGAAAGTACAATTTTACATATCAATTAGAAATACAAAAGAAAGAAAAAACATTGATGAGTTTAAATAGTGTAGGGTGTAGGTAATGGCAAGCCCTTGACGATACCGCAAAGGTTGGTGTTGAGTGGGATGTTGTATTCGTCTCTTAGAGATTTCTCAGGTGAGAGGACACTGACGTACATTTGCTGTCCCAAGTATCTTCTCTCCCAGTTCTCTGATCTGATGTTCCACATACCAGCATTGTCGAATGTCAAGAGGATGGCGGACCACGACTTGGGGAACACTTGCACGGTGTGTCTGCTGACGGCATCGAGCAAGTTGTAGTTGTTTCTCTTCTCTGGTGTCCATGTTCCAGGCTCAGAACTGTTGAAAACAACGTTAAAGAAAATTGTTAGGAATCTTAAAGCCAGAAACCATGGTTTAGTTCTGTGCATAACCGAATGAAACATTTATTTTAATCTCAAATTTTAAGAGCTATTATAAATACTTTATATGCTCCTAAATTGTCAAATCTTGTTAAAATAAAATAAAATAAATCTAAAAATATTTATGAGGTCCTATAAATGTCAGATCCAACCCTAAAATAGAACATAAGAACATGTCCATTGGGAGGTTTTTAGGGAGGGGTTTTTAGCGGAAGTTAAGAATCTTCCGATGCACATGTTCTAAGAAGGGAGGTTATGAGTGGGGCTTACGCGACAGAGAAGAATGAGTAACCATCCAAATGGAAGGATTGCATGCTCTTCTCATGGTTCTCGAAGACGATTTCCACAAAAGTACGGAAAGTGATGTTCAAAACATTAGGCTCGACGGTTAGTGTTGTGATCTTGGCTGCTGGCTCGTCCTTGATGACGTTGTATTTGAAGACTTTCTCAGACATCTCGAAGTACTCAGCAAGCTTCAAGGGAGTCTCGGTGTCAACGTGTGATACACCGTTGAGTCCAAACCTGACCTTTCCGTTCACCAAGTTCTTGGTGTTGGCGAGCTTGATGGTACGGGTAATGTTGATCTTTCCGTAATGGTAAGATCCTTGTGGGTTAGGTCTAGCCGCGCTTGCGGTTAAGTTCCATCTGAATGATCTGAACTGGTTAAGAGACCAAGCCCATCCAACTGGAGCCTTGGGAAGCTCACTTGAAGCCTGAACGTTGCTTCCTTCGTAGCTCATCACACCAACGGTGCTCACTTCCTTCTTGAGGAACCTAGTGGATGCAACCATGTAGTAGTTCTTGGCAGTTTGATCAGCAGTCACAAGAACAGCGAAGCACTGTCCAACATGGACGTCTAGTGAGTCGTAGTCGTTCTGGAGAACGTGAGAGCCTTCCATCTCAACAAGCTTCATCTTGTGTCCTTGGATCCTGAAGTTAAGAGTGGATTTGAACCCAACGTTGCAGATTCTGTACTTGTAAGTCTTTCCTGGCTTCATGGTGAAGAGTGGCACGTTTGGTCCTCCGACTTTACCGGACTTCCCGTTGATGAGAACACCATCAGGGGATCCAAGAGTGCGACCACTGTCAAGGAAGTTCTTGAGAGCGGTGTGGCTCTTGGTGTACCAGTCGTTGATGAGGACGGTGTAGTCGTCTTCGGGGTCAGCGTACGGGACGGGGATGAGGAGACGGCTGTTGACACGGAGGCCACCGAAACCACCGGAGAAACGGTGGAGAGCGGTTGATGGGTAGTAGAAGTAGCTACCGATCTGGTCCTTTGGCTGGAAATGGTAAGTGAAGTTGGTGCCTGCTGGGATTGGGCATGAGGTCCCAGTCACACCATCTTGCCATGAGTTCTTCCTGTGCTGGAGACCACTCCTGCCATGTCACCGAACCCATACATAGTCAAGACTCAATATCCCAAAGTTGTAATGAAAGAATAGTCATAAATAGTTGTGGTTCATATAACTAAGCCTAATACAAGCAAATCTTAAATCAAAACTGAACCACAATCTGTGTTTTCTTTTTAAATTTTTTTGTTTAATTACTTTAGTTTGATAATTTCAATATAATAAATAAACTCAAACATGACATTTTTGTATATAGATAGATTATACGTGGATGTAACTATGTAAATTAATATAACATTTTTTGTTTATTTTTTTCAAAAAGTTATAATTATCATAATCTGAACGGAGACTAAACCATATTTTTCTTAAACCAAATTACATTGAACGGTCAAAAAAGGATTCCGATTTCAATTTTGTTATCAAATTTGTCAAACTTAAAACACCAAGAAACAAAAATAACATAATAAACTAGAGAAATTCTCTAGAATAATATCTTTTAGTTTATTTTTACAAAAATAGCATACAAAAAAATGATTAAAATGTTTCATTAAAAAGGTAAATAAATATTTTTATTCTTAGGGTGAACTAATCTAACTTATGGTTTAGAGTTAAAAATGTGGAGTTTAGGAGTAAAATTTTAAATTTTTTAAAAATAAAAAATAAATATTAAAAAATTTAAAATAAAAAAGACTATTTTGTTATTTTTTAGGATTATTTTTGTGACAAAAACTTAAAAAAATTATTTGATAGAATTGTCAAAACAACTAAGACCTTTTAACATATAACCAAGATAAGTTTATTTGAAAATGAAAATGATTTGTTTTTTGAAGATAACATTATGTGAAAACGCCTTCTACGTTTGATAGATCTAAAGAGAACAACAAAATCAGGTAGAAAGAAGAAACGAGAGTGGATGATATTACGAACCAGGTAAATAGGAAAGGCTCGTCAAGGTTGTTGAAAACATTGATGACAACATTGTTGTTAGAGGTGGAGTTCAGGTTAGGACCAGGGAACTGTCCGTTAATGAGAATCACCTGTTGAGGGATTCCGAGAGGCGCAACGGTTCCATAAGTCACGTTCCACGTGTAGTAGAAGTAAGGATCGCCGGCGTTCACCAGCGCCACCGTCGAGACGAGGCACACAAAAACCGTCAAGAGCTTACCACCCTGCATCATCTCTTCTCTACTTTTTTAAAATTTATTTTTAATTAATAAACTAACCCTTTCCTATAGAATAATTATTTCTTCTCAAAAGCAAGAAGAAACTATGTTCTCTTGACTTTTGACGAGTCTTTTGGTGATGTCGTGATTAACTATTTATATGCTGGTGAAGATACCTTGGTTTGCACGGAATCGTCGCCTAATCTCACGCTTCATCTCTAATTCTCTCGTCCTTGTTTTTTCCTTTCCTATATGTGTAAGTTCTATTTTTGAATTCTTCTCTTTGTTTCTTAGGGTTTCAACGTTTTGAACGAATCACACAGCTCGGATCATATCATATATTCTAATAATGGAAATATTCTCAAACGGTGCCAAATTAACAAATCACGAAGTGTCATTAAGTGATTTTGTTTGTAGAACCTAGAAAGAACATGCTTCAGCTACGGTTTATTACTTTAATACACGAACAAAATATTGTGCTCTAAAGAAAATACATGAGTTGCTAGCTACACTTTGTATAATTTAACTAGAACATCCCGGAACCGGGATATATAAAAATATTTAACATAATTGATTTGACTATTTATATTATCAAAATGAATTTATATTTTCTGTCACACATCCATTTAAAATTTCATGGTTAAGCTTCATTGAGCTAGAGTAGTAGAAGTATGAGTGATCTATCGGAAAGTAATTCGCGATATCGTGCGAGTGAGGACAAAGCACTTGAAAAAGTCATGTGGTAATTGTAGGGTCAGTAAACAATGATTTCAAGCTTTCAGAAAATTAACATACCGTCCGTTGGAAAAGATGGGACTCACGGATCGAACGAGTGGATATGAATGGTCCATTAGTCATAGGCGGTCAAGACGTTTCATTAACATTAAGAACTCGCCTTTTCGTTGTTGATATATTTCGAATTTTGTTGTTTTTGGTTAATAGGATACTGTGTAAGATATGATATGTTGGGAGACAAATATGCATCCAGGTCGCATATGCAAATTTTTTATGTTAGGTTATTTACCCTCACTTGAGAATGATTTTTTATGTGAATTTCATTAATCTGTAATGTGGGAACTTATACGAATTAAAATCACAGCAATGTAAAGCAAAGAGGTACGAAGGAACCCCAAATAAAATTAAAAAAAGGTACTCAATGACACAAGGTTAGGTCTTTCTAAGCGCTAAATGAGAAGTTATTACTAATGGTGGCGATAAAACGTCAGAGATTGGAAACCACTCCGATCAATTGACAACCAGAAACAACACGATAGGAGTTTAGGTTAGGACCAGGGTATTATAGACTAATAAGTTGAAAAGGATCATAAGTAATATATAAGATAGATGAACTAATTCACTTATCACCAATTAGTTTTAGGTTGCAAGTTCATATAACTTAATATGGTATCAGAATCCGATCCATACAGTCTAACCTGATCCACATAGATCCAGCCCAAAGTTGGTCTATCGATCTTGTCCGAACATTCCGAAATTGACTCTCGAGGAGCCATCATCTCGAATGGGCGTATTAGAGATTAAGTCTCCCACATCGGTATATAAGGTTGATATATCAATCCACTTATCACCAATTAGTTTTAGATTGAAAGCACATCTAACTTAACATGGTATCAGAATCTGATTCATACAGTCTAACTCAATTTACATCAATCCAGCCCAAAATTGACTCATCGATACTTGTCTGAGCATTCCTAGATTGACACTCAAATCATCTCGAGGAGGAAAGAGCTCACTTGAGAATGATATATCATCCAAGTCTCGACTTATTTTACCGAACAAGAGAAGAGAGAAGATGGACTGTCAAACCCATCGAGACAAAATCGTGAAATCCGAAGGATGGCTCCTGATGACTCAAAGTAAATACAACATGCTGTATATGGGGGTGAGATTCAGATCTGCGAGGGTTTTAGTCTTTAAGTTAGTGTAGAAAAAAACAATGACTATAATGTTTATAACAAGTGTCTCTGATAACATACATACTCTAAGTTTAAGGCGTTCAATGGCATGACATAATAATAGTTTACTAGATTATATGGTCACAATGAGCCACTTCCTGGACCTGGCTTCGAAGCATTTGCCCTTTATGAGATAAAAGTGGTCATAACAGAAAAACTAATGATGATAATAATATTAACTATAGTTCTATAAATTTATCATTTTCGTATGTGAATTATTTGAGATACATTCAAGTTATATCTCTACAACTTTATCACATGACTAATAGATTTTTCTTCTGAAAAAAAATATCCAAATTAGTTCTCAGACATGGAAACTAAATCCAAAAAATAGAAAAAAGCTAAGAGAAATTTAAACCACCAAAAATAGGGAGAAGTTAAACTTCAGTATTCCCAAATATGGAAATGAATAGCGAAATGAGAGGAGATGCCAAAGAAGATGAGAAAAGGCAGGAAAAACATTCTTCTTAGAAAACCCTATAAAAACGCCTTCAAACCATTTCCACAACTCTAAATTCAAACCCCAAAGCATTATCAAAATAACAATAAACAATTAATAATACCCCACAAAAACACATATGCGAGGGGTTGAACTCTTGGCCGCGTGCCTTTACCTGGCCGCAGCCGCAACAGTGGTGGTCCGTGCCGAAGACCCTTACTTCCACCATGTATGGAACGTGACCTATGGAACCGCTTCTCCTCTTGGCGTTCCACAACAAGTCATTCTAATCAATGGCCAGTTCCCTGGTCCCAACATCAACTCAACCTCCAACAACAACATCATCATCAACGTCTTCAACAACCTTGACGAACCCTTCCTCCTCACTTGGTAATAACCATCCATATATTCTAGCTTGTTATGGGTTTCCAACTTAAAACCAATTGGTGATAAATGGATTGATCCTAACCTCTTATATATTACTTATGTTTTCTCCAGATTAAAATTAAAAAACATGTATTCTTATATTATTTTGCATTGTTAGGAATGGAATCCAGCATAGGAAGAACTGTTGGCAAGATGGGACTCCAGGGACTATGTGTCCAATCATGCCCGGTACAAACTACACTTACCATTTCCAGCCAAAGGATCAGATCGGAAGCTACTTCTACTACCCCACCACCGGGATGCACCGTGCCGCTGGTGGATTTGGTGGACTCCGTGTGAACAGCCGTCTTCTCATCCCTGTCCCTTACGCTGATCCTGAAGATGACTACACCGTCCTCATCGGTGACTGGTACACTAAGAGCCACACCCAGTTGAAGAAGTTCCTTGATGGTGGTCGTACTATTGGTCGTCCAGACGGTATTCTCATCAACGGAAAGGCCGGAAAAGGAGATGGATCAGACGCACCGCTCTTCACCTTGAAACCTGGAAAGACATACAGGGTTAGGATCTGTAACGTGGGTCTCAAGACATCACTCAACTTTAGGATTCAGAACCACAAGATGAAGCTCGTTGAGATGGAAGGATCGCACGTCCTTCAAAACGATTACGACTCTCTTGATGTTCACGTTGGCCAGTGCTTTGGCACCATCGTTACCGCGAATCAAGAACCCAAAGATTACTACATGGTTGCATCCTCTAGGTTCTTGAAGACGGTTGTCACAACAACAGGACTTCTCCGCTACGAAGGAGGCAAAGGACCTGCCTCTTCACAGCTCCCGGCTGGTCCGGTCGGATGGGCTTGGTCGTTGAACCAGTTCCGATCCTTCAGGTGGAACTTGACGGCTAGTGCAGCCAGGCCTAACCCTCAGGGATCATACCACTATGGAAAGATCAACATCACACGCACAATCAAGCTCGTGAACACTCAGGGGAAGGTCGATGGTAAGCTTAGGTACGCATTGAATGGAGTCTCCCACACAGACCCCGAAACCCCTCTGAAACTCGCCGAGTACTTTGGTATTTCTGACAAGGTGTTTAAGTATGATACCATCACCGATAACCCGACCCCGGAACAGATCAAGAACATCAAGATCGAGCCTAACGTTCTCAACCTCACTCACCGCACCTTCATCGAGGTCGTGTTCGAGAACCACGAGAAGAGTGTTCAGTCTTGGCACATGGACGGTTATTCTTTCTTCTCCGTTGCGTAAGTTAAACAAACAAAACAAACAAACACTTTGTTTTAACCACATTCTTGCATTACAAGTAACTCTTCATTTTAACCTAATTTTGACTTTTACTCTCTTTCAAAGTGTTGAGCCAGGGACTTGGACACCAGAGAAGAGGAAGAACTACAACCTCTTGGATGCAGTGAGCAGACACACAGTTCAAGTCTACCCAAAGTGCTGGGCAGCAGTGTTGCTCACATTTGATAACTGTGGAATGTGGAACATTCGATCTGAGAACACAGAGAGACGTTACTTAGGACAACAGCTTTACGCTAGTGTCTTGTCTCCAGAGAAATCCCTTAGAGATGAATACAACATGCCTGAGACAAGCCTCCAGTGTGGTCTCGTCAAAAACACACCTAAACCTGCTAACCCTTACGCTGGTGCCTAAAAGAGTTTTCGATTCTCTTCATTTGATTGATGAGAGACATTTGCACGATGTATAACCCAACATATTTCTTCTGTTTTTTTCTTTGGTATTTATTTTAATTTTCTGAAATCAATATTTTAAAAAATCTGGTTTATTCATACATGGAACTGAAAGAATGTATGTCTATCCCTTTTAAGTATTTTTTTTTCTTTCAAGAAGCATTAGTCTTCTCTTTGTTTTTTGTTCTTCACTTTTTTGTAACACTTATGTAATGTATTTATAATCTTCGATGAAATAAGCAAAGAGATCTTATTTGTCCCCCAAAAAAAAAACTTTACATTAAAGTATTTCTCTATAGCCTAGAACCGTGTATGATGGTAACAAACCCCTTCCATAGTCTGAGCTTTTTTCTTACAGATACAGACTTAAGTTGGTGTACTTGTATCTCCTTGGAACCTACAGGCTCTCCTTTTCTAAGGCTCTTTATCTCGTGGTTCTTCCACCAAAGGCGTTTCCTTGAGAGAGAAGTCATCGAGACTATCATTCTCTGTATCGACCTGAACAAACTCTTTGAACATTGCCATTACTTGAATCATAGTTGGTCTTTTGAACGGTCGATCGTCTAGACACTGAGACGCAATTTTCAAGTAATGAAACAGCTCAACGTCGCCAGATTTTTCAGTTATCAGGTCTGGATCAAGAATCTCAGCTCCTCTATTCTCCTTGTATAGCTGTTTAGCCCATCCCACGAGATTGTTGTCTTCACCAAACTCCTCTGGATCGATCGGTTTCTTGCCTGAGAGAAGCTCCAGAAGTATAACGCCGTAGCTATACACATCTCCTTTGGTTGTGCACCGGAAACTCTGGTAATACTCTGGTGGAACGTAACCTGGAGTTCCCGCGAGTGTGCTCACGCTCAAATGCGTGTCCAGAGCGCTCACCAGCCTTGCCATACCGAAATCTGAGACACGAGCTATGAAATCTTGGTCTAGAAGAACGTTACTTGACTTCATGTCTCTGTGGATGATGTGAGGGATGCAGCTATGGTGCAAGAAAGCTAGCCCACGTGCAGCTCCTGTTGCAATCTTCTTCCTCGCGGTCCAATCAAGAAAGATCCCACCTCTCTTGGTTTTCTCGTGTAGAACGGTCTCTAAGCTTCCGTGTTTCATGTACTCATAGACAAGAAGTCTCTCTTCTCCGATCTTGCAATAGCCCAAAAGAGGAACAAGGTTTCTATGTTTGATTTTCCCAATAGTCTCCATCTCAGCCATGAACTCTCTATCTCCTTGTCCTGTGACTTGAATCAACTTCTTTATCGCCACAACAGACCCGTCCCCGAGTTTAGCCTTGTAAACATCTCCAAACCCGCCTGATCCGATCATACTATCAGCACTAAACCCGTTGGTGGCTTCTAAAAGGTGTGCAAAAGTGAGTTTTCGCAGCGGCTTCTCGAAAGTTGCAACGTTGATGCTTAACGGTTCATGAACGCTAGAGAGCTTCCAGCTGCTGCTACCAGAGGTCGGAAGGCTCTCAATGTACTTTTCTCTCTTCTTTTCTTTCTTCTGAACTTTCTTTACTCGGTAGAGTGCTATAGTAAGCATCAACATACACATGAAAGAAAATACAAGCCCAGTGATCATCCCAGTGGCAATGCTCTGCTTCTTATGGTGAGCAATGGAGCTCGTGGGGCGGGAGCGGGAACCAGAGCTGCAAGGTGGGAGAGGAAGCCCACAGAGGCCTGAGTTGTTTGCGTATCTTTTGAGTGGGAACGTCGTGAGCTGGCCTCCGAATGGTATTGGTCCAGTTAGATTGTTGTTAGAGACGTCTAAGTCGCTGAGGAAAGAGAGACCTCCAAGTGATCCAGGTAAGAATCCTTGGAGGTTGTTGTGAGACAGATCAAGAACACCAATTGCTTTCAATCCACCAAAGCTATCCGGTATGGTTCCAGATAACAAGTTATGTCCCAAATTCAAAACCTGAAGGTATATCATGTTACCATAACTTAAAGGAATAGAACCTGAAACTGCATTATACGAGAGGTCCAGGTAGATCATGCTCCCGTTTCCGTTGAATGTATACATAGCCAAGCCTGAGTATATCCGAGTCTCGGGACAAGAATGAACCATTGGGAAATGCTCTAACCGCTCTGGACGAATGCCTTCAAACTCAACCAAACCACCTGCACCTCTACAATCTGTGCCACCTTCGTTCCTAACAAACGCAAACTGTTTACCAGAGACGCTTCCAGGCATTACCTTTCCGGCTTGGCTCGCAAGTTCGCCTGGGAGGTTTCCAGTCAGATTGTTGCTGTTCAGATCAAGCCAGATAAGGCTCTTGCAGTTCCCAAGCTCAGGAGGGACATTACCGGTTAAAGAATTGTTCCCAAGCTGCAGAATCGCCAGCTTCTCAAGATTACCGATTCCTACCGGGATCTTCCCGGTAAGCAGGTTACTAGAAAGGGAGATCCAGATCATATTAGTGCACTTAGAGATTGATTCTGGTATATAACCGGTTAAGAGATTGTTGTTCAAGATGAGAGTTTCCAAGTTTCCTCCATCAACACAAATGTTGTCAGGGATCTCACCGGTGAGATTGTTCGCCCACATAACTAAGTCTGAGAGGTTCGGCATTGTCCATATCTCCTTTGGAATGGGACCAGCAAGAGCATTGAAACTGAGATCTATTGTCTTCAAGCTCTTGCATTCACCTAACTCTACAGGAACAGTCCCCGAGAGGTAGTTGTTGGCAATAAGCAACTTCTCCAGAACCGGTGTGCACAAGCCATACGGTACCATTCCAGTGAACTCGTTTGAGCTAAGATCAAGAACTCGCAGATTACTACAGTTGGCTAGCGAAAGCGGAACAGAATCTGAGAAGTTGTTGTAAGGCAAGTAAAGAGAAGTGATTCTTGGGAGTTTACTCACGACGGTGGTTAGAAACTCGCCGGAGAGCTTGTTTTTTCCAAGGTTCAGGCTTTGCAATGAGCCACACGAAATGAAAGAGTCATGGAGCTGACCGGTGAAACTGTTACCGGAGAGATCAAGAACCTCTAGAGTCGGACAGAGGAGAGAAAGCTCCGGCGAAATCTCCCCGGAGAAACGGTTATGTGCGAGAGAGAGCTGTTTCAGGCTCTTGAAACTCCCCCAGTATCTTTCTCCGGGGAGTTTTCCGGCGAGGCTGTTCCGAGAGAGGTTTAGCGTCTCGAGAAGCTTACAGTTTGACAGACTAATCGGAAACTCCTCGCCGGAGACGTTGTTCTGTGATAAACTGAAGAATGTGAGGTTACTACAGAGCCCGAAGCTGAGACGGGAGAAGTCGCCGGAGAAGTTGTTCTGAGATAGATCAAGGTGCATCAGAGACGCCGGGAGATCAATCTCCGGAATCTCCACGGAAAAGGAATTATTCGAGAGGTAAAGACTCCGGAGATTCGATAACGCCGTGAGGTTATTGAGATTTAGGGTTCCGGTAAGTCCGCCGTTTCGTAGATTTAAGCCAATGACTCGGCCTTCGTTAGAGCAGGAGACGCCTCGCCAGGAACATGGCTCACGACCCGACCCACCCGAACCGTATTTCCAGTTACTCAGAAAGTTATGAGGATCTGACTTGACGGAGGTTTGCTTAAACGCCGTTAATAGAGCAGCTTCGCTCTGGTCGTTGCTGAGTAGACGTCTGTTACGAGCGTCCACCGTTAGAAACAAGACGAGCAAACAGAGGATAACGAACATGAACAGCCATTGTTGCTTCATGTTGTTGTTATTAGCCTACCAAGTGTTCGATCTAAGTCCCAGAAGAATCAAAGTCAAAGGATCTTCTTTTCGTCTACTTAGGAATCATTATTGGGCATGGCGAGAAGCTCCTATCCTCCATAACAGAGCTTGAAACACTGAAATTCAAAGTGTAATTAAGATTAATTCTCTGGAAAAAAAAGTAAAGAAAAATAAAGTCACTTCGAGGAAGAAGACGAAGAAGATACATACATGGTATATGTGCGATTGTGGAGAAACAGAAAAGCGGAATCAAAGGCTGACAGATACGGAAAAAGAGAGAGTGGGAAGTACAGAGGAGACAGAGACAGAGAGAGAGAGTTCTTGTAGTGAAGAAGACAAGGGAGATGGTCTTCGACAGTTTTGTCTCTCCAACAAGTACGATGTTGCAGAGATGGTCGGACCCGGAAAAAAAAAAGAGAGAGAGTTGAATTCAACCCAAACAAAAAAAGATAAAGCTGGTTTAAGATTCTACAGCTTTTACCTACAAAAGGCAGCGTGTTTAGTACGACCACTACACAGAAGAAAAAAAAAAAGGAATTTTCCAGGAAATAAAAACAAGATTTTTTTCCAGGGGAAATGATAAAAGGAAAGTACTTTTTAATTTGTTTGGCAAAGTGAGAAGCTAAGAGATTTTCTTGTTTTCTTCGTCGCATCTAAAGAGGAAGACGAAGAGGAGATTTAAGTGTTGTCACTTTTTTCTCCTCTTTGCTGGAAAATTGCAAAAAGAAAAAAAAGCAAAAGAGAGGAAAAATGGGGAGAAAAGGTAGAGAAGACAAAACTACGTGAAAAGAGGATTCATAATCATATCATTATATTAAAGACTAGTTTCTTATTAATTATTAATCCCACCTACTAGTTTTCCTATAATTAACGTAGTCTTGAAAATATCTTGCAATAGATTATCAAACCCCCATATGTTTCGTAATTTTGATTTTGGACAAACAAATTTACAGGTTGTGAAGAATATTTATAAAATCTAACAAAGGATTCTGTACTGTGGTGACTAGATTTGTTGCTTTTAGTCGTTCTGTGTAACATGTTAACTGGAACTGGTTCATGTATATTTCATTCATTTTTTGTGTAATTATGAATGTTTGGGCCTATATTTAAATAATACTTATTTTAGAGACTGAAATTAACGAGTAATCTGGTTTCAGATTTTATAAAATCATCTTCAATGGTTTACTCTATTTTTTACACTAAAATATAATAGAGTTAGAGTTTGCTCCAGTGGTATTCTATTTTAAAGTAAAAAATAAAATGATAAATAAAATATAATTGAAGCATTTTTACTTTAAATTTTATTTTAGAGTTAAAAATATAATGAGGTTAAAGATGTTCTAAATGAAATTTAAAATATAGTTCCATGTTGCACGTCCGAACAAATGGTTATTTAGTTAATTTTTGACAAAAATCAGATAGACCAATTTTCTATTACAATACACTATGTTAACTAATTATACTAAAGGTCAAAAACTAACCAAAGAACAATAATTTAATTTATATAAAAAATGAATTTATGATCTATATTAATCCATGACCAATGATTTAAAGTAACACACTCTGAGAAATCTTCTCTGGTTTTTGTCTATGCATAAGTTATAACGCAGATACATTTATTTTCAAGCCTTTCTATTCATCTCAACTCTTTTAGATTCGACTCGTTTCGTGTTTGACGTAACAAATAAAATATAATCCTTTTTCAGGCTATAGATCATAGATGAACTACTCCGCACGACGGCCTTCCGGTTTATATAGACAAACATGCACGTACGTATTAATTAATATTCTTAGAAACAACAATAATGTTAGAAACAAAAAAATTGTTAGAAACAAAAAAATTGTTAGAAACAAAAAAAAAATTGTTAGAAACAAGTATTCCCACCACCGTTCTCGTATTTGCAACCTAATTCCCACCACCACCGTTCTCGTATTTTTTCTTCGCGTGTATGTAACTTTCTAACCCTACACGCACGAAGCACTAGCTTTGTGAAATAAAAACAAATATAGTTCTTGTCCCTGGCCCAAATATTGTTTGCATTTTATACTTCATCCCTTGATATGTCTAAAACACAAAAATCAAGAATATTAATTTATCTAAAAGCATCATTAAAAATATAATTTAATTAAAACAGTTTCTAATAAAGTTAAAATTATCATAGAAAACTCAAATATATATATATATTTTTTTTTTTTTTGAAACATCAAAATCTTTTTAAAACATCACATATATATAATGAAATAGAGGCAGTGTTTATCGATTTATGGATTTTTATGCGTAATATTATTTTTTAGTCAATGATTTATCCATAACATTTAACCCAACTTTCAAAACCTGGAAGTAATTTTTTTTCTTAAAAGCTATTTGAAGGTGAAGTAATTTTTTTTCTTAAAAGCTACTCCCTCCGTTTCAAATTAGATGTCGTTTTGGAGTAGAATTTTTGTTTTAAAATAAGCGTTGTTTTCGGTTTTCAATGCAAAATTTATTGGTAATATTTTCTATTTTATTTTTATATTGGTTGATATATGGTTAGGTGTATTGGTAATAGTGTTTTTATTTTGAAAATATGTAAAATTAAATGTTTCTTTAATTTGTGTGCATAAACCTAGAACGACAACTAATATGAAACGGAGGAAGTATTTGAAGGTGATTGGTTTATAAATAAACGATGAAATTAATTCCTACCACGTAACAAATTTTATATTTGAATAAATGCATCAAATCTTAGTTAAGTGATTCCAACGATTATCATCGTTGTTTCATAAAATGTTGAACAATTATGATTGCAAAAAGACGTGACAGGAACTTCTTTCAGGTAAGTACGAGATTAAGTTAGAATAATCAATGACCGGACCTGTTGTTACTCAAAATTATCCATGTTCAAATTCTTAATACCTCAACAAATTCGGGATTTAATAACTACGTACCTACTATTCGTACGTGTAAATTATTATTCCCTCCGTATCATATTAAATACTCCCTCTGTTTTGTCATTCTGACATTTTTCACACAGATTAAGAAAACATTTAATTTTACATATTTTGCCATATAAAAACATCATTACCCATACATCTAACAATATTTCAACCAATAGAAAATTAAACTGCAAAATAAAATTCATAAATTCTGCATTGAATTCCGTAAACGACACTTATTTTGTAACAAAAACAAAGTGTCATAGTGACACTTATATTGAAACGGAGGGAGTAGTGTTTTAGGAGAAATTTTTTGTTTCATTATAAATGATGTTTTCAAGTTTCCATGTAAAAAATTAATGTAATTTGATGTGTATAACTATTTATATTTTGTAGAATATTTTTCTATTAGTTAAATTAACTGTAGTTATTGTTTTTTTAGTCAAACGAGAATGATTGTATAAAAGTTTGTAATTTCTTAATCGACGTGTAAAAACCTTAAAAACTTTAAAACTAGTTATTGTGATACAGAGGGAGTATTTTTTAAGTTTAAACTTTAAAACTTTAAAATTTTACTCTACAACGACACTTAATCTGAAACGGAGGGAGTATTAAATTAAAGATCACTAGTACTTTAATCTATTTTTATGGTTGAAATATGGTTAGGTATATTGGTAGTTGTATTTTTATTTTAGAAATAAGCAAAATTAAATGTTTTCTTAATCTGTGTGTTCAAGTCTAAAACGACAACTAAAATGAAACTGAGGGAGTAATAAAAATGGGATGTCGCTAATGTGTTTATACAATTGTAGTCGTGCACGTGCATTTAATGAACTTAAATTTAGATCATAAACCCAGTCAAACTTATCTAGGTCATCATGTTCCTATCTAACTTCTACCTAAACACACATATAGGTTAGTTAATTAGTGTAGCTAAACGTATTGATGAGAAAATAAGAGAAAACTAGATGAATATAAAAAGGTTGCGAAACTCGTACGCTATCTTGTGTTATTATTTTATTTTATATCATAAATTACATATGTTAACATTTATAACTGGAAAAAACAAAAATAACATATCAGGTCTAAAAACCCGTGACAGAGAATAAATTATGAGGCAAAAACAAAATTGCTCTCGAAGTCCTCCTTTCACGTCTTCCATAGTTTAGTTTATTCATATATTATATATAAATCGATTATTATAATATTTAATTCGTTGGTGTGAAGGAAGTCTTTTGTAGATTTGGTAGATGTTTCCAACTAAAAATGTATATAAAAGTTATGATGAATCGATGATGGCTCAAGAAGATAGATTGTTTAATCAATGGGTTAACAATAAGAAGTATAAAAAGCGAGGGGGGGTTATTAAAAAAGAGTGGGCTCTAGGGAGGGACCATAGGGTTGCATTTTGTCAGTTTATCCGGCCGCACGAGCGCACATCCTGTGAGTTGTGACCTCCAAAGATTTTTCTCGTGCTCACTTATTAGATTTTTTTATTTATTTCACATTTATCTCTAATAGTAGGTTGTTAATTTAGAGCATCCGCCACCGTGATCTTAAGTGGAGTCTTTAGCAAAAAAAATAATTAAATAATCAGTAAATTCCATTAAAACCTAAGGATTCGATCTTTAAAATTCTTAAGTAAGGATCAATCCTTACACTATTTGCGACACGTGATGGCCCACGATTAATTTTTTTTTTTTTTTAATCTGAAAAAAAATTAAAAAAACAAAAAAAAAACTAAGGACTCAATAATACGGTTGTGTATGCCCTTATGACCAATATACGTCGATAACACTTGTTGAAATCCAATAAATAACAATAATACACTGGCCGTATGTAGTTTTTTTAGAAAAGTTATTTTGTATTATAAAGAATACAAACAAAAGATATTAAACTAGAGAAACTTTTGATAGATATAAATATAAAAGGGTCGAGGTCTCAAAGAAAAGACGAATAGCTGATACGATTTGAAAAATCTTACACGTCGTTTTCATGCATTAATAATGAACATGATATACTTTTTCTTAATAGTAAACTTTTTATAAAAATAGCGGAATCATCGCATTCAAACCTGCCTGATTTCTAGTCCAACCATCCCCTTTTCACGTAAATTTTTTTCTTGTTCGATTTATCTTCTTTGTTCATTTTCGCCTAAATTAAAACTTTGAGAAGTACTCGTGTTGGTTAGCTGTATATATAATTATACAGACGCACGAAAGTTTGTCTGTATGTGTGTAGTTTTGAATTTAAGTAATAACGAATGGAATACATCTATGACATATTAGGGAAACAGTATAATGTACATATTACTTATTATAGTTACTCCCTCCGTTTCGATTAATTATAGGGAAAAATTTTCGTTTCAAAATAAATGTCGTTTTATAGTTTTAATGTAAAATTTATTAAGAAGATTCTTTAGTTTATTTTTTTTATTGGTCGAAATATAGTTATGTGTATAAGTAATTGTGTTTTATTTTGGAAATATACAAATTATATACTTTATTAATACATGTGAATAAACTCAGAACGGCAATTAAAATGAAACGGAGAAAATACTATTTTGTACATAAAATATTCAAAACCCATCATTCTCGTGAATATACACATGAAAGATAAAACAAAGAAAATATAAGAACATGATTAATCCCAATTTTTTACCTAAAATTTTTAACTTCAATTAAGATACATTTCTTAGTTTTTAATTAATAAAATCTAAGAATTATCTCTTAAATAAAAGATATAAAAAATGTCTGTTAGCCAAAAAATATTAAAAAATATCAAACTATAAATTAAAAATCTCAATTAATAAATTATGGTTAATCATGCTCTAAGTCACAAGGTCTCTCAGTCGTCGTCGGTTGTCTAGCATACCGAAAAGACAAAATCGACATATGATACTGAAATTGCTTTATAATTTATTCACAAATGTGGCCCTAGTCAGATGCCGTTTATGCTAAGTAGCTAGGTGCTTGAAATTTCAGCGCATTGATTCAAGAAACAACGCTATGAACCTGAGTTCTCTTGTGATTGCGTGAACCAAACGAAGAAGGAAAGAAAATCATACCAAATCAATAAGAAATTCGATTACACGCGACCGTATGTTTTTTATTAAAGCAGAGTATTAATGTATTCTTTAAACATGTAATCAATTATAACAACAAAATAACGAATTTGTGTTTGATATACCATATATATAACACTAAATGTATTGTCATCAGCAAAATACATGCACGACGTATCTTTAATAAATATATTTTTTAAGAAATTGGTCAAAATAAGTATATAATTTGTATACGCTAATTACATGGGGTTTTTTCGTCGTGGAATCAACTTCTGAGCAAAGTCGATTTTTAGATAGATTTTAGGTTGAAATTTTGATCCTCGCTATACATCTACGGTTGAATTTATAGGAAAATGAGAATAAATAAATAAACACACGCATCATCCAAAAGATATAAACAAATTGAACATTAACGAGTCACTACAATGAAGAAAAATGAACTTTCAAAAAATGAATAAAAAATGAACAAATTAAGGGAAAGTGACATTCTTGACCTATGTTGACGTAGCCAGGCACTCTCCCGCACGGATCTCTTCGTCCATCTTGATCTCTAAATCTCATATTTTGATCTCTTCAAAATGTTCGAAATAATATACCTTTTTCGTGAAAATATAACCTGCATTTGCGGGGTCATATGATTTTATGCTTCGATTTAAGGTTTTGAACTATGAATCTTTTAAACTTCCAACTTTAAATCAACTTTTTTTTTTTTGAACAAACAAATCAACTTTATTTATGAGTATGAAATAGCTAGGGAAAAGAGTAAAGAAGATAATTTGATCAGCTTGTATGGGTTTTGAATGTAAGGATGGTGGAAAGATAAATAAATAGGGATGTGACACATTTTATGAGTTTGTTTATACCTTATACCAGTACTGTACTGGTGGTATATATATAACCCAAGTCTGTCTATACTTATAAACATCATGTATATAGAGTCACATAGGTGATGCTGAGGTGTTCTTGTTTCTGCTAATTTAGGATAAGACCATTAGATTTTCGGTTTTGACTTGGTTATTAATCCATGATATTGTGCTGATCCAAGTAGAACTGGGTTGCGGGTCAAACTCGTTCCGCATGATCCGCAACCCGTAAGTTTTATTTTTTTTGTCAAAAATTTTGATCCGCACAACTCATTAACATATAAGTTTACACCTATATCTGTCCCATTTAGTTGTACGGATAATCCGCAGAACCCACGGATTATATTTTTTTCAAAAATAATTATTAATTTTTATTAAAAATATGTATATAAATATTATATTTATAATTAAAATTTTACATATTTTTTTTAAAAAATAAATATTATTTTCTAAAATTTCGAATTTTAAAAAATATATTCTTTTTTTTACAAAAAAATAAAATAAAAAAATCTATATTTTTTTTTTACGGATTGACGGGTATTCATAATTTAAAATCCATCAACCCACACATTGCTCTGCAAAAAATATTCATAACCTGAACCCACACCTATAAATTGATTTTGTCAAAATATCCAACCTGCATCCGCCTCGCGGCGGGTCAAACGGAGCAGGACCTACGGATTAAGTCTCAAATTCCCATGCCTAGATTCAACTATGGGGTGGCAAGCATTGTGTTTTCTTTATGAGACGAGTTAATTAACATGAACTAAAAAGATGTATTGTTAGACTAATTATACATGTACACCACCCTAGAACAAATAAGAATGGTGATGCTGCTGATGCTGGTATGGAAGAATGAATAATTTGAGATATGAAAACGATGAGAAAACAAGAGTACAAAGAGAGAAAAAACTAAAAAGAAGGAAAGGGACAAGCAATCTGGATCATTATATTGAATTTAATTTATGGCCCAATAAAAAATAAGATGATATTTTAACTTTTTCTCTTAAATATATTTAGAAAAATTCTCTTTAGCCCATTTTAGTTTGTTCTTCACAAAAATAGTTCTTAAGGAAGAAAATGATCAAAATAGGTTTTTTAGAAGCTAAAATATTATTTATATGCATTTATACCGTTAGGGTTAACTAATTTAGACTTTAGGGTTTAGAGTTAAGGGGTGAGTTTGGGGATAGAGTTTCAAATTTCAAAATAAAAAATAAAAAATTGAAAATTTCAAAAAAAAAAAAATGCTATTTTGATCATTTTATTTTTCTAAGGCTATTTCTGTGACAAAAACTTTAAAAAATGATATTTAAAAAAAATTGCCCTATTTATAATTGGTTATATTTAAGTTGTAAGGTTAGCTAGTAACTAAAATTGTTTAAAGTATAAAGATTGATTTTGTGATTTGAGTTTTGGCGTTTTGATCTTGGGTTTGAAAATAAAATGTTTAGGGGATATGAATTAGGTTTGAGATTAAGGTTCAGAAATATATATATAAAATAAATTTAGGATTTTAGATTTAAGTAATAAGTTTAAATATTTAAGATTTACTAAATAGCATATTTATTTATGAAAAAATTATGTCGTAGACTATATATATATTATTTAAATGTTATGTTTAGAGTTAAAAGATTGTGGTATTTAATGATTATATGTGAAACTTTCTTAAAGTTTGTTATAAATGTTTGATTTTGTTTTCTAGAAATTATTTGAGGTTTATGTTTTATGAATGTATGATTTAAGTTTAAAGATTATTACTAAAGAATTAAAGATTTAGAGTTTAGAATATGTTTGAAGTTTGAGATATGTTTAAGTTTTAGAGTGTGATAGAAAATCATTATATTTGAATTTTTATAAGTGTTGGATTATTTTAAATAATATTTATTGCTTGTTTCGTAAATGTAAAATTTAAGATTTAGATAATATGATTGAAAATCTCTATATGTAGGCGAACCTAACCATCTTATTTGTCTCCCCCTCGTTTCTCTCTAAAAACGCTAAGGTTAGTTTTTTTAGTTTAAGTGAATTAGTGAAAAATAAAATTACTTTAAGAATGTAATTAGTTTCAAAAAATTGAATTGAATATTTTAAATTTAATTTTATTGGTTAAAATTTAATTAAATATTTTTAATTTAATTTTATTGGTCGTACCAATTATGATCAATTAACATCGACTATTGATGATGATTGGTCGTAACATTTACGATGACTTTCAATATTAATTAATTGTAATATTCACGACCATGTAACATTGCATTAACGACAAACCTTTACGACTTCATCACGACTAAAGTTTACAACATGATGTTAAACGTAAAATTACGACTACTTAAAACGTAAAGTCACAATTACTTTACGATAAAGTATATTAGGACAAAAGAACGACGAAACTCATTCGTCGTAACAGTTACGACGAAACTTACGACGAAACACATTCGTCGTAATAATTACGACAAATGTTCGACTAGATATGCGTTTACGGCGAGCGATTAATGACAAATTATATTTTATCGTTAGTTCATTGTAATATGTGATTAACGACGAACTAACGACGAACTAACGACAAATATTGTGGTTGTTATATTATATGCATGTTTTTTTTTGTAGTGTATGTATTTATTTATTTTTTGTTGAAATCTCCATTTCACTCATAATATTGCTTTTTCATATTAAGAACTATTATGGGGTTTTTGATTAATATGAAATTCTTAAATAACATAAATAATAAATTTATCTCAAAACATGTTTCCCAAATAATTAGCGAACTCTCTCTGCTCTTTACTGTTCATGGTGAAAAATCAGTGGTTTCCTTCGGGTCATCCGCCTCCTCTGGCTTCTACTTCTGGTGGAAGTCCCCTTCACCTTCCTCCTGAGCCTCCAGATGGTCTGTTTTCTCTTGCTCAGTTCCCTATGTTATCTCCAGTACTGCAATCCCAGCGTAATCGGTCCGCCGCACAAATTG